>CM069173.1:7148646-7405966 GCA_035221665.1 Okamejei kenojei
GGCCCCTCGCCTGTGAAACGGTGGGATTGTGATTGTGTTTTCTTGTTCCGGGCGATTTCCGGGGGCCGGTCCAGCAGATCGTTCTCCAACGACCCAAACACGGAGTGGAGAGCACAAGAACTTGAGGACTGTTTGGTCACCTCCTTCTACGCGTGGTGGGAGGGCGTGAAACTTGCCGGGTTGGGAGGGGGTGTGCAAGAGTGTGCGCTCGGTGCAGAGTGTGAGGGCAGTGTCTAGGGGGTGGGGGGGGGGATGTTGCCGTTCACCAGGAGAGGACGTGATCACGGGGGATGTGTGTAATGCCCGGTTGATAGCGCTTTGGGGTCTAGGGGGAGAGGGGCCGTGGCCGCAGCCTGTAGAGCCACTGCCTTATAACGCAGAGACCGGGTTCAATCCTGACTTGGGTGCTGCCTGTCTGTGTGGAGTTGCACATTCTCCTGGTGACGGCATTGTTTCCTCTGTGTTCTCAAGACGTGGCGGGTTTTTATAGGTTAGTTTAGAGATGCAGCGTAGAAGTCCACGCCGTCCATCGAATCACGCGTTCGCACTCGTTCACTTACCCCACTTTCGACGTCCACTCCGTTTACGCTGGGTAATTTAAGATTACAAACCGTCACTTTTGAAACGTTGAGAGGAGCCCACGCGGCAATAATAGGAGGAAGCGGTGCTCACGGAGGTAATGCCAAACGGTCACAGGGAGAACGTGCAGGCTCCACACAGACAGCACCCGAGGGCAAAATCGAACCAAGGTCTATGGCGTAGTTCAGCAGGGCTCTACCGCTGCGACTGTACCACAGTGGCAATATTGCCACCTCTTAGACAATGTTTAGGGGCGGCTGTGAGAAGTGGATAGCGTAGAACTGGTTGGTGGTGAACGGGCGATCGATGGTCGGTGCGTTTGACTCTAGGTGGGTCAAAGGGCCTCGCTCAATGCTGTATCTCGGCAACACGGTGGCGGGCGGTAGAGTTGCTGCTCACAGCGCCAGAGACCCGGGTTTCGATCATGACCACAGGGTGTGGGTCTGTACAGAGAGTAGATGGCCCGTGTCTCTGTTTGTCAGTGTGGGATTGCAGGGAGGCGGATGGAGTGCGGTGTGGGTAGGGGGAGGTGAGGAGTGTCTCCCGGTTTATCCGTGGAGGGAACGGACGGTGTTTTGGGTGGGGCGGTTAGCTGAGAGGCTTGTCTCTTCTCTTTCTCCCCGTCATGTCGCCCGATGGGGAGAAGCTGAAACTCTGGAGGTGGGCTGCGGCGGCGATGGAGAGGACCGTCGGAGTCAGCGATCGTCAACGGACTTGCCTACTGAAGCAGCGGGGGGAAGAGATGAGGGACACCAACGGTGAGAGAAGCCCCTCCCTCCACTGGGCAGCCAGCTGGAGTGTGCCTGACCCCTGCGCGCCGCTCACTCCGACAAGGGGCGGCACTGCGGCAGAGTTGCTGCCTCACAGCGCCAAAGTCATAGAGTGATACAGTGTGGAAACTGGCCCAACTTCCCACGCTGGTCAACTATGTCCAGGGGCACTCGTCCCACCTGCCCGCGTTTGGTCATATCCCTCCAAACCCGTCCTATCCACATACCTGTCTTAACCGTTTCAATAGACAATAGGTGTTGCCTGTCTGTGTGGAGTTTGCACATTCTCCCTGTCAACATTCGACCCTTTGAGCCAGCACTGCCATCATTTTGATCATTCCACAACTGTTACCGTTCAGGCCTTCTCCCCATATCCCTTGCTCATTATCTTAAGGAGCTCTCTCTAAGATGTCCTGTCCCATTCGATGTCCTTGGCACGCAAATTACGCGACCTCGTGGTCGCTTGATCGCGAAGGCCGTGTGCTGAGCTTCATTTCGACCGCCCAGCTTATATTGAAGATGGACGCAAAATGCCGGCAGCTATCTCAGCGGACGGCAGCACCTCTGGAGAGAAGAGCCACCATAGGGCCCCTCTATGTTCGGTGTCGAGACTCTTCAGTCAGAAAGAAGGGTCTTGTGACCTTGGAAACGTCACCCATTTGCTTCTCTCCAGAGATGCTGCCGGGTCCCGCAGAGTTTACTTCCAGCATCTGGGTGTATATCTTCAAGCTTGTCTTGGCCCCACACTCTGGGAGTTGAAGGTGGGGGTTGCGCGATGGACCGCGCAACGGCCGTGAGCCCCAGACCGAGCTCGGCGATCGTTTGTCTGCTTTCTGCTGCTGTTGGTGGTGAGACGTTGCGTGTGCAAGGGGTTTGGGCTTGCTGACTTTGGGATTCTGGCCCCACCCCCCGACCCCCCCCCCCCTCCCCGCGCCCAACTACATACGCCTCCGCGCTTCCCAGTGGGACCGGCCCTGCGTGGCCGTCGATGGCCGTGCATCTCAACGTGACCACACGAGGTCACGTAGTTTGCGTGCCAAGGGGACACGCAAGTGGGGACGGGCCCTTAACTCTTCTTGAGAGCTCCAGACAATTAGCCTCATGCCATCTGAGGTAGCTTGTTTGGATAGTCCCAGCCTCAGACTACCTCTCTGGCAGATTGCTGTTCATACACCCACCACCCTGTACGTGAATAGTTACCCGTCACAGATTCCTATAACTCTTTCCCCTTCACCTTTAAGCCTATGTTCCTTTGGTCCTCGGATTATCCTACTGGGTTCTGCGGCAGCTGCTGATCTATTTATCTCTGATTTTATACAGAAGTTAAAAAAATAATGTGTAGGAAGAACTGCATATGCTGAGTAAAAAACCGTAAGACAGCAAAAAAAAGCTTGGAGTGACTCAGCGGGACAGGCAGCATAGGTGATGTTTCGGGTCGAGACCCTTCTTCAGACTGAGAAAGGGAAACAAGAGGTATAGTTTAGGTGATACAGCTTGGGCAGCTTACAAACCGGCGGTATGAATATTGATTTCTTTCAAAAGCCTTGCTTTCCCTCTGTCTCTGTCCCTCTCCCACCCTAGTTCTCCGACTAGTTTCACTGTTGTGATTAATTTTACCGATTGTATGCCTTCAGCTAACAATGGACTATTCTACATGTCCTTAGCATCGTCTGCTTTGATCTGTCATTTTCACGCCTTTCCCTTCCATATGTCTCGGTTCCCTCTCCCCTGACTGGCTGAATAAGGGTCTCGACCCGAAACGCCACCCATTCCGTCTCTCCAGAGATGCTGCCTGTCCCGCTGAGTTACGCGGGTATTTTGTGTCTACGAGAGATATGGAAGGACAAATGATTGAAAGATATGCAAAAAGCATCATTGACCAAGGAAAGTGGAGACAACAATGGTCCAATGTTGGCTGTTTGGAAGGTGATAACGAGTTGTTCAGACCGTGAAACTCAACAGGACGACAATTAAACCGGTACGACGACTAGGGAGGGGGAGGGACGGAGAGAGGGGGGGAGCAAGGGTCACTTGAAGTTAGAGAAATCAATATTCAATTTTTTTCTCGCGCGTGGATCCGGGATGACAACATGAGCGAGCTTAACTCTCGTCTCTGCTTCTCCCGCAGAATCGACAAGTGCCCGTGTCCCTGTACATCAGCATTTCTCATGTGCTGTTCTGGTCGCCTGGCCACTTGGCGGTCTTCTAATCGCCGGCGCGTTCTTTAAGCCAAGAAGCTAATTGAATAACGGTGATCTGTACAGCGTGTGTGCGTGTGTGCGTGTTCAGCAGTGTATGTCTGACTTGGGAGGGGGAGAGATGAATGATACTACCATTGTTTCTTCGTATTAATTGAGTGTGCTTTAAGTATTTGATCAGGGGTTGTATTTTTAATCTGCAGCACTAGCGGTCGATAATTGCATGTGAGTCTCATGGCTAAGAAGATACACCACAATTGGCGGCAAACACAGTAACCTCCCCTATCGGGACAAAGTGCTTCAGATTGAGGAGGGGCACAGAGTGCTGGAGCAGCTAGTTCGAGTCGGGAGCATCTCCGGAATTGAGGGCACCTGAAGAAGGATTCCGCGCTGCTGGTTAGAGTGCTGCCTTCAAGTGACAGAGACGGGTGCAGTTCCCAATCTTGCGGGTTCTGCCGTTTCTCCGTGATGACCCCATGGTTTTCTCTGGGAGGTGCTGCGGTTTCCTTACCACATCCAAAGACGTACATGTCTAGGTTAATTGGGCATTAGTAAAGAATGGTAAATGTTCCTTGTGTGTTAGGATAGTGCATAGTGTCATGGGGAGTGATCGGCTGGTCGGCGCGGACTCGATGGGCCGAAGGGCTGTTTCTGCGCTGCATCTGTAACTAGCTAAGGACCGAAGCGACAGTCTGAGTGAAGGGTCCTGATCCAAAACGGCATTATCAATGTTCTCCAGAGTTGCTACTGAACCCGCTGAGCTACGCCAGCTTTTGTGTCTTTTTGTGAACCAGCACCCTGCAGATTCGGTTCTTATTACACTCTGCTTGTGTTGGTTCATCTCCAGGGGAACCGTTGACCCAATCACTAAGATTTGTAAGAATTCTTTTCCAAGTGACACATTCTAGAAGAACGAGCATGCGGAACAATTTCGTCATCGGCATTCTACAGATATGAAACCAGTCATCGTTACTGCGGCGTGCTCGGAGTTGGATCCTGAACTCTGGTGCGGTCTTCTGTGTGAGGAGAGTTTGACAATTTCTCCCTGTGACCCCGTGGGTTTCCTGTGGGTGCTTTGGTTTCCTCCCGTTCCCACAGATTAATCGAGGTTGGTGCAGGTAATTGGCCTTTGTATATTGCCCCGGACTGGTGATCATTGTTTGGCGTGGGCTCTGAAGGGCTTGTTTCAACGGTGTTCAAATCATCAATACCCTGCAGAAAGGGATTTTCCAAGATTGTAGTTTTTAAAGTTCTCCAGTTTCTCCCCTGTTTTTTTCCATTTTCTTTCTTCTAGAGGCTACGCATAGGATAGATCGGTGCTGTCTTTGACAACGGCCAGAAAGAGACGTGTTAAATAGGGCGGCACCTTGGCGCTGCGTTAAGGTTGTTGCCTTACAGACGTGCCACTGCTGGAGACCTGGAGTACAATCCAGGTCTAGGGTGCTAGTTTTGTACTAGAGTTTGTACGTTCTCCCCTTCCCGTGACCGAGTGGGTTTTCCCCAAGATCTTCGGTTTCCTCCTTACGCTCAAAGAGTACAGGTTTGAGGTTAATTGAGGCTGGGTAATAAGTGGGAAAAATTGTGCCCTGGGGGTGGTAGGATAATGTTAAGGGCGGGGGAATCGCTGGTTGAGTGCAGACGGGTGGGTCGGAGGGCCTGTTTTTGCGTGTATCTTGAAATAACAGGAAATGTCCTTTAAAAAACGCAAAAATAATTTAACTTCTCACTTAAGCGGTCATCCAGTGGTCACGGCACTTCGCGTTTCCTCGATGTGGAGAAATACTGTAGTTTCCTCTAGGAGTTAAAGATATTGACCTCCCTGGTCTCCAAACCACTGAGGAATGAAGTTGTATTCATCCAGCGTGAATCCAGGAGGGGACCATTCTCCGATCGCGGCTGCCCGAAGGTTTCTTTGGTTGAGATCTTATTGTAGCCATAGAGCTTAGAAACAGGCCCACGCTAAGCATCGAGTGCCCATTTGCGCAAATCCTGATAATGCTGTTAATGCTGCATGAATTTTAATGGGGGCCACCGAAAAAACAGTTCCAGATTCAGGCTCGTGAGCGACTGCCTTGAGTCGGGTCTGTCCACGGGGAGCAAGGGGCACGTACGTTACTTCCTGAGATCCATGCCCGTGAGCTAAAAAAAATTAAGGCGGGGAGGGGGGAAAGGAATCTTATATCTTAACAAAATTTGCACGTTATTAATGTCAGGCTGGCCCCTTCACTCCATCGCTTGGAGCAGTCGATTTTTCGGTGATTTGATGCTAGGGGTTTGAGTTGGTGGAAGAGGGTTGGAAGAGGGTGTGGGCAGGGGGGAAAGCCTTTATGGGCGACCATAGTTCGGCGGTTCAACTGGGGCTCTCACGACTGCAATGTGTGACGGGGGTCGGTCTGTGGTCTTTCACTGTAAAAACGTTTCGCTCTTCGGAGATCGTTCTGTGCGGAAATTGTAAGAATAAAATTCTCTTTGAATTGGATGTTGTGTTGGAGTCTATTTTGTTACCTTGCATGTGGAGCAGTACAGCACAGGGGATAGCCACAAAAAGCTGGAGCAGCTCAGAGGGCCAGGCAGTATCTCTGGAGAGAAGGATTCAGTCTCGAGGTAAAGGAACCGCTTGGAGGTAGTGATCATAATATGATTGGTTTTAATCTGCAATTTGAGAAGGAGAAGGTTAAAATATACACATTTTAGAAACCCACCATCCCTTATTCTCTGTCTATTATCTTTTTCATCTTTCTCGCCTACAGTTTGGATCCGAGTGCTTCCCTTCTCTGCCTCTTGCCCCACACCCTGACCCCTAGCCCCCTCTACCCGAGTCCCTCCCCCCAGCCTTTCTAGTTTAAAGTCTCTCCAGTAGCCTTTGCAAATCTCCCTGCCAGGATATTGGCCCCCTCGGGTTCAAGTGCAACCCGTGCGCTTTGTGTACAGATCATGCCTTCCCCAAAAGAGGGGGTCACCAGTGATCAAGACACTTGAATCCTGCCCACTGCACCAGATCCCTCCAACTAGTACCTATGTGTACCACGGACATCAGGCTCCTCTCCCTCCCCCCTTATCAGAATCTTTTGGACACATTCTGACACATGCGAGACCCTGGACCAGGGAGGCAAACTACCATCCGGGTCTCCCGACTGCGTCCACAGAATCGCCTATCCGACCCCCCAACTATAGAGTCCCTATTAACAATTGCCCTCTTCTTTTTGCTACCTTCTGAGCACAGGGCCGTCTCTGTGCCGGAGGCCCGGCCGCTGTTGCTGCCCCCAGCTTGGCTGTCCCCTCCAATTGTACTCAAACCGAGTACCTATTTTCCAGGTGCACGGTCACAGGGGTAGGTACTCTCTAGCCCCAGCCTCTGCTCCTTGCCCTTCATAACTGTGACCACTTGTCTGCCTCCTGTGGTTTGGGAGTGACTACCTCCCGGTAGCTCCTCGCTATTACCTCCTCACTGCCCTCAACCTGCGACGGAGGTCATCGAGCTGCTGCTCCAGGTTCCTAACACAGTCCTTTAGGAGCCCCATCTCAACACAGCCTCTGCGAGCGCACATGTGGGTGTCTGGAGGGCTATCAGATTCCTGACCTCCCACATCTGACATCCAGAGAACAGTACGTCCACTGCCCTTGCCTTCATACTCCCCCATACACAGGATCACAATATCAACACAATACAAAGTACACAACAAACTGCTGGAATCTGACTGCCAATCAGCTGCTTTCCCTAGTCCACTTCCCACCAATCAGCGGCTTCCTCAAAAAAAAACCCACTTTCCAAATGGAACGTTATGGATTTAGGTAAAAACAAGCCCCGCGCTTGATTTTAAACCTTACCGGTCGGGTGTCGCTCCTCCCCCTCCTCCTCTTCTTCCAACGGGCTCCTGTGGGGGCCTCTGAAAAAAACAAGCCCCGCACTTGATTTTAAACCTTACCGGTCGGGTGTCGCTCCTCCCCCTCCTCCTCTTCTTCCAACGGCTCCTGTGGTGGGTTTCTAAAATGTGTATATTTTAATGCTAGGAGCATTGTAAGTAAGGTGGATGAACTTAGAGCCTGGATTGACACCTGGAAATATGATGTTGTGGCAATCAGTGAAACATGCTTGCAGGAGGGTTGTGATTGGAAGCTAAATATTCCTGGATTTCGTCGCATCAGTTGTGTGATAGAATTGGAGGACCAGAGGGGAGAGTGTTGCATTGATTGTCAGAGCAGATATTACAGCAGTGCTTTGGCAGGATAGATTAGAGGGCTCGTCTAGGGAGGCTTATTTGGGTGGAACTGAGAAGTGGGAACGGAGTAGATCGCAACACTTTTAGGGGTGTATTATAGACCGCCAAATGGGGAGCGAGAATTGGAAGAGAAAATATGATAAGGAGATAGCAGATATTAGTAGTAAGCACAAGGTAGTGATTGTGAGGTGATTTCAATTTTCCAAAATAGACTGGGAAACACATTCTGTAAATGGGCTGGATGGTTTGGAGTTGTAAATTGTGTGCAGGATAGTTTTTTGCAGCAGTACAAGAGGTATCGACCAGAGAAAGGGCAGTGCTGGACCTCCTGTTAGGAGGAATGAGAAGGGCAGGTGATGGAGGTATGTGTTGGTGAGCACTTCGGGACCAGTGATCACAATACCATTAGTTTCAATATAAATTATGGAGAGAGTCAGAACTGGACCTAGGGGGTGGAGATTTTTGAATGGAGAAAGGCTAGCTTTGAGGGAATGCGTATAAGGATTTTAAAGGAGTGAATTGGGACACTTTGTTTCATGGGAATGATGTAGAAGAGAAATGGAGGACATTTAAAGGGGAAATTGTAAGAGTACAGAATCTTTATGTCCCTGTTAGGTTGGAAAGGAAATAGTAAAAATTGGAAAGAGCCATGTTTCAAGGGAAATTGGACAAATTTCGAAAAGGAGAGAGATATCTACAATAATTATAGGGAGGCATAGAGTAAATGAGGTGCTAGAGGAGTATAAAGAATGTAAAAATAATCTTAAGAAAGAAATTAGGAAGGCTAAAGAATGATATTGAAGGTTGCTTTGGCAAGAAAGTGAAAGTAAACCCAAAGGGTTTCTACAGCTTTATTAATAGCAAAAGGATAACGAGGGATATAATTGGACCATTAGAGAACCAGAATGGACAGCTATCTGCAGAGCCATAGTAGAGTGGGGAGATAATTGAACAATTTCTTCGGATTATTCACAAGGAGAAGGTTATCTTGAACTCTCAGTTGAGTTAAGGGGAAAAAGTAGAGTAGCGATGGAAACTATTGAGATTCAAAGTGGAGGAATTACTGACACTTTTGAAAAATATAAAAGTGGATAAGTCTCCAGGTTGACAGGATATTCCCTAGGGACATTGAGGGGAAGTTAGTGTAGAAATAGCAGGAGCTATGACAGAAATATTTCAAATGTCATTAGAAAAACGGGAATAGTGCCGGAGGATTGGCGTTACTGCGCATGTTGTTCCATTGTTTAAAAAGGTTTCAAAGAATAAACCTAGCAATTATAGACCTATTTAGTTTGGCGTCAGTGGTGGCAAATTAATGGAAAGGATACTTAGATAGATAGTATAAGCTATAAGCTTCTGGATAAACAGGGTCTGATCAGGAACAGTCAACATGGATTTGTGCCTGGAAGGTCATGTTTGACAAAACCTTGAAAAATAAAATTTTTTTTTGAAGCGGTAACTAGGAAATTGATGAGGGTAAAGTCAGTGGATGTTGTTCTATATGGATTTCAGTAAGGCCTTTGACAAGGTTTCCCAAGGAAGGTTGGTTTAAAGAAGGTTCAATCTTTGGGTGTTAATGGCGGAGTAGCAAGATGGATTCAACATGGCTGAATGGGAGATGTCAGAGAATAATGGTGGATGGCTGGAATGTTTGTCAGGTTGGAAGCCGGTGACAGTGGGGTGCCTCAGGATCTGCGTTGGGTCCACTGTTGTTTTGTCATGTACATCAATGATCTGGATGATGGGGTGGAAAATTGGATAAGTAAGTATGCAGATGATACTAAGATAGGTGATGTTGTGGATAATGAAGTAGATTTTCAAAGTCTACAGAGAGATTTGGGGCCATTTGGAAAAGTGGGCTGAAAGATGGCAGATGGAGTTTAATGCTGTTAAGTGTGAAGTGCTACATCTTGGCAGGACCATCAAAATAGGACGTAAATGGTGGGGAATTGAGGAATGCTGTGGAACAGAGGGATCTAGGAATAACTGCATAGTTCCCTGAAGGTGGAATCGCATGTAGATAGGGTGGTAAAGAAAGCCTTTGGTGTGCTGGCCATTTTATAAATCAGAGCATTGAATATAGGAGTAGGGAAGTAATGTTAAAATTGTACAAGGCATTGGTAAGACCAATTCTGGAGTATGGTGTACAATTTTTGGTTCGCCCTAGTTATAGGAAGGATGTCAACAAATAGAGGGAGTACAGAGGAGATTTACTAGAATGTTGCCAGGGTTCCAGCAACTATGTTACAGAGAAAGGTTGAACAAGTTAGGTCTTTATTCTTTGGAGCGCAGAAGGTTAAGGGGGACTTGTTGAGGTCTTTTAAAATGATGAAAGGGATAGACAGAGTTAACGTGGATACGTTTTTCCCATTGAGGGTAGGGAAGATTCAAACAAGAGGGCATGACATGAGAATTAAGGGACAGAAGTTTCGGGGGTAACGTGAGGGGGAACTTCTTTACTCAGAGGGTGGTGGCCAGAAGTGGTGGAGGCAGGATCGATTTTAACATTTAAGAGTAAAGTGGATAGGTATATGGATGTGAAGGGAAATGGAGGGGTATGGTCTGAGTGCAGGTAGATGGGACTAGGGGAAAACAAATGGTCGGCACGGACTGGAAGGCCGAGAGGGCCTGTTTCCGTGCTGTAATTGGGGAGTAGGAGGCAACCGTGCTCTAAAGGGGAGTAGGAGGCAACCGTGGCTGACAAGAGAAGTTAGGGATAGAATAAAACTAAAAGAAGATGTATAACACAGCAAAGAGTAGTCGGAAGCCAGAGGATTGGGAAACTTTCATAGGACAACAGAAGGAAACAAAACGGGCAATACGGACTGAAAAGATGAAGTACGAAGGGAAGCTGGCCATGAATATAAAGGAGGACAGTAAAAGCTTATTTAGATGTGTTAAGGGAAAAAGAGTAGACATGGGTGAAATTATGGGCAACAAGGAAATGGCAGAAGAGTTGAATAGGTACATTGGATCTGTCTTCACTAAGAAAGACACAAACAATCTCCCAGATGTACTGGAGGACAGAGGATCTAAGGGGGTAGAGGAACTGAAAGAAATGTTCATTAGGCGAGAAATAATATTAGGTAGGCTAATGGGACTGAAGGATGATAAATCCCCAGGGCCTGATGGTCTGCATCCCAGGGTCCTCAGGGAGGTGGCTCTAGAAATATTGAAAGCATTGATGACCATTTTCCAATGTTCAATAGATTCAGGATCGGTTCCTGTGGATTGGAGGATATCTCCAATGTTATCCCACTTTTCAAGAAAGGAGCGAGAGAGAAAACGGGGAATTACAGACCAGTTAGCCTGACTGGTGGTGGGAAAGATGCTGGAGTCAATTATTAAAGAGGTAATAAATGGAGCATTTGGATAGCAGTAAAAGGATTAGTCCAAGTCAACATGGATTTATGAAAAGGAACATAGGAAATAGGTGCCGGAGGAGGCCATTCGGCCCTTCGAGCCAGCACCGTCATTCATTGTGATCATGGCTGATCGTCCGCTATCAATAATCCGTGCCTGCCTTCTCCCCATACCCCTTGGCTCCACTAGCCCCTAGAGCTCTATCCAACTCTCTTAAATCCATCCAGTGATTTGGCCTCCACTGCCCTCTGTGGCAGGGAATTCCTTAAATTCACAACTCTCTGGGTTAAAAAAGTTTTTTCTCACCTCAGTCTTAAATGACCTCCCCTTTATTCTAAGGCTGTGGCCCCTGGTTCTGGACTCACTCAACATTGGGAACATTTTTCCTGCATCTAGCCTGTCCAGTCCTTTTATAATTTTATATGTTTCTATAAGATTCCCCCTCATCCTTCTAAACTCCAGTGAATACAAGCCTAGTCTTTTCAATCTTTCCTCATAGGACAGTCCCGCCATCCCAGGGATCAATCTGGTGAACCTACGCTGCACTGCCTCAATCACAAGGATGTCCTTCCTCAAATTAGGAGACCAAAACTCTACACAATACTCCAGATGTGGTCTCACCAGAGCCCTATACAACTGCAGAAGAACCTCTTTACTCCTGTACTGAAATCCTCTTGTTATGAAGGCCAACATTCCATTAGCTTTCTTCACTGCCTGCTGTACCTGCACGCCAACTTTCAGTGACTAGTGTACAAGGACACCCAGGTCTCGCTGTACCTCCCCCTTACCTAACCCCATTGAGATAATAATCTGCCCCCTTGTTTTTGCCACCAAAGTGGATAACCTCACATTTATCTATATTATACTGCATCTGCCACGCATCTGCCCACTCACTCAACCTGTCCAGGTCCCCCTGCAACCTCCTAACATCCTCTTCACAGTTCACACTGCCACCCAGCTTTGTGGCATCCGCAAACTTGTTAGTGTTGCTCCTAATTCCCTCTTCCAAATCATTAATATAAATGGTAAACAGTTGCGGCCCCAACACCGAGCCTTGCGGCACTCCACTCGCCACTGCCTGCCATTCTGAAAAGGACCCGTTCACTCCTACTCTTTGCTTCCGGTCTGCCAACCAATTTTCTATCCATGTCAACACCCTACCCCCAATACTATGTGCTCTAATTTTAGTCACCAGTCTCCTGTGCGGGACCTAATCAAAGGCTTTCTGAAAGTCTAGATACACTACATCCACTGGCACCCCTTCATCCATTTTACTTGTCACATCCTCAAAAAATTCCTGAAGATTAGTCAAGCATGACTTCCCTTTCATAAATCCATGTTGACTTGGACTAATCCTTTTACTGCTATCCAAATGCTCCATTATTACCTCTTTAATAATTGACTCCAGCATCTTTCCCACCACCGAAGTCAGGCTAACTGGTCTGTAATTCCTCGTTTTCTCTCGCTCCTTTCTTGAAAAGTGGGATAACATTAGCTATCCTCCAATCCACAGGAACTGATCCTGAATCTATTGAACATTGGAAAATGATCACCAATGCGTCCACTATTTCTAGAGCCACCTCCCTGAGGACCCTGGGATGCAGACCATCAGACCCTGGGGATTTATCATCCTTCAGTCCCATTAGCCTACCCAATACTATTTCTCGCCTAATGAAAATGTCTTTCAGTTCCTCTACCCCCTTAGATCTTCTGTCCTCCAGTACATCTGGGAGATTGTTTTTGTCCTCCTTAGTGAAGACAGATCCGAAGTACCTATTCAACTCTACTGCCATTTCCTTGTTGCCCATAATTATTTCACCCGCCTTCAAGGGACCCACATTTGCAACTTTTTTTCCCTTAACATATCTAAAGAAGCTTTTACTGTCCTTTATATTCCTGGCCAGTTTCCCCTCATACTTCATCTTTTCAGCCCGTATTGCCCGTTTTATTTCCTTCTGTTGTCCTATGAAAGTTTCCCAATCCTCTGGCTTCCGACTACTCTTTGCTGTGTTATACATCTTTTCCTTTAGTTTTATTCTATCCCTAACTTCTCTTGTCAGCCACGGTTGCCTCCAACTCCCCTTAGAATCTTTCTTCCTTTTTGGAATGAAATGATCCTGCGTCTTCCGGATTATGCCCAGAAATTCCTGCCATTGCTGTTCCACCGTCATTCCTGCTAGGATCCCTTTCCAGTCTACTTTGGCCAGCTCCCCTCTCATGCCTTCATAGTCCCCTTTGTTCAACTGCATCACTGCCACTTCCGATTTAACCTTCTCCTTCTCAAATTGCAGATTAAAACTAATCATATTATGATCACTACCTCCAAGCGGTTCCTTTACCTCGAGTTCTCTTATCATATCTGGTTCATTGGACAACACTAAATCCAGAATTGCCTTTTCACTGTTCGGCTCCATTATAAGCTGCTCTATGAATCCATCTCGGAGGCATTCTACAAACTCTCTTTCTTGGGGTCCTGAACCAACCTGATTTTCCAAATCTACCTGCATATTGAAATCCCCCACATAAAGTGGCAGTTTTAACTCCTGCTGCAACTTACACCCTACATCTGGGCTACTATTTGGGGGTCTGTAGATAACACCAATTAGTGTCTTCTTGCCTTTACAATTCCTCAACTCAATCCACAGTGACTCTACCTCGTCAGTCCGTATGTCTTCCCTCGCAAGGGACTGAATTCCATCCCTCACCAGCAGAGCTACCCCTCCTCCTCTGCCCACCTGCCTGTCCTTTCTATAGGATGTATAACCCTGAATATTAAGTTCCCAGGCCCGATCCTCCTGCAGCCACGTCTCAGTAATCCCCACAATGTCATATCCACCAACCTGTAACTGAGCCTCACGCTCATCTACTTTACTTCTTATACTTCGCGCATTCACACTTGTCCACACCTGCCAACAATGTCTCAGCTACATTAGTCCCACCTGCCTGCGCTTAGTCCATATCCCTTCAAACCTGTCCTATCCATGTGCCTATCTAACTGTTTCTTATATGTTGGAATAGTGCCAGCCTCAACTACCTCCTCTGGCAGCTCGTTCCATACACCCACCACCCTTTGTGTGAAAAAGTTACCGTTCAGATCCTATTAAATCTTTTCCCCCTCATCTGCAACCTATGTCCTCTGGTCCTCGATTCCCCTACTCTGGGCAAGACACTCTGCGCATCTACCCGATCTATTCCACTCATGATTTTGTACACTGCTATAAGATCACCCCTCATCCACCTGCGCTCCATGGAATAGAGACCCAGCCTACTCAACCTCTCCCTATAGCCCACACCCTCTAGTCCTGCCAACATCCCCGTAAATCCTTTCTGAACCCTTTCAAGCTTGACAATATCTTTCCTATTAAATGGTGCCCACAACTCAACACAATATTGGAAATGCAGTCTCACCAACGTCTTATAGAACCTTACAGAGTCTCAGCATTACGTCCCTGTTTTTAGATTCTAATCCTCTTGAATCTTTGAATGTTTCCAAATGAAACACAGTACAGAACCTGTGAAGCAATAAATCTTCAAGGGCAACATAACTGGCCGAGCTGTGGTCCTGCAACGCCAGAGACCTGACTTTGATCCTGACCTCGCCTACCGCCCGTGTGGATTTTACATGTTTTCCCCGTAACTGCGGTGGTTTCCTCCAGGTGCTCTGGTTTCCTTCCACATCAAAATCACATTTCCACGTTTAGGTCAGCACGATGGCGCAGTGGTAGAGTTGCGGCTTTACAGCACCAGAGACCCAGGTTCGATCCTGACTATGGCTGCTGTCTGTATGGAGTTTTTACGCATAGGTGATCCAGTTTCTTCCCACGCTCCAAAAACATGCAGGTTTGTAGGTTAATTGGCTTTGGCCAGTTGTAAAGTGGTCCCGAGTGTTAAGGATATTGTAAGTGTGCGGGGTGATCACTGGTCGGCGTGAACTAGGTGGGCTGAAGGGCCTGTTTCTGCGAGGTATCTGAAAAATCACAAAGATCTGCGGGTTGATCGATCAATTGGCCTCTGAAAATTGCCCTTAGTGTGTAGGGAGTGGTAGGTGCGGCAAGGTGGCGCAGCAGTAGGGTTGCTGCCTTACAGCACTTGAAGCACCGGAGACCCAGGTTCAATCCCGGCCACGGGTGCTGTCCCTTAATCGGGATTTGTACGTTCTCGCCATGACTGCGTGGGTTTTGTTTGAGATCTTCGGTTTCCTCCCGCATTTCAAAGACATGCAGGAATGTAGGTTCATTGGTTTGGTAAATGTAGAAAAATTGTCTTTAGTGTGTGTAGGATAGTGTTAATATGCGGGGATCGCTGGTCCCGGTGGGCCAAAGGGCCTGTTTCCGCGCTGTATAGAAACATAGAAAATAGGTGCAGGAGTAGCCCATTCGGCCTTTCGAGCCTGCACCGCCATTCAATATGATCATGGCTGATCATCCAACTGAGTATCTTGTACCTGCCTTCTCTCCATACCTCCTGATCCCTTTAGCCACAAGGGCCACATCTAACTCCCTCTTACAGTGGCTTGCAAAAGTATTCAAACCCCTTGAACTTTTCCACATTTTGTCACGTTACAACCACAAACGTAAATGTATTTTATTGGGATTTTATGTGATAGACCAACACAAAGTGGTGCATAATTGTGAAGTGGAAGGAAAATGATACATGGTTTCCAAATGTTATTACAAATAAAAAACTGAAAAGTGTGGCGTGCAAAAGTATTCAGCCCCCCCTGAGTCAATACTTTGTAGAACCATCTTTCGCTGCAATTACAGCTGCACGTCTTTTGGGGTATGTCTCTGCCAGCTTTGCACATCTAGAGACTGAAATTTCTGCCCATTCTTCTTTGCAAAATAGCTCAAGCTCAGTCGGATTGGATGGAGAGCATCTGTGAACAGCAATTTACAAGTCTTGCCAGAGATTCTCAATTAGATTTAGGTCTGGACTTTGTTCTGGACTTCCCCAACATCGGGAACAATAGCCTGTCCAACCCCTTAAGAATTTTGTAAGTTTCCATAAAATCCCCGCTCAATCTTCTAAATTCAAGCGAGTACAAGCCAAGTCTTTCTTCAGATGAAAGTCCTGCCATCCCAGGAAACTATCTCTAAAATAAACTAGAGTGATGGTCGGCTGGACACGGTGGGCCAAAAAGCCTATTTCCATCTCTGACCTAAACTGAAATCGCCTCGTATTGCCTGTATGTTTTGCCTTCCTGGCAGGCTGCGGACACCCAGACCAGACCATCCCACACATCGTGAATGACTGCCCATTGAGGCTTGTCCCTGGGGGCATCAAAGTCCGTCCACCCAGTAACTGATGCTGTCCTGGCCTGGATGTCTACCGTTGATCAAAGATCCTACAGCGGAGCAAGATAGACCACTCCTGCTAAATGCAATGGGCTGATGTGTAGTACGCAACAGAACGGAACGTGGGCCTTTTTTTCATCCATTTCCGTAACCCGACCCGACTCGCAGTGTAATCAACGTTGCGGGGGAACAGTTTGTGTTAATAAATTATAATTCTGAAAATGAAGAGAAGTTTTTCCCAAATAACTTTTATTTTTACGAGGATGTTTCGGTAACCGGCTTCCGTCTCCGCACTAGTTATCTTTGCTCCGCTACGGGATCTTTGCCGTTGATCTACCCCTTTAGGCTGTGCATGCCATACGCACAGGGGCGGAAAACCCGGGGGGGACCCGAGCGGACACGTCGCCCCCGTGTTTTGAGAGGTGGGGGACATCCCCCCCAATTTTTTGTCATCCGGATTTTAAAATCTCCGCTTTCCGCGAGACAGTGGAGGTGGGACTGCTGATCGAGGGCGGCGATTGGACGAGTGAGACGTCGTTCAGCAGGCAATGGGGGCGGGACATGATGATTCAGAGCGACGATTGGAGGAGGGAGACGTGGCACAGACCTGCGCCTCATCCGCAGCCAGGATCGATCCCGGCCAGGTCTCCGGCACTGTCCCGTCCCCACCCGAGTGCCCCCCAGCGCCGCCACAGAGCGGTCGGGAGTCAGACGGGCCCACCCGAGTGCCCCCCAGCGCAGAGAAACAGCGCTAAACCCAACTCACTCTGCCTGTCTCGCCAGGGTTAACCTGCCTGGGCTTGCGGGAAATATGGCCAGCGTGGGGAAGTGGCGCTGGTCTCCCATCAGTCCAGTCAGGGCTGTAGTTAATGCGGCGAGATAGGCAGAGTCGAGCTGCATTTAGCGCTGGATTAAGCCTCCGAAGCCTCATGCATGTGTGTGTGAGTGTGCGCATGCACGCGCGGCCGCCAAAACATTGTGTCCCCCCCTGTCCCCTCCATATTTTGATAGCGAGTTCCGTGCCTGCAAACGCAGCAAGAAGAAGAATGCCGGCTGCGGAGAAGCTGAGACCGGAGCCTCGCGGGTCGACAGCTGCAACCCGGGGTCGGCTGAACCACGGAGGCATCAGGGAGGGGACCCGGCGGCGGTAGTGGAGGGGTCGGTGCGGCGGTCGGTGAGGGCGCTGTCCGACGGATGAGGACGGACCACGTGGGAGTGAAGCCGCTGCTGCCGCGGGAAGGGACAAAGTAAAACCCGGCGTGGGGGGGACCACCGTGAGGGAGGGGGCAGGGGAAAGGGGCAGCAGTTTGGGGGGACGCTGGGTGGGAGGGGGTGGGAGAACAAATGTGGATCTGGTGCAGGGGGTACTTTTTAAACTTTGTTTATAACGCCCTTATGTGGAGACTAATTGCATTGCTTGGGTATGTAAGCAAAGATTTCCACTGCGATTTGTCACATGTGACAATATCCATTCTTTCAATCATTCATTCATAAGCTATCTCCACCATCATCGCTGGCACGGATAGGGTAGACAGTTAAAACCTTTTTCACCAGAATGTCAAAGTCTAACGAGCATAACACCACAGGGAGATAGAATGTGTTTGGAGGAACTGCTGGTGCCGGTTTAAACCGAAGGTAGACACAACATGCTGGAGTAACTCAGCCCGACAGGCAGCATCTCTGGAGAGAAGGAATGGGTGACGTTTCGCATCTGAAGAAGGATCTCGACCGAAACATCACCCATTCCTTCCCTCCAGAAGTGCTTCCTCTTTTTGTTACTCCAGCATTTTGTGTCGATCGCAGGTAGATGGGGTGGTCAAAAGAGGTTTTGGCACACTGGCCTTCATCAGAGAATTGAGTACAGAAGTTGGGAGGTCATGTTGCAGTTGTATCAGACGTTGGTGAGGCCGCATTTAGAACTCAGACGGGGCACTATGTTATAGGAAAGATGTTGTCAAGCTGGAAAGGGTAGTGAAAGGATTTACGAGGATGTTGCCAGGACTAGAGGGTGTGAGCTATAGGGAGAGGTTGAGCAGGCTGGGTATTCCTGGGAGCGCAGGAGGATGAGGGGTGATCTTATAGAGGTGTACAAGATCATGAGAGGAATACATTGGGTAGATGCACAGAGTCTCTTGCCCAGAGTAGGGGAATCGAGAACCAGAGGACATAGGGAAGATCCAGGCTCGATCCCAACTTCGGGTGCTGTCTGAATGCTCTCTGATCCTTCTCTCTGTGACTGTGCGGGTATCCTCCGGTGTTTAGCAAAGGGGAAAAGATTTAATAGGAATCTGAGGGGTAAATTTTGTTTTAAAATCAATTGGTTTAAAACAACGAGATAGCTTTTCTCTAAACAGATGCAAATGTTGTTTTCGGAGACCATTGAACATGCGGGGTTTAGTTTAGAGATACAGCGCAGAAACAGGCCCTTCGGCCCACCGAGTCCACACCAACCAGTGATCACCCTACACGCTAACACTATCCTACACACACTGGGGACAATTTACAATTTTACCAAAGACCCTTACAAACCTGTATGCCTTTGGCGTTTGGTAGGAAACCGATCAGTCTGAAGAAGGGTCTCGACCCGAAGCATCACCCATTGCTTCTCTCCAGAGCATTTCCCGCTGAATTACTCCAGCATTTTGTGTCTGATTCTACACGGACATCGTAGAGTCTGTGCTCACCTTCTCCATCATGGTCTGGTTTGTCTCAGCCACCAAGCACGGCCACTGGAGGCCGCAGCGAATCGTCCGATCAGCAGAGAAGGTTATTGGCTGCAACCTTCCCTCCATTGATGAACTGTACACTGCAAGGGCCAGGAAGCGAGCGGGCAAGATCATCTCTGACCCCCCTCACCCTGGCCACAAACTCTTTGAATCACTTCCCTCTGGAAGGCGACTCCGGACTGTCAAAGCTGCCACAGCCAGACATAAAAACAGTTTTTATCCACGAGTAGTTGCTCTACTCAACAGCCAAAAATCTGTGGCCTCCCTTTGATCTGGTATTTTGTTGGTTCACATGCTTGATCAATGGTGTTTTATCATTAATGTTTTATTATTATTAATGTTTAGTGTTTTCTGAGTCATTCGTAACTGTCACTGTTGTTACTTGTGGGCGGAGCACCAAGGCAAATTCCTTGTATGTGAATACTTGGCCAATAAATTTACTTACTTACTTACTTACTTACTATATGCAATTTTACTTTCTTAGGTGTCCCAGAATGTCCACAGGGACTTGAACTTCCGCAGATGCACTGTGGAGTAATTTAACGGGATGAATCTCCGGCCTTGTGTGGCAAACTATCTGCCTTTGACCACCTCAACCTGCAGGGAGGGTGTGGTGAACACAGCCCAGTCTATCCAAGGCTGGTCGCGTACGTCCATCCAGCCCACCTTCATGGTGTGTTGCATCAGGAGAGCTGGCGGTATTATCAGCTGCTAGAGACGCTGCCTCACAGCACCAGAGACCCAGGTTCGATCCCGACTCTGGGTGCTGTCTGAGAGGAGTTTGAACATTCTCCCTGTGATCGAGTGGGTTTCCTCCGGTTGCTTCGCAAAGACTTGCGGGTTTACAGAATAATCGGCCCTCTGTAAAATTGTCCCTAGGGTGTAGGATAGAACTAGTATGTGTGGTCTGCATGGAATTTGTGGGCCGAAGGGTCTGTTTCTACACTTTATCTCGAAACTAGACTAAACTAATCTTAAATTTCAAGATCCTCCTCTATGTCTACAAAGCCCTCAATGGGCTTGCCCCCACCCACATTAAAAGTCTCCTCACCCACCACACCACCTCCAGGTCCCTCAGATCGGCCGACGTGGGGTTGCTGAACATCCCGCGGTCTCGGCATACGCTCAGGGGTGACCGCGCCTTTGCGGTTGCAGCTCCTAGACTGTGGAACAGCATCCCTCTTCCCATCAGAACTGCCCCCTCCATCGACTCCTTTAAGTCGAGACAAAAAACTAATCTCTACTCCCAAGCCTTTCTTGACGTCCTCTGAGCGAGGGCTATGTGTATGTAGTGATTTGTTTGTATTTAATCTATGAACCACTGTTATTTGTTGTACTATTCTTATACCAATGTAAAACACTTTGGCCAACGAGAGTTGTTTTTTAAATGTGCTATATTAATGAAAGTGACGACTTGACTAAACTAAAAAAACTAACGGTGTGTGGGTTTGCAGGTTATTTGGGGCTCTGTAAATTGCCGCTAATGTGTAGGGAGAGGGTGAGAAAGTGGGATAACATGGGACTAGTGTGAATGGGTGATCGATAATTTTGAACCTTTTCATACCGCTAGTCTCCTTCTCCCCTCGCTGACTCTCAGTCTGGAGAATGTCTCTACCTGCAACGTCACACATTCCTTTTCTCCAGAGATGCTGACTGACCCGCTGAGTTACTCCAGCACTTTGTGTCTATGATTACATAGAAAAAAATAGGTGCAGGAGGATGCCATTCAGCCCTTCGAGCCCGCACCAGCATTCATTGTGATCATGGCTGATCGTCCCCCATCAATAACCCGTGCCTGCCTTCTCCCCATATCCCTTAACTCCACTAGCCCCTAGATCTAACCATATAACCATATAACCATATAACAATTACAGCACGGAAACAGGCCCTCTCGGCCCTTCCAGTCCGTGCCGACCATTTGTTTTCCCCTAGTCCCATCTACCTGCACTCAGACCATACCCCTCCATTCCCCTCACGTCCATATACCTATCCACTTTACTCTTAAATGTTAAAATCGATCCTGCCTCCACCACTTCTGCTGGAAGCTGATTCCACACAGCCACCACCCTCTGAGTAAAGAAGTTCCCCCCTCACGTTACCCGAAACTTCTGTCCCTTAAATTCTCATGTCATGCCCTCTTGTTTGAATCTTCCCTACCCTCAAGGGAAAAACGTATCCACGTTAACTCTGTTTATCCCTTTCAATCATTTTAAAGACCTCAATCAAGTCCCCCCTTAACCTTCTGCGCTCCAAAGAATAAAGACCTAACTTGTTCAACCTTTCTCTGTAACATAGTTGCTGGAACCCAGGCAACATTCTAGTAAATCTCCTCTGTACTCTCTCTATTTTGTTGACATCCTTCCTTTAACTAGGCGACCAAAATTGTACACCATACTCCAGAATTGGTCTTACCAATGCCTTGTACAATTTTAACATTACTTCCCTACTCCTATATTCAATGCTCTGATTTATAAAGGCCAGCACACCAAAGGCTTTCTTTACCACCCTATCTACATGCGATTCCACCTTCAGGGAACTATGCACAGTTATTCCTAGATCCCTCTGTTCCACAGCATTCCTCAATTCCCTACCATTTACCATGTACGTCCTATTTTGATTTGTCCTGCCAAGATGTAGCACTTCACACTTAACAGCATTAAACTCCATCTGCCATCTTTCAGCCCACTTTTCCAAATGGCCCAAATCTCTCTGTAGACGTGTAGACTTTATCTCTATCTAACACTCTCTTAAATCCATCCAGTGATTTGGCCTCCACTGCCCTCTGTGGCAGAGAATTCCACAAATTCACAACTCTCTGGGTGAAAAAGTTTTTTCTCACCTGTCTTAAATGACCTCCCCTTTATTCTGAGACTGTGGTTTATTCTAGGATTGATGGACTCGATGGGCCAAAGGGCCTGTTTCTGAGCTGTATCTCTAAACTTAACTAAAATTTCTTTCAGCTGCCGAATGCAACAAGATTAGATATAGATGCCTTGTCCCTTCCCTTTCCCCCATTTTACCTTATGGGAGAAGATGGAGCTTAACGAAGGTCCAGACTCCTGAACTCATCACCTCTTTCACAACATGAAGATAGCAACTCTACCGCTAACTCTACTCCGCCATTCAATCACGGCTGATCTATCTTTCCCTCCCAACCCCATTCTCCTGCCTTCTCCCCTTGACAGACCCTCGGCCTGTGGACTTCGGGAGCCGCAGTTTCCGGTAAGAAGTGGCTGATTGGGATGTCCAAACCGCTGAGAACGTTTGAGTACAGGATCAGGGAGGTTCTACTTCAGTTGTACAGGGTCTTGGTGAGACCAACTACCTGGAGTATTGCGTACAGTTTTGGTCTCCAAATCTGAGGAAGGACATTATTGCCATAGAGGGAGTGCAGAGAAGGTTCACCAGTCTGATTCCTGGATGTCAGGACTGTCTTATGAAGAAAGATTGGATAGACTTGGTTTATACTCTCTAGAATTTAGGAGATTGAGAGGGGATCTTATAGAAACTTACAAAATTCTTAAGGGGTTGGACAGGCTAGATGCTGGAAGATTGTTCCCGATGTTGGGGAAGTCCAGGACGAGGGGTCACAGCTTAAGGATAAGGGGGAAATCCTTTAAGACCGAGATGAGAAAGACTTTTTTCACACAGAGAGTGGTGAGTCTCTGGAACTCTCTGCCACAGAGGGTAGTTGAGGCCAGTTCATTGGCTATATTTAAGAGGGTTAGATGTGGCCCTTGTGGCTAAGGGGATCAGAGGGTATGGAGAGAAGGCAGGTACGGGATACTGAGTTGGATGATCAGCCATGATCATATTGAATGGCGGTGCAGGCTCGAAGGGCCGAATGGCCTACTCCTGCACCTAATTTTCTATGTTTCTCCCGTTCCGATGTCGGAGTTCCATTATCCCGGCGAGAGGGCCTGAACATCGGGGGGGGCTTGGGAGGCTCCAACCACGGGTCAACATCAAAGAGGAGGAGGACTGAACTTTGGTGCCTTCCCTCACAGTGGGAAACTTTAATTCCGCTGTTTGGGGATATTTATATTAAAGTCTATCGTGTGCTGTGCTCCTTTTTATTCGTATGTTGTATGGTGACCACAAATTTTACTGTACCAATTGGTGCATGTGACAATAAATGTCTCTTGTCTCTTGTTAAATCCCTGCCCCTTGCACTAATCAAGAATCTATCGGTCTCCGCCTTACAAATATCCATTGTCGACCTCCGCAGCCGTCAATGGCAATGAATTCCACCGGTACACCACCTGGAGCGCTGCGTGCAGTCCTGGTCGCCCAGCTACAGGTAGGATGTCATGAAGTTGGGGAAAGGTGCGGAAGAGATTCACCAGGGTGTTACCTACCTGTGAGGTAGAGATTTGCCTTTGTCAAAAAGACTAATTGCACAGCTTTGCGAAGAGAGCAAGGTGTAGGGATAGGTAGAGTGCTTAAAAATGTTTAGAGTCCTCTTAGATAGACACAAAACGCCGGAGTAACTCATCTCTGGAGAGAAAGAACGGGTGACATTCCAGGTCGACATTAGGGTTGCCAACTTTCTCACTCCCCAATACGGGAAAAAAGCACAAAATACGGGACAAATTCCCGACGGCAATTAGTTGACCGACCCGGCCGTGGCTGGGTGAATGATGAGTTGGCCCCGGGCGCTGGACTGCACACCAAGCCCAGCCGGCGGGCCAGCTGAGGAGTTTTGGCCCCGGGGGCCGCGCGCAAAGTCCGGCGCCCCGTCCAACTCGTGAACCGACGATCGGCCGTGAGAAGGAGGGGTGGGGGTGGTGTCGGCAGTCAGCGAAGGTCGGACAGCTGGCCGGGCTGCCGACTGACCGACGGGGCCACGGGCGAGGCGCTGCTGCTGCTGCTGCACTCCATGGGTTGCACTACGTCGGGACGGGTGAGGCGGGGGCCGGATGCGGCGCTCTGACCCGACAGTCCCCTCGACCCGAGTAGTAGCGGTCAAATACGGGACAAGGGCGGTACCGTACGGGACAAACCAATTTAGCCCGATATATGGGATGTCCCGGCTAATACGGGACAGTTGACAACCCTAGTCGAGACCCTTCTTCAGACTGATGTCAGGGAAATGGGCGGTACAGGGATAAAATGTAGTCGGGAGACAGACTGGTCGGAGAACTGGGAAGGGAGAGGGGATGGAGAGAGGGGGAAAGCAAGGGTTACTTGAAGTTAGAGAAGTCAATGTTCATACCGCTGGGGTGCGAGCTGCCCAAGCGAAATATGAGATGCCGTTCCTCCAATTTGCGCTGGGCCTCACTCTGACAGTGGAGGAGGCCCAGGACAGAAAGGTCAGTGTGGGAATGGGAGGGGGAGTTAAAGTGTTAAAGAAGGAACTGCAGATGCTGGAGAATCGAGGGTACACAAAAAGCTGGAGAAACTCAGCGGGTGCAGCAGCATCTAAGGAGCGAAGGAGATAGGCGACGTTTCGGGTCGAGACCCTTCTTCAGGGGAGTTAAAGTGTTTGGCAACCGGGAGGTTTAGGCGGACTGAGCGGAGGTGTTCAGGGAAACGATCGCCAAAGCAAAGTTCTCTTCATGTGTTATAATAATTCCATGCTTTCATGAACCTTCACACCGAGCATGTGCAAATGACACTCGCTGCAGTCCATTTGACTCAGATTCTGGCCTCTGCTGCCAATGGACAAATGGCAATCGTAAAACAATAAAATAAGGTAGAAAGGGTATCAGGACATTTGCTTATCTGTGAGGGGGTGGGATAGGGCTGTGTTTATTCTGCCGTGACTTTCGGATGTGCATGATGTATATGTGTTACAACACCGTTACAAAGGAGGTAAAGTTCCAAAGTGCCTTCTGCAATAACCAAAACATCAAGGAGAATGTCTGAAGCAGGGTCTCGACCCGAAACATCACCCGTCCCTTCTCTCCAAAGATGCTGCCTGTCCCGCTGAGTTACTCCAGCGTTTTGTGACTATCTAAGGGAAAGTTCTGGATAGAAGCAGTAGATGAATCTTTGGTCGTGGAGCAATCTCCCGGGTTGCTCGCTGGGATCACTGTATTTGCCGCTCTTAAATAGACACAAAATGCTGGAGTAACTCAGCGGGACAGGCAGCATCTCTGGAGAGAAGGAACGAGTGACGTGTCGGGTCGAGACCCCTCTTCAGACTGGTTGTGGATAAGGGAAACAAGAGATATTGACGGTGATGTGGAGAGATGAAGAACAATTGATTGATTAGTAGGACTGGATGTTACAATCCTTAAGATTTTTCACTACAATTGACATTCTTGGGTATGATCACCAGGTGAATTTGTTACCAATTAGACACATCTTCAGTTCTGTACCTCAACGTCACTGGGTGTTTCGGCCTTTTATCACAAGACACACCCAGTCGAGGCAGGCCCACCACAGGTTGATCAGACCTGGGTGTGTGTCTTATTGTGAGCCTCTAGATGGTCACCTGGCAGCCCAGACAGCATCTTTCCTCTGCAGCCACAGCCAGTGACTACTCCGTTTGGCGGCATTGGCAAGTTCTTTTATTGCCCTCCTTTGTGCCTGCCCTTTGACTCTTTCTTCCCTCATGAATGAAAGATATGCAAAAAAGCAACGACGATAAAGGAAACAGGCCATTGGCAGCTGTTTGTTGGGTGAAAACGAGAAGCTCGTGCGACTTGGGTGGGGGAGGGATACAGAGAGAGGGAATGCCGGGGCTACTTAAATAAAGAGTCCTAAATAAAGTCTTGATTATTTTGGCCGATCTCTGTTGTGTTGTAAATTTTACTTTGACAGAGGACGCTGAGAGAAAAACAGAAACATTGAAAATAGGTGCAGGAGTAGGCCATTCAGCCCTCTGGGCCAGCACCGCCATTCAATATGATCATGGCTGATCATCTTAAATCAGTACCCAGTTCCTGCTTTTTCCTCATATCCCTTGATTCTGTTCGCCCTAATAGCTAGATCTAACTCTCTTGAAAATGTCCAGTGATATAGAAACAAAGAAACATAGAAACATAGAAAATAGGTGCAGGAGTAGGCCATTCAGCCCTTCGAGCCTGCACCGCCATTCAACATGATCATGGCTGATCATCCAACTCAGCCTCCACTGCCTTCTGTGGCAGAGAATTCTCTGTGGTCATAGAAGTGAACTTGATTAAGGTGTACAGCATCACAAGGGGGGGGAGCGGGGATGAAGTACATGCTTACGGTCTCTTTCCTGGGGTGGAGCGTTGCATAGAAAGACACAAAGCGCTGGAGTTACGCAACGTGTCGGGCAGGACCTCTGGAGAATACGGACAGTGAACACGGGGTATTGTGAGCAATTTTGGGGGCACTATATCTGAGGAAGGATGTGCCGGCTCTGGAGAGGGTCCAGGGGAGGTTTACAAGAACGATCCCAGGATTGGATGGGTTTTTGTCGACACTGGCTGGAGTTTAGAAGGATGAGGGGGAACCTCATTGAAACTTACCGAATAGTGAAAGACCTGGACAGAGCGGATGTGGAGAGGATATTTCCACTAGTGGGAGAGTCTGGGACCTGAGGTCACAGCCTCAGAATTACAGGACGCTCCATTAGGAAGGAGGTGAGGAGGAATTTATTTTGTCAGAGGGTGGTGAATCTGTGGAATTCTTTGCCACAGATGGCTGTGGAGGCCAAGTCAGTGGATATTTTTGAGGTGGTGACAGGTAAATTCTTGATTAGTACGGGTGCCAGGGGTTACGGGGAGAAGGCAGGACAATGGAGTTAGGAGGGAGAGATAGATCAGCCATGATTGCATGGTGGAGTAGACTTGATGGGCCGAATGGCCTAATTCTGGTGCTATCACTTATGACCTTAAAGGTGGTGGAGTGACTCAGCGGGTCAGGCAGCATCTCTGGAGAAAATGGACAGGGGATGTTTTGGGTCGGGACTCTTCTGCAGACTGATTGTAGTGGTGAGGGGGGCGGGGGGGTAAGAGAAAGCTGGAAGAGGGAGGGGTGGAAGAGGCAGGACAAAGCATAGGAGTCTCTTTAACTAGATAACTTTGATAAAGAGCTGTTGGAACAGAGGCCGGAGATGAGAGCAGCAAGAGTGATACATGCTGATTGAAGAATAACGTTTAGGATTTCATATTTTCATAATCTTCAGAATTTATTAGACTTTGGACAAACAGTGTGGAAACAGGCCCCTCGGACCCGCGCCAACACGCGTCTGCGCCGACCATCACCCACCCCGTACTCTAGCATTGTCCTGCACCCTCGGGGTAATTTGGAAATGTTTTACTGCAGCCAATTAACCTGCAAACCTGCACGTCTTTGGAGTGTTGGAAGAAACCCGAGCGCCCGGAGAAAACCCACGCAGGTCACGGGGAGAACTTACAAAATCGGTACAGACAGCACCCGTAGTCAGGATCGAACCCGGGTCTCTGGTGCTGTGAGGCAGCAGCTCTACCGCTGCCCTGCACCGCATCTTCGAGTCACAGAATCATCATTATCATTGCCCGATCCCCAGAAGATTGCAAAATGGTGGTGGGGGAGAGGTTTAAGAGGGAGCTCACGGACAACGTTTTCACTCAGACGGAAGTCCGTATCTGGAATGGGCTGCCAGAGCACGATGCAAGAGCGGATAGAATCACCACTTGTGAAGACATTTGGACAGATATATGGGACAGGAAGGGTTTGAGGGACATGGGCCAAATGTAGGACCAAGTTGCCCAGAATGGCAACTTGTCAGAATGGAAGAGATGGGCCGAAGGGCCTGTTTTCAGTTTGCATATCTCACTGAACTTTAGGACCTGAGCTACAGGGAGAGGTTGAGCTGGCTAGAACTCCATTCCCTGGAGCGCAGGAGGATGAGGGGAGAACATATAGAGATAGAAGATCATGAGAGGAATAGATAAGGCACAGAGTATTTTTAACAAGATTTGGTGAAATCGTAAGCCAGATGATGTAGGTTTTCATAGATAGGGTGAGGGGGGTAAGATATAATAACTTTCTACACAAATGGTGGTGGGTGTATGGAACACGCTAACCATATAACAATTACAGCACGGAAACAGGCCCTCTCGGCCCTTCCAGTCCGTGCCGACCATTTGTTTTGCCCTAGTCCCATCTACCTGCACTCAGACCATACCCCTCCATTCCCTTCACGTCCATATACCTATCCACTTTACTCTTAAATGTTAAAATCGATCCTGCCTCCACCACTTCTGCTGGAAGCTCATTCCACACAGCCACCACCCTCTGAGTAAAGAAGTTCCCCCTCACGTTACCCCGAAACCTCTGTCCCTTAATTCTCATGTCATGCCCTCTTGTTTGAATCTTCCCTACCCTCAATGGGAAAAACGTATCTACGTTAACTCTGTCTATCCCTTTCATCATTTTAAAGACCTCAATCAAGTCCCCCCTTAACCTTCTCCGCTCCAAAGAATAAAGACCTAACTTGTTCAACCTTTCTCTGTAACATAGTTGCTGGAACCCTGGCAACATTCTAGTAAATCTCCTCCTTTTGTTGACATCCTTCCTATAACTAGGCGACCAAAATTGTACACCATACTCCAGAATTGGTCTTACCAATGCCTTGTACAATTTTAACATTACTTCCCTACTCCTATATTCAATGCTCTGATTTATAAAGGCCAGCACACCAAAGGCTTTCTTTACCACCCTATCTACATGCGATTCCACCTTCAGGGAACTATGCACAGTTATTCCTAGATCCCTCTGTTCCACAGCATTCCTCAATTCCCTACCATTTACCATGTACGTCCTATTTTGATTTGTCCTGCCAAGATGTAGCACCTCACACTTAACAGCATTAAACTCCATCTGCCATCTTTCAGCCCACTTTTCCAAATGGCCCAAATCTCTCTGTAGACTTTGAAAATCTACTTCATTATCCACAACACCACCTATCTTAGTATCATCTGCATACTTACAATACATCCAATTTTCCACCCCATCATCCAGATCATTGATGTACATGACAAACAACAGTGGACCCAACACAGATCCCTGAGGCACCCCACTGGTCACCGGCTTCCAACCTGACAAACAGCCATCCACCATTACTCTCTGACATCTCCCATTCAGCCATTGTTGAATCCATCCTGTTACTCCGCCATTAACACCCAAAGATTGAACCTTCTTAACCAACCTTCCATGGGGAACCTTATCAAACGCCTTACTGAAATCCATATAGACAACATCCACTGCTTTACCCTCATCAATTTCCCTAGTTACCGCTTCAAAAAATTCAAGAAGGTTTGTCAAACATGACCTTCCAGGCACAAATCCATGTTGACTGTTCCTGATCAGACCCTGTTTATCCAGATGCTTATATATATTATCTCTAAGTATCCTTTCCATTAATTTGCCCACCACTGACGTCAAACTAATAGGTCTATAATTGCTAGGTTTATTCTTTGAACCCTTTTTAAACAATGGAACAACATGCGCAGTACGCCAATCCTCCGGCACTATTCCCGTTTCTAATGACATTTGAAATATTTCTGTCATAGCTCCTGCTATTTCTACACTAACTTCCCTCAATGTCCTAGGGAATATCCTGTCAGGACCTGGAGACTTATCCACTTTTATATTTTTCAAAAGTGTCAGTACTTCCTCCTCTTTGAATCTCATAGTTTCCATAGCTACTCTACTTTTTCCCCTTAACTCACAGAGTTCAATATCCTTCTCCTTGGTGAATACCGAAGAAAATAAATTGTTCAATATACCGAAGAAAAGAAATTGTTCAATTTCCGCTGCTGCCGGAGGTAGTTGAGGCTGGGACTATCACATTTTAAGAAACATTTGGACAGGTACATGGATAGGACAGGTTTGGAGGGATATGAGCCCCAGTGAGACCACACCTGGAGTATTGTGTGCAGTTTTAGTCCCCTAATTTGAAGAAGGACATTCTTGCTATTGAGGGAGTGCAGCGTATGTTTACTAGGTTAATTCCCGGGATAGTGGGACTGTCATATGCTGAGAGAATGGAGCGGCTGGGCTTGTGCACTCTGGGATTTAGAAGGATGAGAGGGGATTTCATTGAAACATATAAGATTGTTAAGGGTTTGGACACTCTAGAGGCTGGAAACATGTTCCCGATGTTGGGGGAGTCCAGAACCAGGGGCCACAGTTTAAGAATAAGGCGTAAGCCATTTAGAACGGAGACGAGGAAATACTTTTTCTCACAGAGAATGGTGAGTCTGTGGAATTCTCTGCCTCAGAGGGCGGTGGCGGCAGGTTCTCTTGGATGCTTTCAAGAGATAGGGCTCTTAAAGATAGCGGAGTCAGGGATATGGGGAGAAGACAGGGACGGGGTACTGATTGGGGATGATCAGCCATGATCACATTGAATGGCGGAGCTGGCTCGAATGGCCGAATGGCCTACTACAGCACCTATTGTCTATTGTCAATTGTCTATATGGGCCAAACGTAGGCAGGTGGGACTAGTGTAGCTGGGGCATGTTGGCAGGTTGGGCTGGAGGGCCTGTTTCCACACTGTATGACGCTTATGTTTCACTCAGTTGACCCTTCCCCACCCCTCACCTTGGCGCAGACAATAATTTTGACTCCAGATGCCAAGGAATTGAGAAAAAATGTAAATATTTTTTTCGGCGCGTCCCGCCCCAATACATAGTGAGTGGTATCACACAACAACAAACAGTAAAACAACTCTTATTCCCACGGCCCTCAGCTTTCACTCCCCCTAATCCTCCCCTCCCTCCCTCCCCAACCCCCTCTTCTTCTCACCCCCCCCACCCACCAAAGTCATGCATTCCTCAACTTTTTTCTTCCGGCATGGAATGCACGGTGAAACAATTCCTTGTTTGTCTTTCCGAGAGTTTTTGGAAGTTGTCCCAGGACGATCAGGAACGCAGCTGTTCTTGGAAATAAGTTATTGCCTCCGTCCGGGCAAATGTGCCGGCTCACCGCTCCTCCCCGCATTCCTCCGTCAGGGGGATGTTGTTTATGACCAGGGAGAGGTCCTCGTCCATGTACACGATTGGGATCCAGGTCGTCTTCACCGCTTTGCAGCAGATCCTCTGAAACGCAAAGCAAAAGCAAGTCAGGTAAACCTCTGATGTAAGAAGCTCGGCCTCAGTTGAAACTTTCGGCTCGACTCCACTCAAAGTCACACCTCGCTTGGACAGGTAAGTAATACATATCGTGGAAGGACTGATTACAGGCACAGCCGGGGAGCTGATGCGAGCTAGTCTGGGCTCTGTTCCAATGTCACCAAGCTGCATGTATCAATTTGGGCTAATAGGACACACGCAGCTGGCTGGCGGGCTGCCCCGCAGTGCAGGGGAGCCCTGGTGCCATCCTGACCTCAGGTGCGGCCTGTGTTATAGAGTCATAGAGTGATACAGTGTGGAAACAGGCCCTTTGGCCCAACTTGCCCATAGCGGCCAATTTGTCCCATCTACACTAGTCCCACCTGCACGTGTGAGAGTTATAGAGTGATACAGTGTGGAAACAGGTCCTTTGGCCCAACCTACCCACACCGGCCAACTTGTCCCATCTACACTAGTCCCACCTGCACGTGTGAGAGTTATAGAGTGATACAGTGTGGAAACAGGTCCTTTGGCCCAACCTACCCACACCGGCCAACTTGTCCCATCTACACTAGTCCCACCTGCACGTGTGAGAGTTATAGAGTGATACAGTGTGGAAACAGGCCCTTCAGCTCAGCTTCCCCACACCAACCAACATGTCCCACATGCTACACTAGTCCCACCTGCCTGCGCTGGGTCCATATCCCTCCAAACCTGTCCTGTACCTGTCTACCTGTTTCTTGTAATGGCAAATTCCTTGTATGTGAACACTTGGCCAATAAACTTACTTACTTACTTAAACTTTGGGATAGTCCCAGCCTCAACCTACCTCCTCTGGCAGCTCGTTCCATACACCCACCACCCTTTGTGTGAAAATGTATCCCTCAGATTCCTATTAAATCTTTTCCCCTTCACCCTGAACCTATGTCCTCTGGTCCCCTACTCTGGCAAGAGACTCTGTGCATCTACCCGATCTATTGATCTTGTACATCCCTATTGGATCTCCACTCATCCTCCTGCGCTCCAAGGAAGAGAAACCCAGCCTACTCAACCTCTCCCTGTAGTTCTGTGTTTTCTCCCTATAGTGTTGAGTTTAGTTTAGTGGTACGTGTGCGGAGGTACAGTGAAAAAGCCTGTTGTTGCGCGCTAACTAACCAGCGGAGATACATTTAGAGTCATAGAATCATACAGTGTGGAAACAGGCCCTTCGGCCCAACTTGCCCACACCGGCCAACAATGTCCCAGCTACACTAGTCCCACCTGCCTGAGCTTGGGCAATAGACAATAGACAATAGGTGCAGGAGGAGGCCATTCGGCCCTTCAAGCCAGCACCGCCATTCAATGTGGTCATGGCTGATCATCCACAATCAGTACCCCGTTCCTGCCTTCTCCCCATATCCCCCGACTCCGCTAGCTTCAAGAGCCCTATCTAACTCTCTCTTGAAAGAATCCAGAGAACCAGCCTCCACCACTCTCTGAGGCAGAGGATTCCACAGACTCACAACTCTCTGTGTGAAAAAGTGTTTCCCCATCTCCGTTCTAAATGGCTTACCCCTTATTCTTAAACTGTAGCCCTGGTTCTGGACTCCCCCAACATTGGGAACATGTTTCCTGCCTCTAGCCTGTCCAAGCTCTTAATAATCTGATAGATCCCCTCTCATCCTTCTAAACTCCAGAGTGTATAAGTCCATCTGCTCCATTCTCTCAGCATATGACAGTCCCGCCATCCCGGGAATTAACCTTGTAAACCGACGCTGCACTCCCTCAATAGCAAGAATGTCCTTCCCCAAATTTGGAGGAAAATTCCTCAAATATCCCTCCAAACCTGTCCTATCCCTGTACCTGTCTATCTATTGCTTAAATGTTGGTAGATTTAAATGGGCGCTCTTTTAAAAAGGTGAGGAGGAACATCTTTAGTCAGATGGTGTAATTAATCTGTGGAACTCATTGCCACACAGGGCTGTGGAGGCCAAGTCAGTGGATATTTATTTTTTAGGCAGATAGAAAAGTTCTTGATTAGAACAGGTGTCATGGGTTATTGGGAGAAGGAGGAAAATGGGATTAGGTGGCAGAGATCAGCCATGATTGAATGGCAGAGTAGACTCGATGGGCCGAATGGTCTAATTCTACTCCTATAACTTGTGAACAACTGAGCCATCCACCGTGTACAGACCCATAGAATCATAGAAAATAGGTGCAGGAGTAGGCCACCCGGCCCTTCGAGCCTGCACTGCCATTCAATATGATCATGGCTGATCATCCAACTCAGTATCCTGTACCTGCCTTCTCTCCATAACCCCTGATCCCTTTAGCCACAAGGGCCACATGTAACTCCATCTTAAATATAGCCAATGAACTGGCCTCAACTACCTTCTGTGGCAGAGAATTCCACAGACTCACCACTCTCATCGTGAAAAATGTTTTCCTCATCTCGGTCCTAAAAGACTTCCCCCTTATCCTTAAACTGTGACCCCTTGTTCTGGAGTTCCCCAACATCGGGAACAATCTTCCTGCATCTAGCCTGTCCAACCCCTTAAGAATTTTGTAAGTCTCTATAAGATTCCCCCTCAATCTCCTAAATTCCACACGATGAAGGGCATAACGTGAATAACATTGAGTGCAAGACAAAGCCAGTGAAGATAGCCTGAGGGTCTCCAATAAGGTAGAGAGTAGTTCAGGACCGCTCTCTAGTTGCTGGTAGGGTGGTTCAGTTGCCTGCTAACAGCTGGGAAGAAACTGTCCCTGAATCTGGAGGCGTGCGTTTTCACACTTCTGTATCTCTTGCCTGATGGAGAGGGGAGAAGAGGGAATGGCCGGGGTGAGAATGGTCCTTGATGATGCTGCTGGCCTTGCCGAGGCAGCGTGAGGTGTAGATGGAGTCGATGGAAGGGAGGTTGGTTTGTGTGACGGTCTGGGCTGTGTCCACAACTCTGCGATTTCTTGCTGGTCTCGGACGGAGCTGTTCCCAGACCGTGCTGTGATGCATCCCGATAAAATGCTTTCTACGGCGCATCTGTAGATGTTGGTGAGAGTTGTGGGGGACATGCCGAACTTCCTAAGCCTTCTAAGGAAGCAGAGGCCATCTTCTGGGTGGTGTGTGCGTGAGTGTTTGTGGATGTGAGTGTGGAATTTGCACGCTCTCTCCGTGACAGCATGGGTTCGAAACATGGGTCCGGTTTCCTCCCACATCCCAAAGGCGTGCAGGGATGTAGATTAACGGGTCTTTGTAGATTAACTGGTCTTCTGTAAAACTGTCCCCCTCGTGTGTAGGGAGTGGATGGGAAAGTGGGATATCATAGAACTGATGTGAACGGGTGATCGATGGTCGGTGGGCCGAAGGGCCTGTTCCTATAGAACTAGTGTGAATGTACACAGTGTACAGGACTGCGTGACTTGCTGAAAGGACACATATTCACACCAAGGGCGGTGGGTGTATGGAAAGAGCTGCCGGAGGAGGTAGTTGAGGCTGGGACTATCCCAACATTGAAGAAGCAGTTAGACAGGTACATGGATAGGACAGGTTTGGAGGGATATGGACCAAGCGCAGGCAGGAAGGACTAGTGTAGCTGGGACATGTTGGCCGGCGTGGGCAAGTTGGGCTGAAGGACCTATTTCCATACTGTATCACTCTATTGACTCTGTGACAGTATTTTTCAATCAATTAATTTTTTTTGCCAACAGAATTATGACTTTCAATAGGCATTTGGACAGATGTGTGGGCAGGAAGGGTTTGGATGTCAAAGGGCCAAATGCAGGTAAATGAGACAGGCCCAGGTTGCCAACTTGGTCAATGTGGACAAGGTAGGCCGAAGGGCCTGCTGAACAGATGATTTGATTGGTTGATTGAAAGATACATGCTGGTTCTTTCATCCAATCAGTCAAATCACATTCAGGGACAGTTTCTTCTCAGCTGTAATCAGGCAACTGAACCATCCAACCACCAACTAGGGGGCTGTCCTGGCCTACCATCTACCTCACTGGAGACTCTCGGACTATCTTTAATTGGAGGGTATACAAAAGTGCTGGAGAAACTCAGCGGGTGCAGCCGCATCTAAGGAGCGAAGGAGATAGGCAACGTTTCGGGCCGAAACCCTTCTTCAGACTGATGGGAGGTGGGGGGGGGGGGGGCAGGGAGAAGAAATGAAAAATGAGGAGGAGGAGCCTGAGGGCTGAGGGAGAGGTGGGAAGGGGAGGAGACAGCAAGGGTTAACAGAATTGAGAAAATTCAATGTTCAAGCCAAGAGGATGCAGACTCCCCCAAGCGGAATATGAGATGCTGTTCCTCCAATTTGCGATGTTGCTCACTCTGGCCGGGGAGGAGGCCCAGGACCGAGAGGTCGGATACGGAATGGGAGGGGGAGTTGAAGTGCTGAGCCACTGGGAAGTCGGGTTGGTTGATGCGGACCGAGCGGAGGTGTTCGGCGAAACGATCGCCAAGCCTCTGCTTGGTCTCACCGATATAGATCAGCTGGCATCTAGAGCAGCGGATGCAGTGAATGAGGTTGGAGGAGGTTTAATTGGACTTTACTGGACTTTTAAAAAACATTATTGTTTTTAGGTTTTTTTATAATTAGAAGTACTGGAATATGGCACCAAGGTGCCTAATATATATTGACATATTACATTTTATGTACAGTTTCTTATTTATTTTTTATTTTTTTAATAATGAAAAAGAAATAGAGAAAATAGATAATAAAATAAAAGATAGAAAAACGTGTGATATATAGTGTGTGAAAAGGAAAGAAGAAAATTGAAAAAAAGTAAGAGATTAAGGAGATCGTTAGCTATATTCTTGACCATCCCTCACCCAATCCTGAAACAATTAGCTTCCAAAAAAATCGACAAATGGAGACCAACTCGTTAAGAATTGGGGGTTACACAAAAAGCTGGAGAAACTCAGCGGGTGCAGCAGCATCTAAGGAGCGAAGGAGATAGGCGACGTTTCGGGTCGAGACCCTTCTTCAGACTGGTCAGGGATCAGGGAAACGAGAGATATAGACGGTGATGTGGAGAGATAAAGAACAATGAATGAAAGATATGCAAAAAAGTATCGATGATAAAGGGAACAAGGCATTGTAAGCTATTTGTGGTGTGAAAATGAGAAGCTAGTGCGACTAGGGTGGGGGAGGGAGATAGAGATAGAGGGAATGCCAGGGCCCGAGGGCTGAGGGAGAGGTGGGAGGGGGAGGAGACAGCAGGGGTTAACAGAATTGAGAACATTTAATGTTCAAGCCCGAAGGATGCAGACTCCCCAAGCGGAATATGAGGTGCTGTTCCTCCAACGTTAAGAATTGGTCTGATTTATCTATTAGGAGGAATCGCATTTCTTCAAGATGTGCCGTGTCCAACACATTTTAAGCGTTGGTATGGGTGTATTTTTCCATATACACCCATATTATTCCAAGATAAAGACTTTATTTTGCAATAAACGTTATTCCCTTTATCCTATATCTGTACACCGTGGGTGGCCCATTTGTAATCAGGTGCAGTCCTTCCGCTGACTGGAAAGCTCGCAACAAAAAAGCTTTTCACTGTACCTCAGTACACGTGACAATAAACTAAACTGAACTAAGCTAAACGAAACCAAGTTTGGTTAAGGTTAGTTTAGGAAACAGGCTCCTCGGCCCACCGAGTCTGCGCTGACCAATGATCCCCGCACAATACCTACGCAATTACAATTTTACCAAAGGGACAAATAATTTTACCAAAGCCATTTAACTTACAAACCTCTACGTCTTTGGAGTGTGGGAGGAAACCGGAGATCTCCCCGTGACCCGTGTTGGTTTGCTCCAGGAACTCCGTTTTCCTCCCAAACGTACAGGTTTGTAGGTTAATCGGCTTGGGAGAAAATTGTAAATTGCCCCGAGTGTGTGTAGGACAGTGTTAGTGTGCGAGGACCGCTGGTCAACGCGGACTCGGTGGGCTGAAGGGTCTGTATCTCGAAACTAAACTATTTGTTACACCTCCCTCGAAACCTTCTCTATCCACGTACCTGTCTAAATGTCCTATAAATATGTCGTTGTACCTGCCTCAACTACCTCCTCCAGACACTGGACCTTGTCGCTGGAACTGATATACAATGCTGAGAACTATATTCTGCTCGCTGCATCCTCCCTTTCTCCCTATGTGCTGTCCTTGAGTTTGCCTTGATTATATTGACATATGGCGCTGTCTGATCTATTTGGATGCAAAACAAAGCCTCTCACTGTGCATCGATTACACATGACAATAATAATAATAATAATGATAATAAACACATCCCTAAACCTCGTCACTGTGAACTGACGCATAAACTGCAGGTACTGGTTAGTACACAAAAGGACACACAATGTTGGAGTAACTCAGCAGGTCAGGCAGCATCTCTGGGGAACATGGACATGTGGCGTTTCTGGTCGAGACCAGAAGAATGGTCTGAAGGAGGGTCACGACCCGAAACGTCACCTATCCATGTTATCCAGAATTAGGCCATTCGGCCCATCAAGTCTACTCCGCCATTCAATCATGGCTGATAAATCTCCTCCTGCTAACCCCATTCTCCTAGCTTCTCCCCATAACCCCTGACACCCGTACTAATCAAGAATCTATCTATCTCTGCCTTATAAATACCCAAAGACTTGGCCTCCACAGCCATTTGTGGCAATGAATTCCACAGAATCACCATCCTCTGACTGAAAACATTCTTCGTCATCTCCTTTCTAAATGTACACCCTTTTATTCTGAGGCTCTGGCTTCAGGTCCTAAACTCTCTCACTAGTGGAAACTGCCTGACCTGCTGAGTTACTCCAGCACTTTATGTCCTTTTGTGTATTAATGTGTAACTTGGAAAGGAACAATTGGATTTATAGGTCAGTGTTGAGAAGCTGACTAGGAGACAGGCTATTTTATATTAAAAAACAAGGAACCGCATATGTGTGGGAAGGAACTGCAGTTTAAACCAAAGATAGACACAAAATCCTGGGGTAACTCAGCGGGACAGGCAGCATCTCTGGAGAGGAAGGGGTGACATTTCGGATCAAAACCACTGGGCTGTGAGCTGTCCAAGCAAAATATGAGATGCTGTTCCTCCAATTTGCGTTTGGCCTCACTCTGACAACAGAGGAGACCCAGGACAGAAAGGTCAGTGTGGGAATGGGATGGGGAATTAAAGTGTTTGGCAACTGGGAGATCAGGTAGGTCCAGGCGAGCTGAGCGAAGGTGTTCAGCGAAACGATCGCCCAGTCTACGTTTGGTCTCGCCGATGTATACAGTAGATGTGGTTGGAGGAGGGGCAAGTGAACCTCTGCCTAACCTGAAAGGACTGTCGGGGTCCCTGGACAGAGTTGAGGGAGGAGGTATTGCGTCTCCTGTGGTTGCAGGCAAAGGTACCTGGGGAAGGAACTGCAGATGCTGGTTTACAAGTAAAAGACACAAAGTGGCTGGAGTAACTTAGCTGGTTGGGCAGAATTTCTGGAGAACATGGACAGGCAACTTTGAAGGGTCTTATGGCCCTGTCCCACAGTATGAGTTAATTCCAAGAACTCTCCCGAGTTTAAAAAAAATCAAACTCGTGGTAAGCACAGAGAATGAACGTAGCAGGTACGTCGGAACTCGGGGACGTCTCTTAGCGGCTCGTAACGCTAACGGCAGGTACTCGGGAAGACTCGCTAACGGCAGGTAAGCTCGGGAAGACGCGTGAAGATTTTTCAACGTGTTGAAAAATGTCCACGAGAGCCCCGAGTACTGACGAGCGGCCATTGCCGTAAATCTCCGAGTTCGAATCAGGGCAAACTCGGGAGAACTCTTGGAATGAGCTCGTACCGTGGGACAGGGCTTTTAAGCCGAAACGTCACCTGTTCCTTCTATCCAGAGATGCTGCCTATCCCGCTGTGTTACTCCAGCATTTTGTGTCTGTTTCCACTTTTTATCTGGCGTTGTTCCACAAGGAAGGAATACTTGATGTAAAGTGGTGTCGACGAGAGGTTGCCCATAATATGGTTGAATACTCCATGGATATTATTAAACTTTTGACAATGTTCTTCACAGAGGCCCAGTGGTAGAGTTGCTGCCTCACAGTCCCAGAGATCCAGGTCTGATCCTGACCTCAGGTGCTGGCTGTGTCTGTGTGGTGTTTGCACGTTCTCCCTGCGACCGCGTGGGTTTTCTCCGGGGGCTCCGGTTTCCTCCGAAATCCCAAATTGACTTCTGTAAATTGCCCCAGGTGTGTTGGGTAGGACAGTGAGATATGAGCCTCAGAGTCACAGAATCTTAAAGAGTGGAAACAGGCCCTTCGGCCCAACTTGCCCACACCGATCAACATGTCCCATCTACACCGGTCCCACCTGCCTGCGTTTGGACCATATCTCTCTCAACCTGTCCTATCCATGTATCTATTTAATTATTTCTTAAACGTTGCAATAGTCACTGCCTCAACTACCTCTTATGGCAGCTCAGTACGTACACCAACCACCCCTTGTGTTACAAAGTTACTTCTCAAATTCCTATTAAATCTTTCTCCCCTTCATCTTAACCCTATGTCTTCTGGATTTTCGATTCCCCTACTGTGGGCACGAGACTCGGTGCGTCTACCCGATCTATTCCTCTCATGATTTTGTACACCTCTATGAGATCACCCCTCATCCTCCTGCGCTCTAAGGAGTCCCAGCCTGGTCATCCTCTCCATATAGCTCAGATCCTCGAGTCCTGGCAACATCCTCACGAATCTTCTCTGTACCCTTCCAAACTTGACTACATCCTTCCCACAACATGGTGCCCAGAACATAGAAACATAGAAACATAGAAAATAGGTGCAGGAGTCGGCCATTCGGCCCTTCGAGCCAGCACCGCCATTCATTGTGATCATGGCTGATCGTTCAACTCAGTATCCTGTACCTGCCTTCTCTCCATACCCCCTGATTCCTTTAGCCACAAGGGCCACATCTAACTCCCTCTTAAATATAGCCAATGAACTGGCCTCAACTACCTTCTGTGGCAGAGAATTCCAGAGACTCACCACTCTCTGCGTGAAAAATGTTTTCCTCATCTCGGTCCTAAAGGAATTCCCCCTTATCCTTAAACTGTGACCCCTTGTTCTGGACTTCCCCAACATCGGGAACAATCTTCCTGCATCTAGCCTGTCCAACCCCTTAAGAATGTTGTAAGTTTCTATCAGATCCCCCCTCAATCTTCTAAATTCTAGCGAGTACAAGCCAAGTCTATCCAGTCTTTCCTAATATGGAAGTCCTGCCACCCCAGGAATCAGTCTGGTGAACCTTCTCTGTACTCCCTCTATGGCAAGACTGTCTTTCCTCAGATTTGGAGACCAAAACTGTACGCAATACTCTAGGTGTGGTCTCACCAAGGCCCTGTACAACTGCAGCAGAACCTCCCTGCTCCTACACTCAAATCCTTTTGCTATGAATGCTAACATACCATTTGCTTTCTTGAGCAGAACACAACACTGTAAATGTGGCCTCAGCAATATCTAAAAGCAGAAGACAGCAACAATGGAAGATGAGAGACAGGATTGAAGTGTTGTGGTTTGTGTAGTTATGAAGGGTCTCCAATAAAGTAGATAGGTCTGAAGAAGGGTCTCAAGCTGAAATGTCACCCATTCCTTCTATGCAGAAATGCTGCCTGACCCGCTGAGTTACTCCAACATTTTGTCTCTGTCTTCGATGTAAACCAGCATCTGCAGTTCCTTCATACACAGGTAGATAAAACCATGGAAAAATAGGTGCAGGAGTAGGCCATTCGGCCCTTTGAGCCATCACCGCCAGTCAATACGATCATGGATGATCATCTAAAATCAGTACCTGCTTTATCCCCATATCCCTAGATTCCTTTAGCCCTAAGAGCTAAATCTAACTCTCTCTTGAAAACATCCAGTGATTTGGCCTCCACTGCCTTCTGTGGCAGAGAACTCCACAGATTCACAGTCCTAAATGGCCTGCCCCTTATTGTTAAACTGTGACCCCCCTTGCTCTGGACTTCCCCAACATCGGGAACATTTTTCCTGCATCCAGCCTGTCCAATCTTTTAAGAATTTTATATGTTTCTCTAAGGTCCCCTCTCAACCTTCTAAATTCCAGCGAACACAAGCCCATTCTTTTATCATATGTCAGTCCCGCCATCCTGGGAATATACCTGGTGAACCTACGCTGCACTCGCTCAATAGACAGAAGCTCAGGATTGGTCCTACCAACAACTAGAGAGCAGTGTTGAGCTGCTCCGTACCTCGTTGGGGACCCTCGGACTACCTTCGATCGGACCTAACTGGACTTTATCTTACACTGAATGATATTTGCGTTATTCCCCTTGTCCTGTATCTGTGCACTGTGGATGGCTCGCCTGTAACCATGTGTTGACTTTCCGCTGACTGGTTAGCACGCAACAAAACCTTTTCTCGTGACAATAAACCAAACTAAACTAAACTAAATAGAGGGAACTGCGATAAAGAGATGGTGTCCTTGCAAGAGACGGGGTGGGAGGGAGTGTAGTCAAGGAGGCTGTGGGAGTCAATAGGGTTGTTGTGATGTGTGTGCAGAGTCTGTCTTCTGAAATACTGGAGAGAGGGAGGTGTCAAAGATAGCCCAAGTGAACATGAGAGTTATACATTCCCTGTACACCTCCATTTTGTACCAGGAAGGTCTCAGGGCTCCCTGTTGTCTTCCCCCCAGAATAGAGACCCAATTAATACTCTCATAAGTTAGTCATAACAGATAGGAGCGGAATTGAGCCATTCGGCCCATCAAGTCTACTCAGCCATTCAAGGATGGCTGATCTATCCCTCCCTCCTAACCTCATTCTCCTGCCTTCTCCCCATAACCTCTGACACCCGTCTACTAATCAAGAATCTATAATATCTCTGTCTTAAAAAAAATCCATTAACTTGTCCTCCACCGCCATCTGTGGCATAGGATTCCACAGATTCTCCACTGTCTGACTAAAGAAATTCCTCCTCATCTCCTTCCCGAAGTAAGGTCCTTTAATTCTGAAGCTGTGACCTGCAGTCCTAGACTCTCCCACTAGTAGAAACATTTCATTAGCCCTGCCTGGTGGAACTTGGGCCTGTAACTCAGAGTTTAGAAGGATGAGGGGGAACCTCATTGAAACTTACTGATCGAGTGGATGTGGATGTGAAAGGCCTGGATGTTTCCACCAGTGGGAGAGTCTAGGACCAGAGGCCATAGGCGCAGAATAAAAGGACGTTCCTTTAGAAAGGAGATGAGGAGGAATTTCTTTAGCCAGAGGTTGGTGAATCTGTGGAATTCATTGACACAGACGGCTGTGGAGGCCAAGTCACTGGATCGCAGATTGACAAATTCTTGATATATGGGTGTCAGGGGTTATGGGGAGAAGGCGGGAGAATAGGGTTGAGAGGGAAAGACAGATCAGCCATGATTGAATGGCAGAGTAGACTTGATGACCTAATTCAGCTCCTATAAATTATGAACTTATGAACGTCTGCCCCATCTACGCTTTTCCCATCTGCCTGTGTTTGGCCCATATCCCTCTAAACCTATCCTATCCATGTACCTCCTCAAATGTTTTATGAATGTTGTGATCGTACCTCCATCAGCAGCTTGATCCTTGCACCCACAACTCTTTGTGTGAAAAAGTTGTCCCTCAGGCTCCTATTAAGGATGGGAGGGGGGGAGGAAAGGGGATATCAAGATACCCAAGATATCTGGTTATGGACGGCTGGACTGGATTGAGAGCAGAGTTGGAGTTGGATTCACTGGAGGTTGGTCTCGGAGGGGAGGATGCTCCTCAAACTGCGGAGCACCCTGGGCAATACAGCTCACCCCCTTCGTGACACACTGGTCAACCTGAGGAGCACCTTCAGCCACAGACTGGTTCAACCAAGATGGAGCACCGAACGCCACAGGAGATCCTTCTTCCCTGTGGCTATCAAACTGTACAACTCCTCCCCCTTCCGTCGTGGGGTAGACTGAGACCGAGTCCCCCCCTCCCCAATCTTTGAACATCCCCCAAGCCTTCCCACTCGCCACTTTAATTTCGGGGTGGAAGATTGCAACCTTCACGTGTTTCGACTAATGCAATCAACTGGACGTGCACAAACGGAAGATCAACTAGAACAAGATGTCCGACAACTTTAGGCTGTGCACGCTATACGCAATAAGAAGAAGACTTTAATTTCATGTTTCGTGTATTTTGTGTTTTTACGACTGTCCGCGGATCAATTTCCCTCCTGGGATAAATAAAGTCCGATGGTACCGTATGGCATGGTAACGGAGCGGGTCGCTGTGGAGTGAGTGGTGGTGGGTGCAAGGGGTGCCACCTACCCTGTGCCCTCGGTTGCTGGAGGACGTCTGGTTGCGATGGCAGCGGAAGGACACGACGTCGCGCGGGTGGCGGCAGCTGGCGCAGTCCACGTATGTGATCTGCTCCGGGTAAACAATCCAGTCCTCCCAGCCTAGATCTGCGGAGAGAGCGATTGATTAGTCAAGTTCATGTTCACGTGAGTTTATTGTCATGTGTCTCTGATAGGACAATGAAATTCTTGCTTTGCTTCAGAACATAGAAGGCATTGACTACAAAACAGATCAGTGTGTCCATATACCATTATATAAATATATACACACATGAATAAATAAACTGATGAAGTGCAAATAACAGATAATGGGTTATTAATGTTCAGAGTTTTGTCCGAGCCAAGTTTAATAGCCTGATGGCTGTGGGGAAGTAACTATTCCTGAACCTGGTCGTTGCAGTCTTCAGTCTCCTGTACCTTCTACCTGAATGCAGCAGGGAGATGAGTGTGTGGCCAGGATGGTGTGGGTCCTTGATGCCAGCCTTTTTAAGGCAGCGACTGCGGTAAATCCCCTCGATGGAAGGGAGGTCAGAGCTGATGATGGACTCACCTACATACACCCACCTTCCGAACGTGAAAGGTTTCCATCAGGCTCCTCTTAAACCTTTCCCCTTTCATTTTCGTGGCAGGCACGGACATTATGGGCCGAAGGGCCTGTTTCCGCGCTGTGTGACTCCGTGACAGATGACACAGGCGTAAGGTGAGAGGGGAAAGATTTAGCAGCAACCTGAGGGGGAGTGCGCTGTCCCTCTGGTCTTTGACATTCCCACCCTGGGGAAAAGGGTGTGACTGCCTGCTCTACCCGGTAAAGATGTGAATGTCCTAACACATCTGCAGAAAAGAGTTACAAGAAATCATTTAAGGTGTGAGGCATTGAGAAAGCAGAAATTGAAAAAAAAAGTGTAGGTAGGAACTGCAGATGCTGGTTTAAACCGAAGATAGACACAAAAAGCTGGGGTAACTCAGTGGGACAGGCAGCATCTCTGGAGTGAAGGAATGGGTGACGTTTCGGGTCATGTCTGAAGAAGAGTCTCGACCCGAAACGTCACCCGTTCCTTCTCTCCCGAAATGCTGCCTGTCCCGCTGAGTTGCTCCAGCTTTTTGTGACTATCTTCACAAAAGGAATTGTGAGTGGTGCTATTGCTAAAAGTTGTCTTCGATGCTCAGTTAGTCAGGATCATGGGCATAGGTTTAAAATGAAAGGGGAAAGGTTTAAGAGGAACCTGATGGAAACCTTTCACATGCGGAAGGTGGGTGTATGGAACGAGCTGCCAGAGGAGTTCGTTGAGGCAAGGAGTATAACAATAACAGAATTTTAAAGGCATTTGGACGGATACATGGATAGGAATGGTTCAAAAGAGGGAACTGGGCCAAATGCGAGCCATGGGATTAGTGGTGGGACGTCATGGATGTGTTGGGCTGAGGAACTTTTTCCGTGCTGTCTGTATCTCTGGATGTAATGCTGAGGCTCTATAAAGTCACCGGTCAGGCCGCATTTGGAGCATGGAGTGCAAAGTTTGGGCACCATATCTGAGGAAGGATACGCTGGCTCTGGAGAGGGTCCAGAGGAGGTTTACGAGAACGATCCCAGGAATGAGTGGGTTAAATTCATGATGTCGGCGCTGGGCCTGTACTCGCTGGAGTTTACAAGGATGAGGGGGGACCACGTTGAAACTAACCGACTAGTGAAAGGCCTGGATAGAGTGGATGTGGAGAGGATGTTTCCACTAGTGGGAGAGTCTAGGACGAGAGGTCACAGCCTCACAATTAATGGACGTTCCTTTAGGAAGGAGATGAGGAGGAATTTCTTTGGTCAATCTGTGGCTGGTCAATCTGTGGTAATCCTGAACCACTATCTGCCTCATTGGAGATCCTCGGACTATCTTTTATCGGACTTTACTGGCTTTACCTTGCACTAAACGTTATTCACATTATTCCCTCTATCTGTGCACTGTGGATGGAGCGATTGTAATCATGTATTGTCTTTCCACTGACTGGTTGGCACGCAACAAAAGCTTATCGTACCTCTGTACACGTGACGATAAACTGGACCACACTCTTCAGGGGATAGACACAAAAAGCTGGAGTAACTCAGCGGGTCGGGCAGCATCTCTGGAGATTAGGAATAGGTGATGTTTCGGGTCCCTTCGAGACCCTTCTTCAGACTGAGACGTTTCGAGACCCTTTGTTAGACTGAGAGTCGGAAAAGAGGGAAACGAGAGACGCGGAAAGGTATGGAGAACAAATGAAATGACAGGTATGCAAAAGGTCAAATCAAAGCCAGCAACGATTATCAAAGAAAGGTGGCGCCCACAATGGTCCATTGTTGGCTGTGGAGAAGGTGATAACAAGTGAAACTAGTACGATGACTACGATGGGGGCGGGATGGAGAGAGGGGGGAAATGCAAATTAGAGAAATTAGAGAAATCAAATTTCATACCGCTGGGGTGTAAGCTGCCCAAGCGAAATATGAGGGGCTGCTCCTCCAATTTTCATTTGACCCCACTCTGACAGTGGAGGAGGCCTAGGTCAGAAAGGCCAGTGTGGGAATGGGAAGGGGAGTTAAAGCGTTTGGCTACCGGGAGATCGCATTGGCCAAGGCAAAGGTGTTCAGTGAGACGTCACCTATTCCTTTTCTCCAGAGATGCTGCCTGACCCGCTGAGTTACTCCAGCTTTTTGTGTCTATCTTCGGTGTAAACCAGCATCTGCAGTTCCTTCCTGCGGAGCCCAAGTGGGAGGGGAGGCACGGTGGCGCAGCGGTAGAGTTGCTGCATTACAGCCACACAGACCCGGGTTCGATCCTGACCACGGATGCTGTCCGTACAGAGTTCGTACGTTCTCCCCGCGACCCGCGTGGGTTGTCTCCGAGATCTTCGGTTTCCTCCCGCACTCTAGCTTTCATTTGACCTCACTCCGACAGTGGAGGAGGCCCAGGACAGGAAGATCGGTGTCGGAATGGGAAGGGTAGTTAAAGTTTGGTAACTGAAAGATCGTGTAGGCCAAGGCAGACTGAGCGAAGGTGTTCGGCGATAGGTCATGTTTGTAGGTTAATGGGCTTGGTATAAATGTAAAATTGTTCCGTGTGTGTGACTAGGATAGTGTTAGTGCACAGGGATCGCTAGTCAGTGCACACTCGGTGGGCCGAAGGGCCTGTTTCTGCATTGTACCTCTAAACTAAGACTAAACAACACTAAATGCTTCAGTAACCTGCCGTTCGGTTCAGAGATACCTGTGAGGGAGATCTGTGCTGCCGTTTGACAACAGTTTCTTGGTGAAGTTGGTGCGGTTGACCCATTCGTTCCAGCTACAGTCACCTCACCCTGAGAGTGCGTCTCGTTCCCGGCTGAAAAATAAAACGGGAGAAATATTCGATGAACATTCAATATACTATGATCATTATTCAATTATATGTGTATAAAATTATCGGAGACGTAGATCGGGCGGATGCACAGAGTCTCTTGCCCAGAGTAGGGGAATCGAGGATCAGAGGACATGGGTTGAAGGTGAAGGGGAAAAGATTGAATAGGGATCTGAGGGGTAACTTTTTCACAAAGAGGGTGGTGGGTGTATGGAACGAGCTGACAGAGGAGGTAGTTGAGGCTGGGACTACCCCAACGTTTAAGAAACAGTTAGACAGGTGCATGGATAGGACAGGTTTGGAGGGATATGGGCCAAGCGCAGGCAGGTGGGACTAGTGTGGATGGGGCATGTTGGCCGGTGTGGGCAAGTTGAACGGAGGGGCCTGTTTCCACGCTGTATCACTCTATGACTCTATGACAAGGGCGGCACGATGGCGCAGCGGTAGAGTTGCTGCCTCACAGCGCCAGACCCCGGTTCGATAGTGACAACGGGTGCTGTCGGTACGGAGTTTGCACGTTCTCCCCGTGACCTGCGTGGGTTTTCTCCTGGTGCTCTCGCGGTCACGGGGAGAACGTGCAAACTCCATTGTCAGGATCGAACCCCGGGTCTCCATCTATCTTGTAAAGGTGATTGTTACGTGAATAGTCACAAAATGCTGGACTGACTCAACGGGACAGGCAGCATCTATGGAAAGAAGGAATGGATGACATCTGAAGAAGGCTCTCTACCCGAAACGTCGCCCATTCCTTCTCTCCAGAGATGCTGCCCGTCCCGCTGAGTTACTCCAGCATTTTGTGTCCATCTTCGGTTTAAATCAGCATCTGCAGTTCCTTCCCGCACATTGTGAGTGGAGATACCTGGGGCGGTAAATCAGCTCGCTGTAAATTGCCCCTGGAGTATTGGTAAGGAGATAGACCTTGGGGAGATGATGGGATTGAGGGCAGAATAGGTGATAGGAACATTAGTGGGAGATGGGCAGCACAGTGGTGTAGTGGTAGTGACTACAGCTGCTGTCTGTACGGAGCTTGGGGATATGGGGAGAAGGCAGGAACGGGGTACTGATTGGGGATGATCAGCCATGATCATATTGAATGGAGGTGCTGGCTCGAAGGGTCAAATGGCCTACTCCTGCACCTATTGTCTATTGTCTATTGTTTGTATGTTCTACCCGTGACCACGTGGGTTTTCTCCGGGTGCTCCGGTTTCCTCCCACACTCCAAAGACGTGCAGATTTGCAGGTTAATTGGCTTGAGTAAAATTATAAATTGTCCCCTAGTGTGCGGGATATTGCTGGTGTACGCTCACGGGGAGAATTTACAAACTCCTTACGGACAGCGCACGTACTGTACACATGCTCCGGTTTCCTCCCACACACAACGACGCTCTGGATTCGGTACAATGGTAAATTGTCCCTTGCGTGTGTCGGACAGTGTTAATGTGCGGTGAATGCACCCGTAGTCAGGATCGAACCCCGGGTCCCTGGTGCTATAAGGCAGCAACTCTGCCTCTGCGCCAACGTACCACCCTGAATTACAGCTGATCTATCTCCACCTCTCAACCCCATTCTCCATAACCCCCGACACCCGTACTAATCAAAGAAACCAGACAATCTCCACCTTAAAAGTATCCATTGACTGCCCCCACAGCCTTTTGTGGCAGTGAATCCAACAGATTCACCACCCTCTGGCTAAATAAATTCCTCCTCATTTCTAAAGGTACGTTCTTTTCTTCTGATGCTATGGCCTGTGGTCCTAGACTCTCCCACTAATGGACGGTGGGCCGAAGGGCCTGTTTCCTTCTTGTATCTCAAAACTAAGCTACGAAATTCAATGTTGGAGTAGACTTGATGGGCCGAATGGCCTAATCCTGCTCCTGGAACATGATAGACACAAAAACCTGGAGTAACTCAGTGGGCCAGGCAGCATCTCTGGAGAGAAGGAATGGGTGACGTCTCGGGTCGAGACCCTTCTTTAGGCTGGTTGGGGATGAGGGAAACGAGTGTTATAGACGAGAGACAAAGAGCAACGAATGAAATGTATGCAAAATAGGAACGGTGATGAAGGAAACAGGCCGTTGTTAGCCATTGAGAACGCAAAGCCGGTGCGACTTAGGTGAGGGAGGGATAGAGAGAGAGGGCGAATGTCGGGCTACCTGAAGTTGGAGAAAACCATACTCATACCACTGGGCTGTAAGCTGCCCAGGCGAAATATGAGATGCTGCTCCTCCAATTTGCGTTTAGCCTCGTTCTTGACAATAGAGGAGGCCTAGGACAGAAAGGTCTGTGTGGATAGACACAAAACCCTGGAGTATCTCAGCGGGACAGGCAGCATCACTGGAGAGAAGGAACGGGTGACGTTTTGGGTCGCGACCCATCTTCAGGACTGGTCTGCGTGGGAAGGGGAAGGGGAATTAAAGTGCTTGGCAATCCTCTGCTCCCATTGGCTTTCCTCCCAGCCCACCCATCGCATTCCCGACAAACTTGCCTCTCTGTCCGTCCGCTGATTCCCCAGGGATGTGGGACGCTGCCTGGAGTCTTGCTCTCCACATCGATCGGAGTTGTTTCACCGTCTCCGTATGGATTCGGGGAATGTGCCGCAGGTTCAGGGCTCGGAGAAGCATGTGTCTTACCCGCTGCACCGCTCGCTCGTTGCTTCTGAAAACAAAACATAAAAAGGCCACTCCAGCATTTTGTGTTCCCTTAGAGCAATTCACCAGCATCTGCACATTCCTTGTTTCCCCAAGTATAGATTCAAGATTCAAGATTCAAGAGAGTTTCTTATCATGTGTCCCAGATAGGACAATGAAATTCTTGAAACATCGAAACATAGAAAATTGGTGCAGGAGTAGGCCATTCGGCCCTTGGGGCCAGCACCGCTATTCAATATGATCATGGCTGATCATCCAAAATCAGTACCCCGTTCCTGCTTTCTGCCCATATCCCTTGATTCCGTTAGCCCGAAGAGCTAAATCGAATTCTCTTAAGAACATCCAATGAATTGGCCTCCACTGCCTTCTGAGGCAGAGAATTCCACAGATTCACAACTCTCTGCATGAAAACGTTTTTCCTCATCTCAGTCCTAAATGGCCGACCCCTTATTCTTAAACCCCACAGTTCTGGACTCCCACCAATATGGGGGACATCTTTCCAGGATCTAGCCTATCCTGTCCCTTAAGAATATTATGTTTCAAAAAAGATCCCCTCTCATTCTTCTAAATTCCAGTGAATACAAACCCCGTCGACCCACTCTTTCCTCATAAATCAGCCCTGCCTTCCCGGGAAGGGTCCAAGAGTCCAAATAGGTCCAAGAGTGATACAGCATGGAAACAGGCCCTTCAGCCCAACTTGCCCACATCGGTCAACATGTCCCAGCTACACTAGTCCAACCTGCCTGGGTTTGGCCCATATCCCTCCAAACCTATCCAAGTCCTATCCATGTATTCATATCTAACCGTTTCTTAAACGTTGGGATTGTCCCAGGCAGGAGAGTGGGGTTAGGAGGGAGAGATAGACCAGCCATAATTGAATGGGGGAGTAGACTTGATGGACCGAATGGTCTAATTCTGCTCCTATCACATGGCCGATAGGGCATGTTTCTGCGCTGTATCTCTGAAGTCTAAAGTATAGGAACCCGAGGGGCAACGTTTTCTGCGTAGCCGGTGGTGGGTATATGGAACGAGCTGCCAGAGGAGATAGTCGAGATAGGTACTATGACAGCATTTTAAAGACATTTGGACAGGTACCGTCTGAACCTTCTGAATTTTGAAGTCGGCAGGGCAGTACTCTGCATATCGCCAACCTGGACAATTTAACATTTTTATCAAGCCAATTAACCTACAAACCTGTACGTCTTTGGAGTGTGGGGGGAAACCGAAGATCTCGGAGAAAACCCACGGGAGAAGGTACAAACTCCATACAGACAGCACCCGTAGTCGGGATCGAACCCGGGTCTCTGGCGCTGCTTTTTGCTATGACGCAGCGACTCTACCGCACGCCACCGTGACATGGATAGGAAAGGTTTCGAGGGATATTGGCCAAATGCAGGCAATTGGGACTTGGTTGGTGTGGGACAGTTGGGCTGAAGGGCCTGTTTCCATGCTGTACTACTCTTTGACTAAGACACAGGGACTGTCAAACTGTGTGGCAGCATCTCAGTGCGAGAGGGGGGGAGGAGTGAAGAGTATTTAACTGTCTTGGGTCCAGAGGTGTATGCAGGACCCAGGGAATGGGAGCAACCCTTCATCCCAACTGATCGATGCCACTTAGATGGAGCAGGTGCGGAGAAGATTTGCCAGGAATCGGGAGCCTGAGCTGCAGGGAGAGGTTGAGCAGGCTGGGACTTACGACACGGTAGAACTTTATTTATCCCAGGAACGAAATTGGAAAACCAACAGTCATAAAACGCAACGAGATACATGAAACGTGAAATTAAAATGATGAGTGGAAAGGATTGGGGATGTGCAAAGATTTCTTGGGGGGGGGGGGGGGGGAGGGAATCAGGGGAATCAAGGACCAGTGGACACAGGTTTGAGGTGAGAGGGAACAGATTTAATAGGAACATGTGGGGCAACTTTTTCACACAGTGGGTGGTTGGTGCACGGAATGAGCTGTCAAAGGGGGTGGTTCATTTTAATATAGAGAAACAGCGCAGAAACAGGCCCTTCGGCCCACCGAGTGTGCGTCGGCCTGCGGTTCCGCACATTAACGCTATCCTATACACACCTGGGACATTTTACAATTTTACTGAAGGGAATTAACCGACACACCTGCACGTCTTTGGAGGGTGGGAGGAAGCCGGAGCACCCGGAGAAAAGATACCTGGTCACGGGTGAGAACGTGCAAACTCCGTACAGACAGCCCCCGTCGTCTGGAATGAACCCGGGCCTCAGGCGCCGTGAGGCAGCAACGCTACCGCTGTGCCACCGTGATTCCTCAGGAAGATACTCGGGCAGGTACGTGGACAGGAGAGGAAAGGTTTAGAGGGATATGGGCCAAAAGAGGGGAAGTGGGACCGGTGCAGATGGGGGCACCATGGCCGGCATGGGCGAGTTGGGCCTGTGATTCTGTCCCAATCCTGGTGTAAGGACAGGCAGCAAAACTTGAACCTGTTGCAACAGACACTGGCTGCTTGTACAACCTGGTGGAAGTTGGCATTCCACCCACCCTTCCTCCTTACCCCCCCTCCCCCACCCTCCCCCCCACCCCACACACCCCTCCCCCCCGCGCCCCTCCCCTCCTTACCCCCCTCCTCCTTACCCCCCGTCCCCACCCCCACCCCCGCACCCCACCCGCATCCACACACCCCTCCCACCGCGCCCCTCCCCCACCCATACCCCCGCACCCCACTCCCACTCCACACACCCCTCCCCCCACGCCCCTCCCCTCCTCCACCCACCCCTCCTCCTTACCCCCCTCCCCCCCACCCCTACCCCCGCACCCCACTCCCCCTCCACATACCCCTCCCCCCACGCCCCTCCCCTCCTCCACCCACCCCTCCACCTTACCCCCTTCCCCCCTCCCCCCTCCCAACCCTTCCCCCCTCCCCCATCAGTGCCCCTCAAAAGCGTTACGGTGGCACAGTGGTAGAGTTGCTGCCTCACAGCGCCGGGCACCCAGGTTCGATCCTGACTACGGGTGCTTGTCTGTACGGAGTTTGTACGTTCTCCCCGTGACCTGCTTGAGTTTTCTCTGAGATCTTCGGTTTCCTCCCTCACTCCACAGACGTGCAGGTCTGTAAGTTAACTGGCTTGCTATAAATTTACATTGTCCCTAGTGTGCGTAGGATAGTGTTAGTGTGCGTGCATCGCTGGTCAGCACGGACCCATTGGGCCGAAAGGCCTGCTTCCACGCTGTATCTCTAAACTAAACTAAACCGTAAACCACCCACTCCCGGCTAGAACATCCTCAGGCAGGTGTAGTAAGCCTTGACCTGTTCAAATATAGACACAAAATGCTGGAGTAACTCAGCGGGACAGGGAGCATCTCTGGAGAAAAAGGAATGGCCGGTGTTTCTGGTTAGGGACCCTTCTTCAGCTTGAGTAGGAAAGAAAGTCTGAAGAAGGGTCTCGACCAGAAACGACACCCATTCCTTCTCTCTAGAGATGCTGTCTGTCCCGCTGAGTTACTCCAGCAATTTGTGTCTGTCTTCTTCAGGTTGAAACTGAAGAAGGGTCCCGACCCGAAACGTCACACATTCCTTTTTTCTCCAGTGATTCTACCCGACCCGCCGATTTACTCCAGCACTTTGTGTCTATCTTGGACCTATCTTAGGTCTGGAGAGAGTGGACATGGAGAGGATGATTCCACTAGTGGGAGAATCTTGGACCAAAGGCCACAGCTTCAGAATAAAAGGACATTCCTTTAGGACATACCTTGATCTTAGAATAAAGGGGAGGTCATTTAAGACTGAGGTGAGAAAAAACATTTTCACCCAGAGAGTTGTGAATTTATGGAAATCCCTGCCACAGAGGGCAGTGGAGGCCAAGTCACTGGATGGATTTAAGAGAGAGTTAGATAGAGCTCTAGGGGCTAGTGGAGTCAAGGGATATGGGGAGAAGGCAGGCACGGGTTATTGATCGGGGACGATCAGCCATGAATGGCGGTGCTGGCTCGAAGGGCCGAACGGCCTCCCCCTGCACCTATTTTCTATGGTTAAGGAGGAATGTTATGAGGAGGAATTTATTGCCATAGACTGCTGTGGAGGCCAATTCGATTGATATTTTATAAGGCAGAAATTGATAGATTCTTGATTCGTACGGGTTATGGGGAGAAGGCAGGAGAATGGGGTTAAGAGGGAAAGATAAATCAGCCATGATTGAATGGTGGAGTAGGCTTGATGGACCGAATGGCCTAATTCTTGCCCTGTCACTTCTGAACATGAATCTTTGCTTTAAGTCAGCTTGTGCAGTTCTATGTTTCAACATTTTGGTACTCATCGCACAAAGCTGTCTGCTTCTGCCTGGCAGTGACTGAGAGAGAGAGAGAGGGAGGTATAGAGAGGGAGATAGAGAGAGGGAAGGAGAGAGTTAGAGAGATAGAGAGAGGAAGATTGAGAGATAGAGAAAAAGAGGGAGAGAGGAAGACAGAGAGAGAGAGGAAGAGAGAAAGCAGTCTATCACACATCCATGGCACCTGTCTACTGATAACTTTGATCCCAGCCTTTGGGAGAGTGAGAGAGAGAGAGAGCGCGCAGTGTTTACCTGTCGGGGCTGGAAGAGGCGTGGGTGTGTCCGAGCGGCAGACCAGACGCTGGGTAGGAATGTGATGTCCGCAGGGATGCCAGGACAACAAAGATGATCAGGGAGATATGCCAGGTGTCCATGTTAATCCGATGCCCATCGACAGTAAGCCAAGCGTGGGGTGTCGTGGGCAAGGTCACACCTGGCCGATTAACTCCGCCGGCGCTGATAGCGAGGAAGGGGGTGAACGACAAAAAACCGCCCAGGATAACGAGAAGAGAAAAACAAACAGGGTCGCCCACGGGAGCTGCGGAGATTAGCAGGGTCCCGCCGCGCTGGTTGCGATGCCCCGTCGCGTGCTTTCACTTGATACGCCCGTGGGATCTGCCGGCCAGACTCCTTGGTGGGTGTTGCCTGCCTGCAGGCCTGGGAACGCTTCTTTATCTCTCTCTGCACACCCGGCCGACCTTGGGAACACGGACATCTCTGGCTGAGAGAGGCTGCGGATTGTCGCCCACCTCCTCCCCCCCCCCCCCCCCCCCCACCCTCCCTCACCTCCCACCCCCCCCCCCTCTCCTCCCGCCCCAGTGTTGAGGCTCCAGCTCGGCGGACAACATACTGCCCACACAGCTCCAGGTGCGAGAGGCGGAGGCCAGACTAAACACCCAGAGAGTCAAAACATCGTGGAGCGGAGCTGGGCAGGGCAGGTTGGCACGAACGCCAACCTCTCTGTCTCCATCTGTCTGTCTCTCTCTCTATCACTGTTTCCCCGCACCAGAGAGGAATGCTTCCCCTTCCACTGTTCATAGGGTCATGCAACATGGACACAGGCCCTTCGGCCCGACTTGCCTGCGCTGACCTACGTGCCCCATCTACACTGTCTGTGGAATTCTCTGCCCTCAGAGGGCGGTGGAGGCCGGTTCTCTGGATGCTTTCAAAAGGAGAGCTAGATAGGGCTCTTAAAAAAAGCAGAGTCAGGGGATATGGGGGGAGAAGGCAGGAACGGGGTACTGATTGGGGATGATCAGCCATGATCACATTGAATGGCGGTGCTGGCTCAAAGGGCCGAATGGCCTACTCCTGCACCTATTGTATATTGTCTACACCATTCATAGTCGTACAGCATGGAAACAGGCCATTCGGCCCAACTTGCCCGCGCCAACCAACATGCCCCATCTACACAAGGCATAGAGTTATAGAGCCACACATTGTGGAAACAGGCCATTCGGCCCAACTTGCCCGCGCCAACCAACATGCCCCATATACACATGTCGTAGAGGCGTACAGCACGGAAACAGGCCCTTCGAGCCACGGAGTACGCACCGAGCAGCGATCACCCCATACGCTAGCACTATCCGACACGCATTATCAAAGCCAATTCACCTGCAAACCTGTACGTCGTTGGAGAGTGGGAGGAAACTGGAGCACCCGGAGAAAACCCACGCAGGTCACGGAGAGAAGGTACAAACTCCATTCAGACAGCAACTGTAGTCAGGATTGAACCCTGGTCTCTGGCGCTGTGAGGCAGTAACTCTACTGCTGCGCCACTGTGTAGACTCAAGTCACACAGCGTGGAAACAGGCCCTTCGGCCCAATTTGCCCATGCTGACCAACATGCCCATCCACACTCGTCATAGTCTCATACAGTGTGGAATCAGGCCCTTTGGCCCTACCTGCCCACGTTGACCAACATGCCCCATCCACACTCGTCATAGTCTCATACAGTGTGGAATCAGGCCCTTTGGCCCTACCTGCCCGCGTTGACCAACATGCCCCATCCACACTCGTCATATTCACAGTGCAGAAACTGCATCCAACATGTCCAGGTTTGGAGGGATATAGGCCAAATGCATGCAGGCGGGACTGGTGTAGCTGGGACATTGGCAGGTGTGGGCAGAGTGGGCCGAAGGGTCTGTTTCCATGCTGTTTGACTCTTTGAATCTATGACTAAGATGGAAGAAGTGCCGAGAACATTCCCAATAATTCTTGTCAGGACTTGGCCTGAGCTAGAGGAGGAGAGGGTGAGGGCTTTATTTATCGAGCAATACAGCACAGCACAGCACAGAGGCCATATGGCCCATAATGTTCATGCTGAACATGAGGGCAGCACAGTGGCGCAGCGGTAGAGTTGCTGCCTCACAGCACCAGAGACCCCGGTTCAATCCTGACTACGGATGCGTGTCCGGATGGAGTTTGTACGTTCTCCCTGTGACCGCGTGGGTTTTCTCCCGGTGCTCCGGTTTCCTCCCACACTCCAAAGATGTGTGGGTTTGTAGGTTAATTGGCTTTGGTGAAAATTGTAAAATGTCCCTGTGTGTAGAATAGTGCGTGTGTACGAGGATCAGAGCGGATTCGGTGGGCTGAAGGGCCTGTTCCCTCACTGTATCTCTGAAATAATCTATAGACTATGATGCCAAGACCAACCCAGCACTCTGTTGGCATGGACAATGCGGGCCGAAGGGCCTGTTCCTATGCTGTGCTGTTCCACTATGCTTAGTGATATCAAACAATAGACAATAGGTGCAGGAGGAGGCCATTTGGCCTCGAGCCAGCACCGCCATTCAATGTGATCATGGCTGATCATCCCCAATCAGTACCCCGTTCCTGCCTTCTCCCCATATCCCCTGACTCCGCTATCTTCAAGAGCACTATCTAGCTCTCTCTTGAAAGCATCCAGAGAACCTGCCTCCACCGCCCTCTGAGGCAGAGAATTCCACAGACTCACCACTCTCTGTGAGAAAAAGTGTTTCCTCGTCTCCGTTCTAAATGGCTTACTCCTTATTCTCAAACTGTGGCCCCTGGTTCTGGACTCCCCTCTGAACATCGGGAACATGCTTCCTGCCTCTAGTGTGTCCAAGCCTTTAACAATCTTATATGTTTCAATGAGATCCCCTCTCATCCTTCTAAAAACTCCAGAGTGTACAAGCCCAGCTGCTCCATTCTCTCAGCATATGACAGTCCCGTCATCCCGGGAATTAACCTTGTAAACCTACGCTGTACTCCCTCAATAGCAAGAATGTCCTTCCTCAAATGTCATTCCTCAAACGTCATCTTACATGTAACAGTACGATAGCGCAGCGGGTAGAGCCGCTGACGCACGGCGCCCGCGACCTGGGTTCGATCCTGATGACAGCTGCCGTCAGTGTGTGGAATAGCAAGTTCTCCCAGGGACCATGTGGGTTTCCTCCAGGTGCTCCGGTTTCCTCTCTCGTTCCAAAGAGGTGCGGATTTGCGGGTGAATTGGCCCTCTGTAAATTTTGCCCCTCGTGTGCAGGGAGTGGATGCGAAAGTGGAATCACATAGAACTAGTGTGAACGGACGATCGATGTTTGGCTTGGACACGGAGAGCCAAAGGGTCTGCTCCCTTGCTGCATCTCTAAAATTACCTAAACAATAGTCCAATGGTTCTTGTGTAGGAAGGAACTGCAGATGCTAGTTTTAAACCGAAGACACACACAAAAAGCTGGAGTAACTCAGAGGGACAGGCAGCATCTCTAAATGGGTGGCGTTTCGGGTCGAGACCGTTCTTCAGACTGAAGGGAGGTCTCGTCCCGACACATCACCCATTCCTTCTCTCCAGAGATGCTGCCTGTCCCGCTGAGTTACGCCAGTTTGCAGTGTTCAGTGGTTCGTTTTTGTCACAACCCACAAATGTAGAGTCACATTTTGGCACCGTTTACAGAAAAAAACATCGAAAGTCCAGAATACAGTTTACAAATAAATACGTCCAAAGACCAAAGTCCAAAGTTGGACATACTGGAAGTGCCCCTGATCCAGGTGTGCCCTGCTAAATGCTGTCGGCCCACAAAAACTAAACCCTTAACCCCCCCCCCCCCCCCCGTTCCCTGCATATCCATGTACCAATCTAAAAGCCTCTTAAACACCACTATTGTATCTGCCTCCACCACCAACTCTGGCAGTGCATTCCAGGCACCACCCTCTGTTGGCACAGACATCGTGGGCCAAAGGGCCTGTTCCCGTGCCTAGCTGTTCCTCGTCCCTATGTTGAGTGATCTCGAACGTGATATTTGATTTGGCAGCTTAAGCCCCCGAACCAGAGCGTTGGCACATTGTGGTGCGGTTTTGAAGTTGGGGAGGTCATGTTGCAGTTGCATGAGACGTTGGTGAGGCCGCATTCAGAGTATTGCGTTCAGTTCTGAGCAATGTGCTGTGGGAGAGATGTTGTCAAGCTGGAAAGGGTACAGAGAAGATTTACGAGGATGTTGCAAGTTCTCGAGGGCCTGAGCTACAGGGAGAGGTTGAGCAGGCTGGGACCCCATTCCTTGGAACGCAGGAGGCTGAGGGGGATATACCATCATGAGAGGAATAGGCCGGGTAGATGCATAGATACTCCTGCCCAGAGTAGTGGAATTGAGGACAGGGGTTTATGACGGGGAAAAGATTTAATAGGAATCTGAAGGGTCACTTTTTCACACAAAGGGTGGTGGGTGTATGGAATAAGCTAACAGAGGAGGTAGTTGAGGCTGGGACTATCCCAACGTTAAAAAAGCAGCTAGACTGGTAGATGGATAGGACTCGTTTGGAAGGATATGGGCCAAATCGCAGGCAGGAGGGACTAGTGTAGCGGAGGTATGTTGGCCGGTGTGGACAAGTTGGGCCGAAGGGCCTGTTTCCACACTGTATGACCCTATGACTCTATGACTCCAAGTGGGACCAGTGTAGCTGGGACATGTTGGTTGGTGTGGGCAAGTTTAACCAAGGGACCTGTTTGTACACCACACTAATCGATCTCAATGACCCTGTCGACGTGGACCTGTCAGTGTTGCAGAGGTCGAGAGTGTTTTATTGTCATATCCCAGAGAGAAGAATGATATTCTTACTGCAGCAGCACAGCAGAATATGTAAACATAGTAATCTGTAAACAATATTATGAACAAAATAAATATACACACATACATATATAAATATATTCAGTATACATATATATATATATATATATATGTGTTTGTATATGTTCATATATATATATATATATATTATATATATATATATATATATATATGTGTGTGTGTGTGTGTGTGTGTGTGTGTGTGTGTGTGTGTGTGTGTGTGTGTGTGTGTGTGCGTGTGTGTGTGCGTGTGTGTGTGTGTGTGTGTGTGTGTGTGTGTGTGTGTGTGTGTGTGTGTGTGTGCACATATACAGTATATTGGGCAGCATGGTGGCACAGCTGTAGACTTGCTGCCTTATAGCGCTTGTAGCACTGGATACCTGGTTCCATCCCGACTACGGGCGCTGTCTGTACGGAGTTTGTACGTTCTCCCCGTGACCTGCGTGGGTTTTCTCAGGGATCTTCAGTTCCTTCCCACACTCCAAAGACGTGCAGGTTTGTAGGTTGATTGGCTTGGGTTTGTATACTTGGCATAGGTGTAAACTGTCCCTAGTATGTGTAGGCTTGTGTTACTGTGCGGGGATCGCTGGTCGGTGCGGACTCGATGGGCTCAGCGGGTGCAGCAGCATCTATGGAGCGAAGGAAATAGGCAACGTTTCGGGCCGAAACCCTTTTTCAGACTGATGTAGGGTTGCATATATACACACACACACATATATATATTTATTACCCATATCACACATCTGAGGTATGCTTTTACGAAATTGTATTCCCTTCGTTTTTACTGCCAGCAGGGGTAACAGGGGAATATTTTCTTATATTCCCCTTTCTTGCGAACGCCTATGGACTTTACCTGTTAAAACAGCGGGGAATATAGTCTTATATTCCCCTGGTCTCACATCCGGGAACTTGGCAACGTGACGGCAACGTGACGCTGCGTGGGAAATTTAGAATATTCAAACGGCAGACAGGAAGACTGCCGCGTCCATTTTTGGGAAGGCCACCGAGCATATATGTCCACATATATATATATGACATATACATATACATATATATATATATATATATATAAATAAAGGAACTGCAGGTTCTGGTTTGCACCGAAAATAGACACAAAAAGGTGAATTACTTCAGCATTTTGTGCTTTACCGATCAGTCTACAGGGATTATTCTAGTAAACCTTCTCTGCACCCTCTCCAAAGCCCCAAATCCTTCCTGTAATGGGATGACCGGAACTGCACGCAATACTCCACATGCCGCCGAACCAAAGCGCTATAGAGCTGTACCATAACTTCCTGATACTTCTACGCAATTCCCCGACTAATGAAGGCAAGCCTTCATAACCAATCTATTTATGCATAGGAAGGAACTGCAGTTGCTGGTTTACACCGAAGATAGACACAAAGTGCTGGAGTAACTTGGCGGATCAGGCAGCATCTCTGGAGTAAAGGAATAGGTGATGTTTCGAGTCGAGACCTTTCTTCAGACTAAGAGTCAGGGGAGAGGGAACTGAGAGATATAGATGCTATGTAGAAAAAATAAATGAAAGGTATGTAAAAAGCAACGATGATCATGGAAATGTGGAGCCCACAATGGTCCATTGCTGGCTGTGGGACAGGGATAACGAGTTATCCAGACAGTGAAATTCAACAGGATGACAGTGAAACTAGTACGACGACTAGGGAGAATGTGCATACTCAGTACAGGTAGCACCCGTAGTCAGGGTCGAACCCGGGTCTGTGGAAAGCAGCAACTCTACCCGCTGCACCAATGTTCCGCCTCTTTTCTTGGTAAGATGATGAGGTGAGAATGACTACCCTTGAGGGTCATCAAGGTGGAGAGTTGCCCAAATGTGGCTTCCATGAGTCCTGATGTATCCGAAGTGAGATTCTTGATTAGCAAGGGCACCAAAGTTTACGGGAGAAGGCAGGAGAAAGGGATTGAGAGGGAGAGCTAGATGACAGAGCAGACTCGATGGGCCGAACGGCCCAATTCTGCTCCTACGCCTTCTGGTTTTATGGGTGGCACGGAGGCACAGCGGTAGAGTTGCTGCCTTACTGCGTCGGAGACCCGGGTTTGATCCTGATATGGGTGCTATCTGTATGGAGTTTGCACGTTCTCCATGTGACCGCGTGGGTTTTCTCCGAATGCTCCGGTTTCCTCCACACTCCAAAGACGTACAGGTTTGCAGGCTAATTGTCTTGGTGTGTGGGTAAATTGTCCCTAGTGTGTGCAGATAGTATTAGTGTGTGGGGATCACTGGTGGGCCAAAGGGTCTAAACTAAACTAACACAGGAACAAGCCCTTCGACTCAAAATGTCTATACTGTGCTTGATGCCAACTTAAACTGATCTCCTCTGCCTGTTCGTAATCCATATCTCTCCCTTCACATATATTGTGAATTGTCCCCAGTGTGTGTTGGATAGTTCTAGTGTATGGGGTGATCTCTGGTTGGCGCGGACTCAGTGGGCCGAAGGGCCTGTTCCCACACTGTATCTCTAGAATCGAATTCACCTCCGTAACATTGAAACCCTCTGCCACAGCACTCAGAAGATGCAGCGAACGGCATCGACAAAACCCACCGTAATTACTTGCTCAGACTACATTTGAAGCACATCTGTGACAAACAGGAAATATCATTGGGCAGCGGGCAGGTGCTATAGACCTGCGCGGGAAGGTAGACACTCCCGCCCCCACGAGCCTCGGGCAGATGGGGCTCGACAGCCTGGGAAGGCAGTCCATCTGGGAGAGGGAAAACTCTGATTTAAAACCTCCGCTGCCTTGCGGCCATATCCAGTCATGGAAAAGGCTCCTGGAGTAAACCTCAAGAAAATCCGGAGTCGGAGCCCCTTAAGGCAGTTCGTCGTTGTCTACAGCCTCGCTCTGGCAGCTCCTGTAACGGCCCTGCTGTTCTTTTGGATCGATCAGCGACGTGGAGAGGGGGGATGCGCTGCATGGGCAACAGCCTGTCCTCCATATGACAACGCCCAGGCTTGCATCTGACCAGGATGCATCACCTTTGGCCAGCCATGACCGAGGGGGGCCTACTACTACTATCTGTGAATATCTAACGTACAGCACAGGAACAGGCCCTTCAGCCCACATTGTCTTTTTCACACAAAGGATGGTGGATGTATGCCAAAGGAGGTGGTTGAGGCTGGGACTCAACTACAGTTAGACAGGTACATAGACAGGACAGGTTTGGAGGGTGAGACCAGTGTAGCTGGGACATGTTGGCCGGAATGGGCAAGTTGGGCCAAAGGGCCTGTTTCCACGCTGTATCACTCTATGGCTATGACTCGAGGGAAGTTAAGTGGTGATCTTTTTAATTTTTAGTTTTGGTGATAGATCACAGAAACAGGCCTTAACGGGCTCGCCCCCACCTACATTAAAAGTCTGCTCACCCACCACACCACCTCCAGGTCCCTCAGATCGGCCGACATGGGGTTACTGAACATCCCGCGGTCTCGGCATACGCTCAGGGGCGACCGCGCCTTTGCGGTCGCAGCTCCTAGACTGTGGAACAGCATCCCTCTTCCCATCAGAACTGCCCCCTCCATCGACTCCTTTAAGTCGAGACTTAAAACTCATCTTTACTCTCAAGCCTTTCTTGACGTCCTCTGAGGGAGGGCTATGTGTATGTATTTATGTATGTACTTAATCTATGAACCACTGTTGTATAACGTTAGTACCTCCACCAATGTAAAGCACTTTGGCCAATGAGAGTTGTTTTTTAAATGTGCTATAGTAATAAAAGTGACTTGACTTGACTTTCAGTTCACCGAGGTCCGCGCCGACCAGCGATCCCCGTACACGAGCACTAAAGCGCACATCAGGGACAATTTACGATTTTTACCGAAGCTAATAAACCTACAAACCTGCACGTCTTTGGAGTGTGGGAGGAAACTGGAGCACCCACGGAAATTCCGCACGGTCACAGGGAGAACGCGTAATCTCTGTACAGACAGCACTCATAATCAAGATTGAAGCCAGGTCTCTGGCGCTGCAAGGCAGCAAACTACCGCTGCAATCTCCCACTGCGACACTTTGCTGCCCCTTGTAGCGGTATCTAAACTCATGAGAGGCAGAGATAAGGTGGACACAGTCATTTCCCCATGGTTAGGGGTGTTTAAATCTAAAGGGCAGAGGTTTAAAGTGAGAAGGAAAAGAGTTAAAAGGGGTAACTTGTTCACATAGAGAGTGGTGGGTATTTGGAACGAACTGCCAGAGGAACTAGGTGAGGCTGATTCAATAACATTTAAAACTAATTTAATTTAGTTTAATTTAGAGATATCACGTGGAAACAGCCCCTTCGGCCCACCGAGTCCACACCGACCAGAGATCCCCACACATTAACACTATCCTACACACACTAGGGACAATTTACACTTATACAAAGTATACAAACCCAACCCAATTAACCTACAAACCTGTACGCCTTTGGAGTGTGGGAGGAAACCGAAGATCTCACGCGGTCACGGGGAGAGCGTACAAACTCCTGACAGACAGCACCCGTAGTCGGGATTGAACTCGGGACTCTGGCGCCCATTTGTACAGGTTTGTGGATAAGAAAGGTTTTAACACTTCTTAACACTTTTTCTCACAGAGAGTGGCGAGTCTGTGGAATTCTCTGCCTCAGAGGGCGGTGGAGGCAGGTTCTCTGGATGCTTTCAAGAGAGAGCTAGATAGGGCTCTTAAAGATAGCGGAGTCAGGGGATATGGGGAAAAGGCAGGAATGGGGTACTGATTGGGAATGATCAGCCATGAATGGCGGTGCAGGCTCGAAGGGCCGAATGGCCTCCTCCTGCACCTATTGTTTATTGTCTATTGAGGGACAAAGTACTGCAGACAGACACAAAATGCTGGAGTAACTCAACAGGACAGGCAGCATCTCTGGATAGGAGGAATGGGTGGCTTTGTGGGTCGAGACCCTTCTTCAGTCTGAGAGTCAGGGGAGAGGTCAAGAGATAAAGAAGGGTAAGGTGTGAAAACGAGAGATCAAAGGGCACGCAGATGAAGGCAAATATAGAATAGATCATGTTAGCTAGGTGAAGGTGACAATAAGGCAGACAATGTAAACTGTAATCAGGGGGACCGTCAGACTGGTCGGAGAACGAGGATTGGGGAGGGATAGAGAGAGAGGGAAAACAGTGGCAACTTGAAGTATGAGAAGTCAATATTCATACCCAGTAAGCTTCCCAAATGAAATATCAATAAACCAGCAGTGCTTGAGTGGGAGATGCTGGTTTATACCAAAGATAGATCGACAATAGACAATAGGTGCAGGAGTAGGCCATTTGGCCCTTCGAGCCAGCACCGCCATTCAATGTGATCATGGCTGATCATCCCCAATCAGTACTCCGTTCCTGCCTTCTCCCCATATCCCCTGACTCCGCTATCTTTAAGAGCCCTATCCAGCTCTCTCTTTAAAGCATCGAGAGGACCTGCCTCCACCTCCCTCTGAGGCAGAGAATTCCACCGATACAAAGTGTTGGAGTAACTGAGTGGGTCATAGATAGAGTGAGTGCACGGTCTTTTACCAGGATAGGGGAATCAAGAATTTGGGAGCATAGGTTTGTGAAGGGAAATACTTAGTAGGAACATGAAGGATTCCTTTATGCCTCTGAGGGTTGGTGGGTATGTGGAACGAGCTGCCAGAGGAGGTAGTTGAGGCAGGTTCAAAATCATGAGGGGGATAGACACACAGTCTTTTGCCCAGAGTAAGGGGAATCGAGAACCAGAGAACCAGTAGGTTTAAGGTGCGGGGGGAAAGATTTAACAGGAACCTGAGGGGTAACTTTTTCAAGCAAAGGCTGGTAGATGTATGGAACGAGCTGCTGGAGGCGGTGGTTGAGGCAGGTACAATCGTAATGTTTGAGATATGTTTTGACAGATGCATGGATAGGACAGGTTTAGAAGGATATGGGCCAAATGCAGGTGGGTGGGACTAGAGTAAATGGGACATATTGGGCAAGTTGGGCCAAAGGGCCTGTTTTCATGCTGGAAGACACCATGACTCTAATAATATTTAAAAGCCACTTGGACAGGTACGTGGAGGTTTAGAGGGATATGGGGCAAATTATTCTAGCTCAGAGAAATATCTAGGTCAGCATGGACTAGTTGGGCCGAAGGGCCTGCTTCCCTGCCGTGTAACAAAAGTGGTGAAGTAACTGCAGGATAGAGTTGGAACATAGAAAGTAGAACAGTGGAGCACAGGAACAGGCCCTTCGGCCCACAATGTCGGTGCTGTACGTGATCCCAAGGCCAACTCTTATCTACCTGCACACGCTCCATGTCCCTCCATTCCCGACTTATCCATCTGCCAATACATTATTCTTTTGATCAGCAGAAGAAGGACCATGGCCAGAGTCGGTGATGAGCGTTTAGCAGTGTTCTGTTGAGAGGTACAGCGTGGAAACAGGCCCTTCGGCCCATCTGGTCTGTGCCAGCCTGCGATCACCCAGAACAATAACTCTATCCTACACATTAGGAACAATTTAACCAATTAACCTACAAACCCGGTACGCTTTGGAGTGCGGCAGGAAACTGGAGCACCCGGGGAAAACCCACGCGGTCACAGGGAGAAGGTACAAACTCCGTGCAGGCAGCACCCGTAGTCAGGATCGAACCTGGACCTCTGCCGCTGTGAGGCATCAGTTCTACCGCTGCGCCACCGTGCCGCTGTGTTGGGGCCACTGCTTCTTTGCTCGATAGGATTAAGTTGCGAATGGATCACAATGGCTAACTCCGTAAATGATACAAAACTTGGTAATATTCCCAAACCATTGCAGGAGGACACAGGCTGCTGGAGTGAATGTGGAGACAGACTTGAGCTGTGGGAAGAATAAAGGGCATAGGTTTACGGTGAGGAGGGGCAAAGTTTAAAGGGGAACAAAGTTTAATGTTTAAAGAAGTTTAACGTGCGGGGCTAGTTTTTTAAAATTGTGAGTGGTGGGTATTTGGAACGCGCTGCCAGGGGTGGTGGTGGGTGCAGGTACGACAGGGGCATTCGACAGACTTTTAGGGAGACACATGGAAATGCAGGAAATGCACAGATTTGGATCACGGACAAGCAGAGGAGGTTAGTTTAACTTGGAATCATGCTCAGCATGGATGGTTTGAGCCGACGGGCCTGTTCCGTGCTGTGCTGCTCTATGTAGAACGAGTTTAGTTTAGTTTAGTTTTAATTTTAGCTTTAATTTAGTTTAGAGATACAGCACGGAAACTGGCCCTTTGGCCCATCGTGTCCGCACTGACCAGCGATCCTCGCACACTAATGCCCCTGTCCCATTTAGGAAACCTGAACGGAAACCTCTGGAGACTTTGCGCCCCACCCAAGGTTTCCGTGCGGTTCCCAGAGGGTCCCAGAGGTTTTTGTCAGTCTCCCTGATGGTCGAAAGTGATTTCCGTTTTAAAAATCGGTAATTTTTAGTCAAAGCCGGTTGCGACGCCTGTTGAAGGTGGTTGCCAGAGGACAAAAACCTCCGGGAACCGCACGGAAACCTTGGTGGGGCGCAAATTCTCCAGAGGTTTCCGTTCGGGTTTCCTAAGTGGGACAGGGGCATAACACTACCCTAATCACACTAGGGACAATTTACAATTTTACCAAGCCAATTAGCCTGCAGACCTTTACGTCTTTGGAGTGTGGGAGGAAACTGCAGCACCCGGTGGGAACCCACGCAGGTCACAGGGCGAAACACGCAAACTCCATAAGGACAGCACCGGTGGTCTGGATCGAACCCTGGTCTCTGGTGCTGTAAGACAGCAACTCTACCGCTGCACCTCTGTGCTGCCCTCTTGTTCAAAAGGATGCAGGAACACAGGGAATGGGCGTTCAGTTTAGCTTGCAGATACATCATGGAAAAAGGCCCTTCGGCCCACCTAGTTCATGCTGACCATCGATCACACGTTCACACTAGTTCTAGGGAGCACACTTTTGCTTCAACTCCTTACATATTTGGGGTGATATACAAAGGCCAATTAACCTACAAACTTACGTATCTTCAGGATCTGGGATGAAACCAGAGCACCCGGAGGAAGCCCACGGAGTACCAGGGAAACGTGCAAACTCCACAGTACTGTTGCACAGTTGTAGAGTTCCTACCTACCAGGTTCGATCCCGACTACGGGTGCTGTCTGCACGGACTTTGTACGCATTCTCTCGGTGACCTGAGTGGGTTTTCTCCGGGTGCTCCGGTTTCCTCCCACACTCCAAAGACATGCAGGTTTGTAGGTTAATTGGCATTGGTAAATTGTAAACTTGTCCCGAGCGTACAGGATAGCGTTAGTACGGGGTGATCGCTGGTCGGCGCAGACACGGTGGGCCGAAGGGCCTGTTTCCACCCTGCATCTCTAACGTCTTAAGCCAAAAATCTACACAGAGACAGAAATGGAGGTCAGGATCGAAACTGGGCCTCTGGCGCTGAGATGCAGCAGCTTTAGCAGAAGAAAGAAGAAATTGTAAGAGAGGATTGATAAAGAGATCGATAGGTACTGACTATTCTTGGTGTTAACATGCATGGAGTATAAGAGCAGGGAGTCTCTGTAAAATGGAGACGCGTTAAACTGCAGATGCAGGAATCTTGAGCAATACAAACATTATTTGCCACAGAAGGCTGCGGAGGTCAAGTCAATGGATATTTATAAGACAAAAATAGATGGATACTTGATTAGTACGAATGTCAGGGGTTACAGGGAGAAGGCAGGAGAATGGGGATAGCAGGGAGAGGTAGAACAGCTATGGATAAATGGAGGAGTACACGATGGGCCAAATGGCCTAATTCTGTTCCTATCACTTATGACATGATCTTAAAAGAGATATCTGTGCATTGAAACTAAAGCCAAACTATGAATGGCACGGTGGCGCAGCCTTACAGCGCTTGCAATGCCGGAGACCGGGATTCGATCCCGACTACGGATGCTGTCTGTATGGAGTTTGCACTTTTTACCCGTGAGAACTTGGGTTTTCTCCGAGATCTTCGGATTCATCCCACACTCCAAAAACGTACGGGTTTGCAGGCTAATTGGCTTGGTGTGTCTGCGTAAATTGTCCCAAGTGTGTGTAGATGTGTGGGGATCACTGGTCGGCACGTACTCGGTGGGCCGAAGGGCCTGTTTCCGCGCTGTATCTCAAAGAACAAAGCGCTGGAAGAACTCAACGGGTCAGACAGCATCTGTGGAGGGAAATGGACAGTCGAGGTTTTGGGTTGGTGAATGGAGTGATGGGGAGAAAGCTGGGAAAGAGAAGTGGGGGCAGGACAAAGCCTGGCAAATGATAGGTGGACATAAAATGCTGGGGTAAGTCGGCAGGACAGGCAGCATCTCTGGAGGAATAGATGGCGTTTCGGTTCTAGACACTTCTTCCGGCTGAGAGTCTGGGAGAGGGAAACTAGAGGAATGAAGAGGTACAAAGAACAAATGAATGAAAGACATGCAAAAGGACAAATCAAAGCCAGCAATTTTCGTTAATTTGTTCTCTCTCTCCCTCTTCAGATCTTTAGTCTCTCTCTCATTTGAGACTGAGTGAGAAAATACTTTTTCACCCAAAGGGTTGTGAATTTGTGGAATTCCTGCCACAGAGGTTGTTTGGATTTGCCTGAATGGCCTCCTCCTGCAACTATTTTCTATGTTTCTAGGTTTCTATGTTTCTATGTTTTCCCTCTCCCCTGACTCTCAGCCTGAAGAAGGGTCTCGACCCTTCTCCAGAGATTTCTCCAGAGATGCTGCCTGACCCGTTGAGTTACTCCAGTATTTTGTGTCTATCTGCGGTGTGAACTGGCATCTGCAGTTCCTTCCTACACTAGTGATAGGTGGATACAGGTGAGGGGTGGGGGGGGGGGGGGGTTAGGAACAGCAGATGAATGGAGTAAGTGACAAAGGTTAGAGGTGAAAAGGGTGTCATATATGGTGGTGTGAATTATCGGAGGTGTGAAGGATCGGAGGGGAGGGGAGGGGAGGAGAAAGAAGGGGATGAAAGCAAAATGGAGGACTCAGGGATGTGAGATGAGCGTATGGAAGAGGGGAAAGGAGCATTGTGACTCGGAGGAGATGGGATATGGAGGGCGAAATGCGTTTGTACTGGAGTCTGGTCGTCACATTATAGAAAGATTTTGGAGGGTTGGGAAAAGATTGAAGACAATGGCTCCTGTGAAAGGGAGGCACGGTGGCGTTGCAGAGGAGCTGCTGCCCCACAGCGCACGAGACCCGGGTTCGATCCTGACCACGCTCTACCTGTGACTGCGTGGGTTTCCTCCAGGTGCTACGGTCTCCTCCCACACTCCATAGACCAAGCCTTTGTAGGTTTCACACCACAAACAGCTTACAATGGCTTGTTCCCTTTATCATCGATACTTTTTTGCATATCTTTCATTCATTGTTCTTTATCTCTCTTTATCTCTCACATCACCGTCTATATCTCTCGTTTCCCTGATCCCTGACCAGTCTGAAGAAGGGTCTCGACCCGAAACGTCGCCTATCTCCTTCGCTCCTTAGATGCTGCTGCACCCGCTGAGTTTCTCCAGCATTTTGTGTAACCCTCGATTCTCCAGCATCTGCAGTTTCTTCGTTAACACTTAAGCCTTTGTAGGTTAGTTGGTTTTGGTTAAATTGTAAATTGTCCCAACTGTGTAGGGTAGAACTAGTGTACGGGGTGGTCGCTGGTTGGCACGGATCAGGTACACCAAAGGCCCTGTTTCCGCGCTGTGTCTCTAAAGTATCGAAAGCAATAATTAAAGAGGCTGAGACTGTTTCCTTCAGAAAGTAAAGGGTTGAGGTGAGATTTGATGATCAGGAACAGAATTAGGCCATTCTGCCCATCAAGTCTACTCCAGCATTCAATCCTGGCTGATCTATCTTTCCCTCTCAACCCCATTCTCCTGCCTTCTCCTCATAACCCCTGATACCCATACTAATCAAGTATCTGCCAATCTCTGCCTTAAAAATACCCATTGACTTGGCCTCCACAATGAATTCTACAGATTCACCACCCTTTGCCAGAGAAATTCCTCCTCATCTCCTTTCTAAAGTTTTGTCCCTTTATTCTGAGGTTATGGTCTCTGGACCTAGACTCTCCCACTACTAGAAACATCCTCTCCACATCCACTCTAGCCAGGCCTTTCACTATTCGGTAAGTTTCAATGAGGTCCCCCCTCAACCTTCTACTAACCTGATAGAAGTTGGTTTAACAGAGTGGATGGTGCGACCAAGAACTAATAGAAACATATACAATTCTTAAGGGATTGGCCAGGCTAGATGTAGGAAAAATGTTCCTGATACTGGGGGGAGTCCAGAACCAGGGATCACATAGTTTAAGAATAAAGGCTAGGCCATTTAGGACTGAGATGAGGAAAAACGTTTTCATCCAGAGAGTTGTGAATCTGTGGAATTCTCTGCCTCAGAAGGCAGTGGAGGCTGATTTACTGAATGTATTCAAGAGAAAGTTAGATATATCTGTTAGGTCTAACTGAATCAAGGGATATGGGGAGAAAACAGGAACGGGGCACTGATTCTGGATGATCAGCCATGATCATATTGAATGGCGGTGCTGGTTCGAAGGGCGGAATGGCCTACTCCTGCTCCTATGTTCTATGTTTAGTTCAGAGATACAATGCGGAAACAGTTGGCTGGAAACAGGCCCTTCGACCGGTTTCCGAGTCCGCACCGACCAGTGATCCCCAGCGACATTAACACTGTTCCACGCACACGAGGGATAATTTAATTGAATTTAATTCACACCAAGACAATTAACCTACAAACCTGTACGTCTTTGGAGTGAGGGGGAAACCTAATATCTCAGAGAAAACTCACGCAGGTCACGGGGAGAATGTACAAAGTGCGTACCTGTGGTCGGGATCGAACCGTGGTCACTGGAGTTGTAAGGCAGCTACTCTACCGCTGCGCCACCATGCTGCCCTCTTAGAATAGACATTTTCTACATAACTATCTTAGCAGCATTCTGGTAAACCCCTTCCTGAGAGTCTCCAGATCCTTCTTTTAAATGGGGGCCACCAAACTACACAAAATATACCAAGTGCAGTCAAACCAAAGTGTTACAGAACTGCATAATGACTTCCTGACTCCAATATCCAATGCCCTGAAACGATGATGGCAAGCATAACATCAGCCTTCTTTACCACTCTATCAACTTGTGTTGGACACTTCTAGGGGGGGGCGTGGATTTGGACGCTGAGATCCACAGAATGGCACCAGAACGGTAGAGTCGCTGCCTCACAGCGTCAGAGACCCGGGTTCGATCCCGGCCTCGGGTGCTGTCTGTACGGAGTTTGTATGTTCCCCCTGCGACTGCGTGGGTTTTCTCTGGGTGCTCTGGTCTCCCCCCACACTTGGATTGGCTTCTATTATATTGTATTGAGTGTGTAGGATAAAACTAGTGTATGGGCGATCGTGGACTAGGTGGGCTGAAGGGCCTGTTTCCATGCTGTATCTCTATCTATCCATTTGTACGCCAATTATGTCTTCAACCATACTTTTTCCATCCATTCAACCTCCTAAAGTCCAACACATCATACTTACTCTGATTAAAAGCCCATCCATTTCTGTAGCTGATGTGAATCCCTCTGGTAACTTGTTTAGTTTAGTTTAGTTTTGTTTAGGGATAGAAACATAGAAACATAGAAAATAGGTGCAGGAGGAGGCCATTCGGCCCTTCGAGCCAGCACCGCCATTCATTGTGATCATGGCTGATCGTCCCATATAAATAACCCGTGCCTGCCTTCTCCCCATATCCCTTGACTCCACTAGCCCCTAGAGCTCGATCAAACTTTCTCTTAAATCCATCCAGTGATTTGGCCTCCACTACCCTCTGTGGCCGGGAATTCCATAAATTTCACACACAAGTGAAAAAGATTTTTCTCGCCTCAATCTTAAATGACCTCCTCTTTATTCTAAGACTGTAGCCCCTGGTTCTCGACTCGCCCAACATCCTTTCCTGCATCTGGCTTGTCCAGTCCTTTTGTAATTTTATGTGTTTCTATAAGATATCCCCTCATCCTTCTAAACTCCAGCGAATACAAGCCTAATTGCAGCGCAGAAACCGGCCCTTCGGCCCACCGGGTCCATCCTAGCACAGTAACACTACCCTACACTCACTGGGAACAGTGTACATTTATACCAAGCCAATTAACCTACAAAATTGTAGGTGACTTTGGAGTGTGGGAGGAAACCGAAGATCTCAGAGAAAACCCATGAGGTCACAGGGAGAACGTGCAAACTCTGTACAGACAGCACCTGTAGTCAGAATCGAACCCGCGCTGTAAGGCAGCAGCTCTACCGTTATGCCACAGTGCCGCCCCAAAGGGGCATGTATAATGTAAGGAGAAAACAATGAAAAAAGATGCAAAACAGAATTCTTTAACGTGGTTGGAATCTGCTCGTGTTGGAGGGTGTCGGAAGGAACTGCAGATGCCGGTTTAAACCGAAGATAGACACAAAACGCTTGAGTAACTCAGCGGGTCAGGCAGCATCTCTGGAGAAAAGGAATACAGGTAGGTGACGTTTCGGGTCGAGACCCTTCTTCAGACTGAGAGTCAGGGGAAAGGGAAACGGGATATATAGACGGTGATGTGGAGAGATGAATGAAAGGCATGCAAAAATGTACAGAGGATAAAGGAAACAGGCCATTGTTAGCTGTGGGCTCGGTGAAAACGAGTTACAGGCAATATGCCTCAACAGGACGACCATGAAACTAGTCTTGGGCGGAGGAGGGTCAGAGAGAGAGGGGATGCAAATGTTACTTAAAGTTAGAGGAATTAATTTTCATTCCGCTGGGTTGTGAGCTGCCCAAGTGAAATATGAGCAGCTGTTCCTCCAATTTGCATTTGGCCTCGACTCTGACACTGAGATCAAGCTGTTTTGTGTCTATCTTTTGTGTTGAAGGGTGGTTGCCTTGTCACTACAAGGGAATTTAGTAGATCTCCAGGGAGGAAAAATGAACAAGGCCATGGAGATAGGGCTTGCAGGTGAAGCAAGCAACTTGTTCTTTCGTTTAACTTAGAAATAGAGCATGGAAACAGGCCCTTTGGCCCATCGAGTCTATGCCAACCATCGATCACCTGTTCACACAGTTCTGTGTTTCCCACTTTCTCATCCACATTGGAGACAACTTTATTTTACACAGATGCCAATTAACCTGCAAAACCTGTATGTTGTTTTAGATTTAGGAGGAAACCCATGCGGTCACCGTGAAACTGGCAAACTCCACACAAACAGACAGCACCCGGGGTCAGCATCGAACCCTGGCCTTTGGCACTGTGAGGCAGCAGCACTACCAGCTGTGCCTCTGTGCCACTGTTGCACACTTATGCCCCTGTCCCACTTAGGAAACCTGAACGGAAACCTCTGGAGGCTTTGCGCCCCACCCAAGGTTTCCGTGCGGTTCCCGTAAGTTTTTGTCCTCCGGCAACCACCTTCAACTAGCGTCGCAACCGGCTTCGACTAAAAAATTACCGATTTTTAAAACGGAAACCACTTTCGGCCATTAGGGAGACTGACAAAAACCTCCGGGAACCGCACGGAAACCTTGGGTGGGGCGCAAAGTCTCCAGAGGTTTCCGTTCAGGTTTCCTAAGTGGGACAGGGGCATTAGATGGGGTGACCCACGGTATATCCTTGATCGGACTTTGCTGGCTTCACCTTGCACTAAACACTATTCTCTTATCATGTATATGTACACTGTAAATGGCTCGATTGTAGTCATGCATTATCTTTCTGCTGACTGGAGACCACACCACAAAAACTTTTCACTGTACTTCAGGACACGTGTCTGTAAACTGAACAGGACTGAAGTGAAGACTGCCAGGCAAGCAGTGAGAGTAGTGGGTGCCTGGAACGAGCTGCCAGGGGTTTGTGGTGGTTGAGGCAGATACAATAGTGACCTATAAGAGGCTTTTCGATAGGCAGATAGATATTCTTGATTATTACCTATATAAGGTAGTTTTACTGGGCAATATTAGTTGGTATTTTGATTGGTCAAAAAACGCGCAGTTTCCAGCGGGCAATATTACTTGGTATTTTTCTTCTTCCGGGTTTCGCCATTGACTTTACGTAGAAAAACTGCGGTCAATCACAAAGATGAAATATTACGAACCCTGGGCGTACATCCGGGACACGAACCCGGCCAAAGTTCACCGGGAAGAATCAGGTCACGGCATCTAAACAAACATGGCAGCCTCCAGCAGTGCGAGATTCTTTGACTCGTCTTTGACTCGGACAATATGATTTCAGTTTGGGCAATATTCCTGGTGTCTCCCTCAAGGCCAGTCAATATTATATAATTAGCGAGGGCGTCAAAGGCAAGAGGGAGAAAGCAGGAGAATGGGGTAGAGAGGAAAAGATAGATCAGCCACAATCAAGAGTCTTAGAGTGGAAACAGGCCCTTCGGCCCAACTTGCCCACATCGGCCAACATGTCCCAGCTACACTACTCCCAGCTGCCCGTGTTTGGTCCATATCCCTCCAAACCTGTCCTATCCAAGTACCTGTCTAACTGTTTCTTAAATGTTGGGATAGTCCCAGCCTCAACTACCTCCTCTGGCAACTTGTTCCACATACCCACCACCCTTCATGTGAAAAAGTTACCCCTCAGATTCCTATTAAATGTTTTCCACTTCACCTTCAACCTCTGTACTCCGACCCTTGATTCACCTACTCGAGGCAAGAGACTCTGTGCTTCTACCCGATCTATTCCTCTCATGATCTGATACACCTCTATAAGATCGCCCCATGTCCTCCTGCCTCCTGCGATCGAATGGCAGAGTTGGTAGAACGTTTACGAAACAGTTGGACAGGTACACGGATAGGACAGGTTTGGAGGGATATGGATCAAGCGCAGGCAGGTAGAAACATAGAAACATAGAAAATAGATGCAGGAGTAGGCCATTCGGCCCTTCGAGCCTGCACCGCCATTCAATATGATCATGGCTGATCATCCAACTCAGTATCCTGTACCTGCCTTCTCACGATACCCCCTGATCCCTTTAGCCACAAGGGCCACTTCTAACTAACTCTTAAATATAGCCAATGAACTGGCCTCAACTACCTTCTGTGGCAGAGAATTCCACAGATTCACCACTCTCTGTGCAAAAAATGTTTTTCTCATCTCGGTCCTAAAAGACCTCCCCGTTATCCTTAAAACTGTGACCCCTTGTTCTGGCCTTCCCCAACATCGGGAACAATCTTCCTGCATCTAGCCTGTCCAACCCCTGAAGAATTTTGTAAGTTTCTATAAGATCCCCCCTCAATCTTCAAAATTCTAGCGAGTACAAGCCGAGTCTATCCAGTAACTAGGACTAGTGTAGCTGGAATATGTTTTGTCCATTGTGGGCAAGTTGGGCCGAAGTGCCTGTTTCCACACTGTCTAGTTGACCCAATGGTCCGAATGACCTGATTCTGCTCACATGTAGGAAATGGACGGTAAAGTTTTTTTTAACTCTGGGACTGCGAATCAGTAAGTTTCAAGGTTCATGCGGAGGAAAAAAAAAGAGATAAGGATGGGTGGAAAGTTCAGATGCTGAATTGGAAGGGGTTGATTTCAGTATCATTAGACAGGGCTGAACAAAAATAGATTGGGAACAGAGCCATGCAGGTGAGACTACATGTGACAAGTGGGAGTCATTCAAACGTGAAATAGTGAGCGTTCAGGGCCGACGTGTTCCTGTTAGGGTGAAGGTAAAGGCAAACAACGCGAGGGGATCAGGATATCTAGATATTGAGTACTGGATAAAGAGAGAATAGAGACAATGTCTGGCATTTAATGCAGAGAAATGTGAGGTGTTGCATTTTGGAAAGTTTAACATGGGCAGTCTAATGCCCCTGTCCCACTTAGGAAACCTGAATGGAAACCTTTGGAGACTTTACACCCTACCCAAGGTTTCCGTGCGGTTCCCAGAGGTTCCCGGAGGTTTTTGTCAGTCTCCCTAATGGTCAAAAGTGGTTTCCGCTTCTTCTATGTTCCGGCGATTATTTCAAAAAATTGAAAAAAGCTCCGGGAACCTGACAAAAACCTCCGGGAACCGCACGGAAACCTTGGATGGGGCGCAAAGTCTCCAGAGGTTTCTGTTCAGATTTCCTAAGTGGGACAGGGGCATAACACACACAGTGAATGGTGGGGTGCTGGGTAGTGTTACAGAGGGGTGCCGGTGCATGGTTCCTTGAAGGTGGAGTCGCAGGTAGATTGGGTGGACAATAGACAATAGACAATAGGTGAAGGAGGAGGCCATTTGGCCCTTCGAGCCAGCACTGCCATTCAAGGTGATCATGGCTGATCATCCCCAATCAGTACCCCGTTCCCGCCTTCTCCCCAAGCCCCCTGATTCCGCTATTTTTAAGAGCCCTATCTAGCTCTCTCTTGAAAGCATCCCGAGAACCTGCCTCTACCACAGAATTCCACAGACTCACCACTCTCTGCGAGAAAAAGTGTTTCCTCGTCTCCGTTCTAAATGTGCTTACTCCTTATTCTTAAACTGTGGCCCCGGGTTCTGGACTCCCCCAATACCGGGAACATGTTTCCTGCTTCTAGGCTGTCCAAGCCTGGTCAAAAAGGCTTTTGGATCATTGCCCTTCCATCAGGTAGAGTATTGAGTATTGATGTTTGGAGGTCATGTTGCAGTTGTATAAGACGTTGGTGAGGCCGCATTTAAGTTATTGTGTTCAGTTCAGGGCACCGTGTTAACCATATAACCATATAACAATTACAACACGGAAACAGGCCCTCTCGGCCCTTCCAGTCCGTGCCGACCATTTGTTTTCCCCTAGTCCCATCTACCTGCACTCAGACCATACCCCTCCATTCCCTTCACGTCCATATACCTATCCACTTTACTCTTAAATGTTAAAATCGATCCTGCCTCCACCACTTCTGCTGGAAGCTCATTCCACACAGCCACCACCCTCTGAGTAAAGAAGTTCCCCCTCACGTTACCCCGAAACTTCTGTCCCTTAATTCTCATGTCATGCCCTCTTGTTTGAATCTTCCCTACCCTCAATGGGAAAAACGTATCCACGTCAACTCTGTCTATCCCTTTCATCATTTTAAAGACCTCAATCAAGTCCCCCCTTAACCTTTCAGCGCTCCAAAGAATAAAGACCTAACTTGTTCAACCTTTCTCTGTAACATAGTTGCTGGAACCCTGGCAACATTCTAGTAAATCTCCTCTGTACTCTCTCTATTTTGTTGACATCCTTCCTATAACTAGGCGACCAAAATTGTACACCATACTCCAGAATTGGTCTTACCAATGCCTTGTACAATTTTAAACATTACTTCCCTACTCCTATATTCAATGCTCTGATTTATAAAGGCCAGCACACCAAAGGCTTTCTTTACCACCCTATCTACATGCGATTTCACCTTCAGGGAACTATGCACAGTTATTCCTAAATCCCTCTGTTCCACAGCATTCCTCAATTCCCTACCATTTACCATGTACGTCCTATTTTGATTTGTCCTGCCAAGATGTAGCACTTCACACTTAACAGCTTTAAACTCCATCTGCCATCTTTCAGCCCACGTTTCCATATGGCCCAAATCTCTCTGTAGACTTTGAAAATCTACTTAATTATCCACAACACCACCTATCTTAGTATCATCTGCATACTTACTTATCCAATTTTCCACCCCATCATCCAGATCATTGATGTAGATGACAAACAACAGTGGACCCAACACAGATCCCTGAGGCACCCCACTGGTCACCGGCTTCCAACCTGACAAACAGCCATCCACCATTACTCTCTGACATCTCCCATTCAGCCACTGTTGAATCCATCTTGCTAATCCGCCATTATCACCCAAAGATTGAACCTTCTTAACCAACCTTCCATGGGGAACCTTGTCAAAGGCCTTACTGAAATCCATATAGACAACATCCACTGCTTTACCCTCATCAATTTCCCTAGTTACCGCTTCAAAAAATTCAAGAAGGTTTGTCAAACATGACCTTCCAGGCACAAATCCATGTTGACTGTTCCTGATCAGACCCTGTTTATCCAGATGCTTATATATATTATCTCTAAGTATCCTTTCCATTAATTTGCCCACCACTGACGTCAAACTAATAGGTCTATAATTGCTAGGTTTATTCTTTGAACCCTTTTTAAACAATGGAACAACATGCGCAGTACGCCAATCCTCCGGCACTATTCCCGTTTCTAATGACATTTGAAATATTTCTGTCATAGCTTCTGCTATTTCTACACTAACTTCCCTCAATGTCCTAGGGAATATCCTGTCAGGACCTGGAGACTTATCCACTTTTATATTTTTCAAAAGTGTCAATACTTCCTCCTCTGTGAATCTCATAGTTTCCATAGCTACCCTACTTTTTCCCCTTAACTCACAGAGTTCAATATCCTTCTCCTTGGTGAATACCGAAGAAAAGAAATTGTTCAATATCTCCCCCATCTCTTTTGGCTCTGCAGATAGCTGTCCATTCTGGTTCTCCAATGGTCCAATTTTATCCCCCGTTATCCTTTTGCTATTAATATAGCTGTAGAAACCCTTTGGATTTACTTTCACCTTTCTTGCCAAAGCAACCTCATATCTTCTTTTAGCCTTCCTAATTTCTTTCTTAAGATTCTTTTTACATTCTTTATACTCCTCTAGCACCTCATTTACTCCATGCCTCCTATAATTATTGTAGATATCTCTCTTTTTTCGAAACAAGTGTCCATTGAAAACCATGGCTCTTTCCAATTTTTACTATTTCCTTTCAACCTAACAGGGACATAAAGATTCTGTACTCTTACAATTTCCCCTTTAAATGTCCTCCATTTCTCTTCTACATCATTCCCATGAAACAAAGTGTCCCAATTCACTCCTTTAAAATCCTTACGCATTCCCTCAAAGCTAGCCTTTCTCCAATCAAAAATCTCCACCCTAGGTCCAGTTCTGACTCTCTCCATAATTATATTGAAACTAATGGTATTGTGATCACTGGTCCCGAAGTGCTCACCAACACATACCTCCATCACCTGACCTGCCTCATTTCCTAACAGGAGGTCCAGCACTGCCCCTTCTCTGGTCGATACCTCTATGTACTGCTGCAAAAAACTATGCTGCACACATTTGCAAACTCCAAACCATCCAGCCCATTTACAGAATGCTTTTCCCAGTCTATTTTTGGAAAATTAAAATCTCCCACAATCACTACCTTGTGCTTACTACTAATATCTGCTATCTCCTTACATATTTGCTCTTCCAATTCTCGCTCCCCATTTGGCGGTCTATAATACACCCCTAAAAGTGTTGCTACACCGTTCCCACTTCTCAGTTCCACCCAAATAGCCTCCCTAGACGAGCCCTCTAATCTATCCTGCCAAAGCACTGCTGTAATATCTTCTCTGACAAGCAATGCAACACCTCCCCCTCTGGTCCCTCCAATTCTATCACACCTGAAGCAACGACATCCTGGAATATTTAGTTTCCAATCACAGCCCTCCTGCAACCATGTTTCACTGATTGCCACAACATCATATTTCCAGGTGTCAGTCCAGGCTCTAAGTTCATCCACCTTACTTACAATGCTCCTAGCATTAAAATATACACATTTTAGAAACCCACCGTCCCTTATTCTCTGTCTATTATCTTTATTATCTTTTTCATCTTTCTCGCCTACATTTTGGGTCCGAGTGCTTCCCTTCTCTGCCTCTTGCCCCACACCCTGACCCCTAGCCCCCTCTACCCGAGTCCCTCCCCCCAGCCTTTCTAGTTTAAAGTCTCCCCAGTAGCCTTTGCAAATCTCCCTGCCAGGATATTGGTCCCCCTCGGGTTCAAGTGCAACCCGTCCTTTGTGTACAGATCATGCCTTCCCCAAAAGAGGTCCCAGTGATCAAGAAACTTGAATCCCTGCCCACTGCACCAGTCCCTCAGCCACGCATTTATCCTCCACCTCATGTCATTCCTACTCTCACTGTCACGCGGCACGGGCAGTAATCCTGAAATCGTTACCCTTTTAGAAAGGCACTGATCTTTCATTTCAGGAACTGCAACAAATTTATGGATTACACTCCAATAATTTTTTTCGATATCTACAACTCAGAGATTATGTTAAATCAAATACACAAGATTATAGGAATAAGGAACCAGAAATCCTTGATGAATGTTTGAATAAGCATCCTAATACAGAAAAATTAACAACTTATATTTATAATACCCTTTTAGATAGCGAGATACCATCGACGGAATCATATAGACATTATGGGAAAATGAAATAAACCAACCCATAATGAAAGATATATGGGACAAAAGTTTACAATATATACATCAATGCTCGTTAAATTCCAGACATGTTTTAATACAATTTAAAGTATTACATAGATTACATTACTCAAAAGTTAAATTGAATAGAATCTTTCCACAGGTCTCCTCTATCTGCGATAAATGTCAGCATCCAGAGGCTAATTTAACACATACTTTTGCAAATTGTATAAAAATTAAGAATTTCTGGCTTGAGATTTTTAGAATAGCTTCTGAAGTTATTAATACTAAACTGGATCCGGACTCAAAATTAATAATACTTGGAATATCAGAACAAAGTTTAACACTTACAACAAGTCAAAGAAATTTCCTAGATTACAGTATAATAATTGGGAAGAAATTAATATTAAAATTTTGGAAAGGCCCTATATCCCCCACAATTAAAATGTGGATTACGGAAATGTCGGAGACCCTACACCTGGAAAGAATCAGATTTGCCCTAATGGACAAACAAGAAGTTTTTGTTAGAATATGGTCTTCTTTCATTGATTACTTAAAAGGGTAGATCGGTTCGGCAGGGAACCCAAACTGAAACTTGGACTCAGGATTAGATGAAAAGTTATATTCTATATTCCTTGATCTTATCTCCAATGATGTATTAATGGTAAATTATTCCATTATTTATGATTTATTTTTGATTTTGATTTTCTTTTTCTTTCGGTTTTTCTCTCTTTATAAAAAAAAAAATTAGAGACAAAATGATTCACTTGATAATATTAATAATGTATGACTGTTGCACACGAAATATTGCTATCATAATATGTGTTTGCTGTCACTGCTTACATTAATAAAAACATATATTAAAAAAATATATTTAACTTGCAGTATTAAAAATACATTGTTTAACTGTTTAAAAGGAACTTTGTATTTGAAAATAACTACTTGTTTCTGGAGTGATCGCTAGGTGTTTGGAGCTAATCCATTACTTGGTTATAGCAGACAATCGGTAATAACGGACATCATTTTCCGCACCCATGGTCTGTTATAACGAGGGTTTACTGTCGGTTACAAGTAATAATTTAATTGTTACATGTGACAATAAAATACTCTTGACTCTTCATTCTTGTCTCTTAACAATAAACCATATTAGATGTTTTTAGTTTAGTTTAGTTTAGTTTAAAGATATAGCGCAAAACAGGCCTTTTGACCCATCGAGTGATCACCCTGTACACTAGCACTACCCTGCACATGCTGGGGGCAACTTAGAATTTTTACAGAGGCCAAATTAACCTGCAGGTTTCGAGTGTGGGAGGAAACCGGAGCACGTACAAACTCCGTATGGATAGCACCCGTGGTCAGGATCGAAGCTGGGTATCTGGCACTGCAAGGTTCCAATGCAGTAACTATAGCGCTGCGCTGCTGTGCACCCTTATTTTTATGTTAGTTTATTGCATAAAACCTCGTTAATGCAGAACGTTTGGGCAGGAATTAAGAAAGATATTAGGATGGCAAAGGCAAGATGTTAAATATCCCTGAGAGACAAGCTTAACAAGGAAGATGGCAAAATTGTTTAGAACGCTGTTTAGTTCAGTTTAAACTAAACTATCTCTAAACTAAACTAGAGATACAACATGGAAACAGGCCCTTCGGCCCACCGAGCCCACGCCAACCAGCGATACCCATTAACGCTACCCTACACACACACTAGGGACAATTGTACATTTATACCAAGCCAATTAGCCTACAAACCTGTGGGAGGAAACCGAAGACCTCGGAGAAAACCCACGCAGGTCACGGGGAGAGCGTATAGAAAAGCGCCCATAGTCAGGATCGAACCCTGGTCTCTGGTGCTGTGAGGCAGTAGTTCGACCACAACGCCATTGTGTCACTCTACTACGCCATCGTGCCGCACTGTTGAGACCGCGTTTAAAGTATCTGTGTTCAATGATGGTCAATTCAATTCAATTCAATTCAATCTTTAATTGTCATTGTGCAGTGTACAGTACAGAGACAACGAAATGCAGTTATCATCTCACCCAGAAGAGTGAACATAGAATAATGAATAGTAAAATATATATATATGTACAAAAAGTATCAGTAGTGCAATTTTACTGGGGGAAGGAGTGTCCGGTGGGGGGGGGGGGGGGTGACTGGCAATCACCGAGGTGCAGAGTTAAGTAGTGTAACAGCCGCAGGGAAGAAGCTGTTCCTGGACCTGCTGGTCCGGCAACGGAGAGACCTGTAGCGCCTCCCGGATGGGAGGAGGGTAAACGGTCTGTGGCTGGGGTGAGAGCAGTCCTTGACGATGCTGCGCGCCCTTCGCAGACATCGCTTGCTCTGGACAGACTCAATGGAGGGGAGTGATGCGTTGGGCGGTTTTCACCACCCTCTGCAGTGCTTTCCGGTCGGAGACAGAACAGTTGCCAAACCAAACTGTGATAATCAAGAATCTATCTATCTCTGCCTTAAAAATATCCACTGACTTGGCATTCTGTGGCAATGAATTCCACAAATTTACCACTCTCTCACTAAAGACATTTCTCCTCATCTTGTTCCTAAAATAATGTTCTTTAATTCTGAGGCTGTGACCTCTAGTCCCAGACTCTCCCAATAGTGGAAACATCATCTCCACATCCACAAACCTTTCACTATTCTGTAAGTTTCAATAAGGACCCCCCACATTCTTCTATACTCCAGCGAGTACAGGCCCAGTGCCAACATAAGTTCATCGTAGGTTGACTACTCAATTCTTATAAACCTCCTCTGGATCTTCTCCAGAGCCAGCACATCCTTCCTCAGACATGGTGCCCTAAATAGCTCACAATATTCCAAATACGGCCTTACCAGCATCTTATGGAGCCTTACGTCCCTGTTTTACATATTCTGTTGTGCTGCAGGAAATAAGAATTTCATTGTCCCATCCGGGACATATGACAATAAAACACTCTTGGCTTGACTCTTGAAGCCCTCTTGAAATAAATGCTAGTATTGGGTTTGCTTTCTTTACTACCGATCAGACTTGCAGACGAACTATTAACAAGGTGTACGGTGGTGGGTGTATGTAACCAGCCAGAGGAGGTAGTTGAGGCTGGTACAATAACAACATTTAAGTGACACTTGGGCGGGTACATGGATAGGAAAGGTTCAGAGAGATATGGGCCAAATGTGGCCAAATGGGGTTAGCTTAGATGGAGCATCCTAGTTGGCATGGGCGTGCTGGGCAGAAGGGCCTATTCTTGTGTTGTGTTAATCTGTGACTATATAAAGGCAGATGATGAAACAGAAAATAGAACATAGATGCCAAGTTAAACTAATCTCCTCTGCCTGCACGTGATCCATATCAACCCATTCCCTTCATATCCATGAGCCTAACATATCCATGAGGTTCTTATATATCACTATCAGAAGCCTTGATAGCCACTCCTGGCAACTGTCCACTGTACCACATCGGGATGCTGTCTGACCCACTGAGTTACTCCAGCCTTTTGTGTTGTCCAGCAAATTCCAGACTTTTCTAACTACATTCTCGTCCAAATCGCTGCAATAAATAACAAATTAACAGTGGATCTTTTACTTTACGTTAGAGATACAGCATGGAAACAGGCCCTTCGGCCCACCGAGTCCGTGCCGACCAGCGATCACCGTGCACACTAATGCCCCTGTCCCACTTAGGAAACCTGAACGGAAACCTCTGGAGACTTTGCGCCCCACCCAAGGTTTCCGTGCGGTTCCCGGAGGTTTTTGTCAGTCTCCCTAATGGTCAAAAGTGTTTTCTGCTTCTTCTATGTTCCGGCGATTATTTCAAAAAATTGAAAAAATCTCCGGGAACCTGACAAAAACCTCCGGGAACCACACGGAAACCTTGGGTAGGGCGCAAAGTCTCCAGAGGTTTTCGTTCAGGTTTCCTAAGTGGGACAGGGGCTTTACACTATCCTACACACATGAGGAACAATTTACAATTTTTACCGAACTACAAACCAGTAGGTCTTTGGAGTGTGGGAGGAAACTGCAGCAGGTCACGCAGGCCACGGGGAGAACGGACAAACTCCGTACAAACAGCGCCCGCAGTCGGGATCGAACTCAGGTCTCTGGCACTGTGAGACTGAAACTCTACCGCTGAGCCACTGTGCCGCCCTAGCTCCTGAGCATCCATGCCTCTCTCTAGGGTAAGTAGAGATAAAAAACTATCCTGTAACAGCTGAGTTTGAGTTTAGTTTGAGCTGAGTTTAGTTGATTGTCATGTGTGCACCGAGGTACAGTGAAAAGCTTTTGTTGCGTACCAACCAGTCCGCGGAAAGACAATACATGATTACAATCGATACATGATACCGATATCTTGTGACTTCACTCACAACTGACCTCGTCTATCTTTAAAGTTATCCCCTGACTCCGCTATTTTTAAGAGCCCTATCTAGCTCTCTCTTGAAAGTATCCAGTGAACCGGCCTCCACCGCCCTCTGAGGCAGAGAATTCCACAGACACACAACTCTCTGCGTGAAAAAGTGTCTCCTCGTCTCCGTTCTAAATGGCTTACCCCTTATTCGTAAACTGTGTGTGGCCCCTGGTTCTGGACTCCCCCAACATTGGGAACATGTTTCTTGCCTCTAGCGTGTCCAAACCCTTAATAATCTTACATGTTTCAATAAGATCCCCTCTTATCCTTCTAAACTCCAGAGTGTACAAGCCCAGCCGCTCCATTCTCTCATCATATGACAGTCCCGCCATCCTGGGATTTAACCTTGTGAACCTACGCTGCACTCCCTCAATAGCAAGAATGTCCTTCCTCAAATTAGGGGACCAAAACTGCACGCAATACTCCAGGTGTGGTCTCACTAGGGTCCTGAACAACTGCAGAAGGACCTCTTTGCTCCTATACTCGACTCCTTTTGTTATAAAGGGCAACATGCCATTTGCTTTCTTCACTACCTGCTGTACCTGCATGTTTGGCCAATAAACGTATTAATTCATATGGAAACATCTAAAATTATTCAGGGATTGGACCGGCTAGATGCAGGAAAAATGTTCCCCGATGTTGAGGGGAGTCCAGAACCAGGGGTCACACTGTTTAACATGTTTTAATGTTAAACATACCCCTTATTCTTATGTTTAAGAAGCAACTGCAGAGACAATCGAAAGGACGAAGGTCCCGACAAAAATGCTGGAGAAACTCAGCGGGTGAGGCAGCATCTATGGAGTGAAGGAATAGGCGACATCTCAGGTCAAGACCCTTCTTCAGACTGATGTGGGGGGGGGGGGGGTAAGAAGAAAGGAAGAGGCTGAGACAGTGGGCTGTGAGGCGGGTGGTTTGGGAGGGAAGGGACGGAGTGACCAGGGAGTTACGGAGGGAGCGGTCTCTGTGGAAAGCCGAAAGGGGAGGAGATGGGAAGATGTGGCCAGTGGTGGGATCCCGTTGGAGGTGGCAAAAATGTCGCAGGATAATCTGTTGTTTGTGACGGCTGGTGGGGTGGAAGGTGAGGACAAGGGGGACTCTGTCCTTGTTACGAGTGGGGGGGATGGGGAGTGAGAGCGGAGCTACGGGACATAGAGGAGACCCTGGTGAGAGCCTCATCTATAGTTGAAGAGGGGAACCCCCGTTCCCTAAAGAGTGAAGACATCTCCGATGCCTTGGTCTGGAACACCTCATCCTGGGTGCAGATGCGGCGTAGACGGAGGAATTGGGAGTAGGGGGATAGAGTCCTTACAGGAAGAAGGGTGGGAAGAAGTGTGGTCCAGATAGCCATGGGAGTCAGTGGGTTTGTAGTGGATGTCGGTCAGTAGTCTGTTAACTGTGATGGAGATAGTGAGATCTAAAAACGGTAGGGAGATGTCGGAAATGGTCCAGGTGAATTTGAGAATTAGTTGTTTAAGAAGGAACTGCAGATGCTGGAAAATCGAAGGTAGACAAAAGTGGTGTAGAAACTCAGCGGGTGGGGCAGCATCTATGGGCGAAGGAAATAGGCAACGTTTCGGGCCAAAACCCTTTAGTCTGAAGAAGGGTTTTAGCCCGAAACGTTGCCCATTTCCTTCGCTCCATAGATGCTGCTGCACCCGCTGAGTTTCTCCAGCACCTTTGCTACCTTTGAGAATTTGTTTATCTTAAAGGGACCCTATTCTCTCGTGAATTACTCTTCAGCCCATAAATATACAGGTCTGTGACTGATTTCCTGGCAACTGGTGGACCTGTATCTCCTTTAATCCTGACAAAATTACGAGAGCGCTCTTGATATCACCACCCCCTTCCCCCCCCCCCCGGGTGAGGAGGCCGATCTCGACCTCATCGAGATTTCTGCGGCCGATCGGCGGTCTGGAACTCCACCCGGGCCAGCACCGGCAGATCCGTTCCCATCGCTGACTACCGAGGCCGACTTTGCGGGCCGGTATCTCGGCGCCCTCTCGACCATGACCTCTGTTGGTCCGGCAAAACGGATAATACGGCAAGGCTGGAACCAAGGGTGCCGGATAACCGGTGGTGGCCTCTTTGGATTCTCTACCTTATCCGCCAGAGATATCTCATGTCCCCTTTCTACTTGTGCCCTCCTGATTACTCTCTTCCGTATGCATTCGAGAACTGAGAACCAGAGGTCACAGGTTTAAAGTGGAGATTTAATAGGAATCTGAGGTGTAATTTTTTCACACGAAGGGTGGTGTGTGTGTGGAATGAGCTGTCAGAGGAGGTAGTTGAGGCAGGGACTATCGCAATCTTCAAGAAAAAAAATAGACAGGTACATGGATAGGACAGGTTTGGAGGGATATGGGGCAAACGTGGGCAGGTCAGAGTAGTGTAGCTCGGACATGTTAGCCAGTGTGGGCAAATTAACATAGAAACATAGAAAATAGGTGCAGGAGGAGGCCATTCGGCCCTTCGAGCCAGCACCGCCACTCATTGTGATCATGGCTGATCGTCCACTATCAAAAACCCGTGCCTGCCTTCTCCCCATATCCCTTGACTCCACTAGCCCCTAGAGCTCTATCCAACTCTCTCTTAAATCCATCCAGTGACTTGGCCTCCACTGCCCTCTGTGGCAGGGAATTCCATAAATTCACAACTCTCTGGGTGAAAACGTTTTTTCTCACCTCAGTCTTAAATGGCCTCCCCTTTATTCTAAGACTGTGGCCCCTGGTTCTGGACTCGCCCAACATTGGGAACATTTTTCCTGCATCTAGCTTGTCCAGTCCTTTTATAATTGTATATGTTTCTATAAGATCCCCCCTCATCCTTCTAAACTCCAGTGAATGCAAGCCTAGTCTTTTCAATCAAAAAAGTTGGGCCGAAGGGCCTGTTTGCACGCTGTATGACTCTATGACTCCATCTATGACTTGTACCCCTTATTCTCCTCAAGGGGTTCACTTGATCCCAGCTGCATATACCTGACCCATGCCTCGTTTTCTTGACCAGTCTCAACATCTCTTGTCATCCATGGTTCACTACTCCCACTAGACTTGCCCTTCAGTCAAACAGGAACATGCTGGCCCTGAACGCTCGCAATCTCATGTTTAAAAGCCTCCCACTTACCAGACATCCCGCTACCTGCAGCTACCCTCCCCAACCAACTTTTGAAAGTTCCTGCCTAACACTATCACATTTGGACCCAAAATGCTGGAGTAACTCAGCGGGTCAGGCAGCGTCTCTGGAGAACATGCATAGGTGACCTTTCGGGTCGAGACCCTTCCTCAGACTTCTGCCCTGTCTGAAGAATACGTCACCTTTTCTAGTTCTCCAGAGATGTTGCCTGACCGGCTGAGTTACGCCAGCACTTTGTGCCCTTTTGTACATTAACCTGCATCTGGAGTTCTTAGAGAAACATATAGAAACATTCAAAATTCTTAAGGAATTGGACATCCTAGATGCAGGAAAAATGTTCGTGATGCTGGGGGAGTACAGAACCAGGGGGTCTCAGTTTAAGAATAAGGGGTAGGCCATTTAGGACTGAGATGCGGAAACATCTTTTCACCCAGAGAGTTGTGAATCTGTGGAATTCTCGGCCACAGAATTGCAGTAGTGGGAAATTCACTGGATGTTTTCAAGAGAGAGTTAGATATAGCCCTTTGGGCTAACAGAATCAAGGGATATGACCAGAAAGCAGGAATGGGGTAACTGATTATGGATGATCAGCCACGATCACATTGGATGGTGGTGATAGCGAAGGGCCTACTCCTGCACCTATTTTCTATGTTTCTATGTTTCTATATTTCTTTGTGTAGGAAGGAACTGGAGATGCTGGTTTACACTGAAGATAGACACAAAATGCTGAAGAAACTCAGTGCATCAGGCAGCATCTCTGGAAAAATTGGGGGGGAAAGCACCTCATATTTCGCTTGGGCAGCTTACAACCCAGCGGTATGAATATTGATTTACCTTACCCTTGCATTCCTTTTCACTCTGTTCCACCCCCACCATAGCCATCCTGCTAGTTCTACGGTTCGCATCCATATATTCTTCTGTAATCACCTCTTCCACAGCCAACAATGGAACATTGTGGGCTCCACCTTCCCATAATCATCGGTTGCTGGCTCTGATGTGTTCCGAACCTTTCCATACCTCTGGATTCCCTCTACCCTGACTCTCAGTCTGGTAGAAGGGTTCCGACCCGAAAGGTCACCTGTTCCATTTCTTCAGAGATGCTTCCTGACCCGCTGAGTTACTTTAGCATTTTGTGTCTATCTGCAGTATTTTCATAATCATTATCATAATCATACTTTATTAGCCAAGTATGTTTTGCGACATATGAGGAATTTGAGTTGCCATTCATTCATACTAATAAAAAGCAACAGAACACACAAAATACATTTTAACATGAACATCCACCACAGTGACTCCTCCACATTCTTCACTGAGGAAAAAAGTTAAACCTCTCCCTTCTTTGTCCTCCAGCGGTCGGGGGCCTCTTTGTCGGGGCGATCAAGCTCCTGCATTTGGGGGGGTGGGGGGGGGGGGAAATCTCAGCTCCCACGCGCCGGGCGATCTACCACGGTTCGGGGTTAATCGAACGTTGTGTGGCTTTTGGAGCTTCCTGACTTCGGTTGCAACCCGAGACTGTGAGCTCCTTGATTTTAAAGTCCACAGGCCATGGTTGGAGCATCGATCCCAGGCAAGGAATCAGCTCCAATAGTACTGTAAGTCCATCTTTGTTTCCACACCAAGATATATGACCTTGCCCCAATTTAGAATCGAACTTTGCAACATTCCCATCCTTTTCCATCAGGAACTATTCCCAAACAAATCAATTTATGGTCGCTGTTCCCAAAATGCTCGCCCAATGACACTTTAGGTACCTGATTGACTTTATTTCTTTAGAAAAGGTTAGGTTTTGCCCTTTCACGAGTGTGGTCATCCACGTTTGGAATCATAGAGTCACACAGAATAACTGGAAAGAGTGCAGAGAAGATTTATGAGGATGTTGCCAGGGCTCGAGGTAGCAAAGCTCACAACTACTTCCCCTGGCAGCTCATTTTATTTTTACCACCCCACTCTGTGTGAAAAGGTTATCCCTCAGGATAGTATTAAATCTTTCCCCTCTCATCTTCAACCTATGTCCTCTGGGTCTGGATTCCCCTACCCTGGGAAAAAAGACTCTGCATCTACCTTATCTGTTCCCATCATGATCTTCACAAGCTCACAAGTTCACAAGTTATAGGAGTAGAATTAGGCCATTCGGCCCATCAAGTCCAACCTGCCATTCAATCATGGCTGATTTCGGCCTCCTAATACCATTTTCCTGCCTTCCCCCATAACCCTCGACACCCATTCCAATCAGGAATTTGTTTATGCCTTAAAAATATCCACTGATGTGGCATCCACAGCCCTCTATGGCAATGAGTTCCACAGATTCACCACCCTCTGACTAAAGAAGTTCCTCCTCACCGTTCTAAAAGAGCGGCCTTTAATTCTGAGGCTGTGCCCTCTGGTCCTAGACTCTCCCACCAGTGGAAACATCCTCTCCACATCCACTCTATCCAGGCCTTTCATTATTCTGTACGTTTCAACCATCTTCAATGATTCAATGATTCAATGACGCTATATTGTCACGTGTACTTTGGTACAATTAAATGCTTTGTTTTGCAAACAACCTGGTAAAATTGCAGTGAATTGTGGACGCAGCCCAGCCCATCACACAAACCAACCTCCCTCCTATTGACTCCATCTACACCTCACGCTGCCTCGGCAAGGCCAGCAGCATCATCAAGGACAAGGCGCACCCCGGCCACTCCCTCTTCTCCCCTCTCCCATCAGGGAAAAGGTATAGAAATGTGAAAACGCACACCTCCAGATTCAGGGACAGTTTCTCCCCAGCTGTTATCAGGCAACTGAACCATCCTCCCACAACCAGCGAGCAGTGCTGAACTACTATCTACCTCTTTGGTGACCCTCGGACTATACGTGATTGAACATCCCAGCATCACACGGGAGGGCTGGTCCCCCAATGCAATATTCCACCTCTCCACCAATTCCAATATTGGTGGCCAGTGGGGTGGGGGGGGGCTTTCTGGAGTGCTAGTATTGGTGTTGTGGGCTGAAGGGACTGGTTTCCAGAGGACTAGTATGGACATTGTGGGCCAAATGGATTATTGGGCTGGCGGCTGAGTCACTCAAACCTGTTGTGCTGGCAGCTCACTCACTCACGGCTGGGGGGCAAAAACCCAGGAACCTCGGGGAACCGCACCGAAACATTGGGTGGGGCGCAAAGTCTCCAGAGGTTTCCGTTCCGTTCAGGGGCATAAGGAATAATGTCCTAGCCTGCCCAACCTCTTCCTGTAGCATAAGCTTTCGAGCACTGAGAAAACTCCTGTAAGCACTTTTTTCAGCAGCAAAATACAGCTTAAGTGTAGTAATTTCACTTAAAGTACCATTTTCAGTGGATTACCACATCCTAATTACCAAAATTAGGCACCAAAGCTTTATATAAGCCCGTTCACCAGCATGGTGTTAACTGTACAAAGTGGGACTTCTCTAGTTTGTTTAGCTTAGTTTAGTTTAGAGATACAGCGCGGAAACAGGCCCTTTGGCCCAACGGGTCCGCACCAACCAGCGGATCGCCGCATGTCAACACCATCCTACACACACTGGAGACGATTTACACTCATACCAAGCCAAATGACCTACAAATCTTTAGAGTGTGGGAGGAAACTGAAGATCTAAGTGAAAACCCACGCGGTCACGGGGAGAACGTACAAACTCCGTACAGACAGCACCCGTAGTCCGGATCAAACCCGGGTCTCCGGCGTTGCAAACACTGTAAGGCAGCAACTCACTGCCGCCCACTAATCCATAAAAATGACGCAAAGTACTGGAGTAACTCAGCGGGTCAGGCAGCACCTCTTGGATAGGTGACTTTTTGGGTCAGACCCCTTCCGCAGACTGATTGTAGTGGGAGGGACTTAGCCTGGCAAATGATAGTTCATAAGTTCATGAATTGTAGGAGCAGAATTAGGCCATTCATAGAAACATAGAAATTAGGTGCAGGAGTAGGCCATTCAGCCCTTCGAGCCTGCACCGCCATTCAATATGATCATGGCTGATCATCCAACTCAGTATCCCGTACCTGCCTTCTCTCCATACCCTCTGATCCCCTTAGCCACAAGGGCCACATCCAACTCACTCTTAAATATAGCCAATGAACTGGCCTCAACTACCCTCTGTGGCAGAGAGTTCCAGAGACTCACCACTCTCTGTGTGAAAAAAGTCTTTCTCATCTCGGTCTTAAAGGATTTCCCCCTTATCCTTAAGCTGTGACCCCTTGTCCTGGACTTCCCCAACATCGGGAACAATCTTCCTGCATCTAGCCTGTCCAACCCCTTAAGAATTTTGTAAGTTTCTATAAGATCCCCTCTCAATCTCCTAAATTCGAGAGAGTATAAACCGAGTCTATCCAGTCTTTCTTCATAAGACAGTCCTGACATCCCAGGAATCAGTCTGGTGAACCTTCTCTGCACTCCCTCTATGGCAATAATGTCCTTCCTCAGATTTGGAGACCAAAACTGTACGCAATACTCCAGGTGTGGTCTCACCAAGACCCTGTACAACTGAAGTAGAACCTCCCTGCTCCTGTACTCAAATCCTTTTGCTATGAAAGCTAACATACCATTCGCTTTTTTCACTGCCTGCTGCACCTGCATGCTTACTTTCAATGACTGGTGTACCATGACACCCAGGTCTCGCTGCATCTCCCCTTTTCCTAATCGGCCACCATTTAAATAATAGTCTGCTTTCCTGTTTTTGCCACCAAAGTGGATAACCTCACATTTATCCACATTATACTGCATCTGCCAAACATTTGCCCACTCACCAAGCCTATCCAAGTCACCTTGCAGTCTCCTAGCATCCTCCTCACAGCTAACACTGCCCCCCAGCTTAGTGTCACCGCAAACTTGGAGATATTGCCTTCAATTCCCTCATCCAGATCATTAATATATATTGTAAATAGCTGGGGTCCCAGCACTGAGCCCTGCGGTACCCCACTAGTCACTGCCTGCCATTGTGAAAAGGACCCGTTTACTCCTACTCTTTGCTTCCTGTTTGCCAGCCAGTTCTCTATCCACATCAATACTGAACCCCTAATACCGTATGCTTTAAGTTTGTATACTAATCTCTTATGTGGGACCTTGTCGAAAGCCTTCTGGAAGTCCAGATATACCACATCCACTGGTTCTCCCTTATCCACGCTACTAGTTACATCCTCGAAAAATTCCACAAGATTCGTCAGACATGATTTACCTTTCGTAAATCCATGCTGACTTTGTCCAATGATTTTACCACTTTCCAAATGTGCTGCTATCCCATCTTTAATAACTGACTCTAGCAGTTTCCCCACTACCGATGTTAGACTAACTGGTCTGTAATTCCCCGTTTTCTCTCTCCCTCCCTTCTTAAAAAGAGGGGTTACATTTGCTACCCGCCAATCCTCAGGAACTACTCCAGAATCTAAAGAGTTTTGAAAGATTATCACTAATGCATCCACTATTTCCTGAGCTACTTCCTTAAGTACTCTGGGATGCAGCCTATCTGGCCCTGGGGATTTATCAGCCTTTAATCTATTCAATTTACCCAACACCACTTCCCGACTGACCTGGATTTCACTCAATTCCTCCTTTGACCCACAGTCCCCTGCTATTTCCGGCAGATTATTTATGTCTTCCTTAGTGAAGACGGAACCAAAGTAGTTATTCAATTGGTCCGCCATATCCTTGTTCCCCATGATCAACTCACCTGTTTCTGACTGCAAGGGACCTACATTTGTTTTAACTAACCTCTTTCTCTTCACATATCTATAAAAACTTTTGCAGTCAGTTTTTATGTTCCCTGCCAGTTTTCTTTCATAATCTATTTTTCCTTTCCTAATTAAGCCCTTTGTCCTCCTCTGCTGGTCTCTGAATTTCTCCCAGTCCTCTGGTATGCTGCTTTTTCTGGCTACTTTGTACGCATCATCCTTTGCTTTGATACTATCCCTGATTTCCCTTGTTATCCACGGATGCACTACCTTCCCTGATTTATTCTTTTGCCAAACTGGGATGAACAATTTTTGTAGTTCATCCATGCAGTCTTTAAATGTCTTCCATTGTATATCCACCGTCAACCCTTTTAGAATTAATTGCCAGTCAATCTTGGCCAATTCACGTCTCATACCCTCAAAGTTACCTTTCTTTAAGTTCAGAACCATTGTTTCTGAATTAACAATGTCACTCTCCATCCTAATGAGGTCACTCTTGTCCAAGGGGGCACGTACAACAAGACGGCTAACTACCCCTTCCTCATTACTCAAAACCCAGTCTAAAATAGCCTGCTCTCTCGTTGGTTCCTCTACATGTTGATTTAGATAACTATCCCGCATACATTCCAAAAAATCCTCTTCCTCAGCACCCCTGCCAATTTGATTAACCCAATCTATATGTAGATTGAAGTCACCCATTATAACTGTTTTGCCTTTGTCGCACGCATTTCTAATTTCCTGTTTGATACCATCCCCAACTTCTCTGCTACTGTTAGGTGGCCTGTACACAACACCCACCAGCGTTTTCTGCCCCTTAATGTTTTGTAGCTCTACCCATACCGATTCCACATCCTCCAAGCTAATGTCCTTCCTTTCCATTGCGTTAATCTCCTCTCTAACCAGCAACGCTACCCCACCTCCTTTTCCTTTCTCTCTATCCCTCCTGAATATTGAATATCCCTGGATGTTCAGCTCCCAGCCTACGTCACCCTGGAGCCATGTCTCCGTGATCCCAACTATATCATAATCATTAATATCTATCTGCACGTTCAACTCGTCCACCTTATTACGAATACTCCTTGCATTGAGACACAAAGCCTTCAGGCTTGTCTTTACAACGCACTTACCACTTATACAATTTTGCTGAAAAGTGACCCTTTTTGATTTTTGCCCTGGTTTTGTCTGCCTGCCACTTTTACTTTTCACCTTGCTACCTATTGCTTCTACCCTCATTTTACACCCACCTGCCTCTCTGCTCTTGTACCCATCCCCCTGCCACATTAGTTTAAATCCTCCCCGACAGCACTAGCAAACACTCCAAGAACATTGGTTCCATTCCATTCCAAGTGCAAACCGTCCTGTTTGTACCGGTCCCAACTCCCCCAGAACTGGTCCCAGTGCCCTAAAAATTTGAATCCCTCCCCCTTGCACCACTTTTCAAGCCACGTATTCATTTGCAATATCCTCCTATTTCTACTCTGACTGGCCCGTGGTACTGGTAGTAATCCGGAGATTACTACCTTTGAGGTCCTACTTTTAAGTTTATCTCCTAGCTCCCTAAATTCACCTTGTAGGACCTCATCCCTTTTTTTACCTATATCGTTGGTGCCAACATGTACCACGACAATTGGCTGTTCACCCTCCCCCTCCAGAATGTTCTGCAGCCGTTCAGTGACATCCCTGACCTTTGCACCAGGGAGGCAACATACCATCCTGGAGGGTACACAAAAAGCTGGAGAAACTCAGCGGGTGCAGCAGCATCTAAGGAGCGAAGGAGATAGGCGACGTTTCGGGTCGAGACCCTTCTTCAGACTGGTGTATAGGCGACGTTTCGGGTCGAGACCCTTCTTCAGACTTCTTCTTAATACCATCCTGGAGTCTCGTTTGCGGCCGCAGAAACGCCTATCTATTCCCCTGACAATTGAATCCCCTATTACTATTGCCCTTCCCCTCTTTTTTCCCCCCTCATGTGCTGCAGAGCCACCCATGGTGCCATGAACTTGGCTGCTGCTGCATTCCCCTGATGAGCCATCTCCCTCAACAGTATCCAAAATGGTATACCTGTTTAGGAGGGAGATGACCGCAGGGGACTCCTGCACTACCTGCCATTCGGCCCATCAAGTCTTCTCTGCCATCCAATCATGGCTGATCTATCCTTCCCTCTCAACCCCATTCTCCTGCCTTCTCACCAAAACCCCTGACACCCTTACCATTCAAGAATCTATCTCCACCGTAAAAATATCCGTTGACTTGGCCCCCACGGCCTTCTGTGGCAGATGGGGTTGTGGGGAGAAAGGTTGAAGAGAGGCGGGAAGGGCAAAGCGTGGCATGGGTAGGTAGATACAGATAACCATATAACCATATAACAATTACAGCACGGAAACAGGCCCTCTCGGCCCTTCCCGTCCGTGCCGACCATTTGTTTTCCCCTAGTCCCATCTACCTGCTGCATTCCCTCCATACCCCTCCATTCCCTTCATGTCCATATACCTATCCACTTTACTTTTAAATGTTAAAATCGATCCTGCCTCCACCACTTCTGCTGGAAGCTCATTCCACACAGCCACCACCCTCTGAGTAAAGAAGTTCCCCCTCCCGTTACCCCTAAACTTCTGTCCCTTAATTCTCATGTCATGCTAAGGGAAAAACGTATCCACGTCAACTCTGTCTATCCCTTTCATCATTTTAAAGACCTCAATCAAGTCCCCCCTTAACCTTCTGCGCTCCAAAGAATAAAGACCTAACTTGTTCAACCTTTCTCTGTAACAGAGTTGCTGGAACCCTGGCAACATTCTAGTAAATCTCCTCTGTACTCTCTCTATTTTGTTGACATCCTTCCTATAACTAGGCGACCAAAATTGTACACCATACTCCAGAATTGGTCTTACCAATGCCTTGTACAATTTTAACATTACTTCCCTACTCCTCTATTCAATGCTCTGATTTATAAAGGCCAGCACACCAAAGGCTTTCTTTACCACCCTATCTACATGCGATTCCACCTTCAGGGAACTATGCACAGTTATTCCTAGATCCCTCTGTTCCTCAATTCCCTACCATTTACCATGTATGTCCTATTTTGATTTGTCCTGCCAAGATGTAGCACTTCACACTTAACAGCATTAAACTCCATCTGCCATCTTTCAGCCCACTTTTCCAAATGGCCCAAATCTCTCTGTAGACTTTGAAAATCTACTTCATTATCCACAACACCACCTATCTTAGTATCATCTGCATACTTACTTATCCAATTTTCCACCCCATCATCCAGATCATTGATGTACATGACAAAGAACAGTGGACCCAACACAGATCCCTGAGGCACCCCACTGGTCACCGGCTTCCAACATGACAAACAGCCATCCACCATTCTGAAGAAGGGTCTCGACCCGAAACGTCGCCTATCTCCTTCGCTCCTTAGATGCTGCTGCACCCGCTGAGTTTCTCCAGCTTTTTGTGTACCCCAGCCATCCACCATTACTCTCTGACATCTCCCATTCAGCCACTGTTGAATCCATCTTGCTACTCCGCCATTAACACCCAAAGATTGAACCTTCTTAACCAACCTTCCATGGGGAACCTTGTCAAAGGTTCTTTTTAGAGGCAGATGAGGAGGTTCTTTTTAGAGGCAGATGATGGGCCAAAGACCAGAGATGAAGAGGTGTCAGAAGGTGTCAGACAAAAGAATTGTAGAGTTACCCTGGAGCTGGACGAAGGAATACAGGTGGTGGTGGGGGGGGTATGGGGGTGGAGGGAGGGGGGGGTTGTGGGGAAAAGAGACATAGGTGTGAATCCTGCTGAGCAGTGTGTAGGATAGTGCAGGGATCATTGGTCGGTGTGGACTCGATGGACAGAAGGACTGTAAGTCTACACTAAATTAAATATAGCTTCTAACCGGGTGCAGGATTTATACTCTCTGGAATTTAGGAGATTGAGAGGGGATCTTATAGAAACTTACAAAATTCTTAAGGGGTTGGACAGGCTAGATGCAGGAAGATTGTTCCCGATGTTGGGGAAGTCCAGGACAAGGGGTCACAGCTTAAGGATAAGGGGGAAATCCTTTAAGACCGAGATGAGAAAGACTTTTTTCACACATAGAGTGGTGAGTCTCTGGAACTCTCTGCCACGGAGGGTAGTTGAGGCCAGTTCATTGGCTATATTTAAGAGTTGGATGTGGCCCTTGTGGCTAAGGGGATCAGAGGGTATGGAGAGAAGGCAGGTACGGGATACTGAGTTGGATGATCAGCCATGATCATATTGAATGGCGGTGCAGGCTCGAAGGGCTGAATGGACCTACTCCTGCACCTAATTTCTATGTTTCTATGTTAACCAGGGCAGGGCCTTCACAGTGAACAGTAAGGGACTGTGTGTGGTGGAAAGCAGCGGTAGAGTTGCTGCCTCACAGCACCAGAGACCCGGGTTCAATCCTGTATGGAGTTTCTACGCTCTCCAAGCAAACTGCGTGGGATTTCTCCGAGATCTTCGGTTTCCTCCCACACTCGAAAGACGTACAGGTTTGCAGGTTAATTGGCTTGACGTAAATGTAAAATTTGTCCTCTTGCTATTGGAGAGTGTGGGGATTGCTGTTTGGTGTGCACTCGGTGGGCCGAAGGGCCCGTTTCCGTGCTGTATCTCTAAACAAAACCAAACTAAACCACGACTCTGAGTTCCTTTTGAATCCATTGCAAATCATCACTTAACCAATCTGCAAAAAATATTCACGGTTTATAACACGTATAACAAATAGAAGAAAACAAACCAATTAGGAGCAGCAGTAGAGCAGCCACCTTACAGCCCGTGCAGCGACGAAGACCTGGGTTCGATCCCAACTACAGGTGCTGTCTGTGTGGAGTTTGAGCGTTCTCCCTCGTGAACGCATGGGTTTTCTCCGAGATCTTCGGTTTCCTCTCACGTTCCAAAGACGTACAGGTTTGTAGGTTAATTGGCTTGGTATAAATGTAAAATTATCCCTAGTGTGCGTAGGGTACTGTTAATGTGTAGGGATCGCTGGTCGGTGCGGATTCGGTGGGCAGAAGCGCCTGTTTCCACGCTGTATCTCTAAACTAAACTAAATAGGCTAGACAGACACAAAATGCTGGAGTAACTCAGTAGGACAGGCAGCATCTTTGGCTAGAAGGAGTTGGTGACGTTTCCAGCCGAGACCCTTCTTTGGGTTAGTTTGAAGATCGAGAGTGCATGTGGTACATTCCTACTCAGTGTCCTTTGGAGAAGATGTAGCACTTCATTGTACAAAGCCTAGAATCTTACCAGAGTGGAATCTTACAATGCTAGACACAATTTGAGCATCCAAAATCGTTTGTGAGATATACAGTATTAATGCTTTGGAAGAGAACGCTGGTTTAGCAAGTTTGCAGATGACACCAACATTTTTGGGACAGTGAACATTGGGAAAGGCTCTCTTATAAAACAGCTATGTTACATCTAACAATAAAACATAAAAACAGCTTTTTCCCCATGAGCAGTAGCTCTACTCAACAGCCAAACGTATTTTTAATCTGGTACTTTCTTTTCACTTGTTTAAATTATAATGTTCTATTTTTAATTGTCTATTGTATATTGTGTTTTTATCCTTGAGAGCAAAGCACCAAGGCGAATTCCTTGTATGTATACATACTTGGTGAATAATAAAAAAATGTAATAATTGTAAGAAAGCCTTTGGTGTGCTGGCCTTTATATGGTAAAGAAAGCCTTTTGTGTGCTGGCCTTTATAAATCAGAGCATTGAATATAGGAGTAGGGAAGTAATGTTAAAATTGTACGGCATTGGTAAGACCAATTCTGGAGTATGGTGTACAATTGTGGTCGCCTAGTTATAGGAAGGATGTCAACAAAATAGAGAGAGTACAGAGGAGATTTACTAGAATGTTGCCAGGGTTCCAGCAACTATGTTACAGAGAAAGGTTGAACAAGTTAGGTCTTTATTCTTTGGTGCGCAGAAGGTTAAGGGGGGACTTGATTGAGGTCTTTAAAATGATGAAAGGGATAGACAGGGTTGACGTGGATACGTTTTTCCCATTGAGGGTAGGGAAGATTCAAACAAGAGGGCATGACATGAGAATTAAGGGACAGAAGTTTCGGGGTAACGTGAGGGGGAACTTCTTTACTCAGAGGGTGGTGGCTGTGTGGAATCAGCTTCCAGCAGAAGTGGTGGAGGCAGGATCGATTTTAACATTTAAGAGTAAAGTGGATAGGTATATGGACGTGAAGGGAATGGAGGGGTATGGTCTGAGTGCAGGTAGATGGGACTAGGGGAAAACAAATGGTCGGCACGGACTGGAAGGGCCGAGAGGGCCTGTTTCCGTGCTGTAATTGTTATATGGTTATATGGTTATTATATGGTTATTTTATTCATTATTATTGTGTTTAGATTTAGATTAACTTGTACAGTGGACAAAGGAATATCAGATGGTTTAGGTTTAGGCTTATTATTGTCACGTGCAGCGAAAGGTACAGCAAAAAGATTTGTTTTGCGTGTTATCAGATCAGATAAAGCCATACCTAAATACAATCTTGCCAAGTGGCGCAGCGATTGAGTTGCTGCCTTATTCCGCCCGGTTCAATCCTGACTATGGGTGCTGTCTGTGTGGAGTTTGTGCGTTCTCCCCGTGACCTGCCTGGGTTTTCTCCGGGAGCTCCGCTTTCCTCTCACACTCCAAAGACGTATAGGTTTGCAGGCTAATTGGTTTGGTAAAATCGTAAATTGTCCCAATAATGTCCTAGCCTGCCCGACCTCTTCCTGTAGCACGAGCTTTCGAGCGCTGAGGAAAACTCTCCTGAAAGCACTTTTTGCAGCAGCAAAATACAGCTGAAATGTAGTAATTTCACTTAAAGTACCATTTTCAGTGGATTACCCTCAGCCGAAATTTGGCACCAAAGTTTTATATAAGCCCGTTCACCAGCATGCTGTTAAATGCACAAAGTGGGACTTCTCTAGCTTGTTTAGCTTAGTTTAGTTTAGAGATACAGCATGGAAACAGGCCCTTTGGCCCACCGGGTCCGCACCAACCCGCAAATCAATACCATTGGGGACGATTTACACTTATACCACGCGGTTAATGTGCGGGGATCACTGGTTGGCGTGGACTCAGTAGGCCGAAGGGTCTATTTCCACGCTGTATCTCTAAACTAAACTAAATTAAACGAGTGTGTGTAGGAAAGAACTGCAGATGCTGATTTAAATCAAAGATAGACACAAAATGCTGGAGTAACTCAGCGACATGCAGTCTCTCTGGAGAAAAGGAATGGGTGACGTTTCGGGTCGAGCCTGAAGAAGGGTCTCGACCCGAAACGTCACCCATTCCTTCTCTCCACAGATGTTGCCTGTCCCGCTGAGTTACTCCATTTTGTGTCTATCTTAAATTAAACTCTGATCGCTGGCTCCTACCAAAGGGGAAGATACTGCAAATATAATTCTCAGCAATGCAGCGCACCAGTTCCATTCACAAAGCCCAAAGTCTGCAATGGGAAGAGGTGAATTAGACAGTACTCTAGCTTATGGAAGGACCATTCAGGAGCCTGATAACATAGGGGAAGAAGCTGTTCCCGAGTCTGGTGGTGCACGCTTTCATTCTTCTGCATCTTCTGCCTGAAGGGAGTGGGGAGAAGATGGAATGACCAAGGTGGGACAAGTCCTTGATTATATTGAAGGTCGACACAAAATCTAGGAGTAACTCAGCGGGCGAGGCAGCATCCCTGGAGAGAAGGAACGGGTGACGTTTCGGGTTGAGACCTTCCTCGGACTGGGCCTCTACTCGCTGGAGTTTAGAAGGTTGAGGGGGGACCTCATTGAAACTCATAGAATATTGAAAAGCATAGATAGCATGGATGAAGAAAGGATGTTTCCAAAGGTGGGCAAGTCTAGGACCAGAGGTCACAGCCTCAGAATTAAAGGGCGCTCTTTTAGAAAGGAGGTGAGGAGGAACTTGTTTAGTCAGAGGGCGGTGAATCTGTGGAACTCATTGTCATAGAGGGCTGTGGAGGCAAAGTCAGTGGATATGTATCAGGCAGAGATAGACAAATTATTGATTTGAACGGGTGTCAAGGGTTATGGGGAGAAGGCAGGAAAATGGGATTAGGAGGCAGAAATCAGCCATGATTGAATGGCGGAGTGGACTCGATGGGCCGAATAGCCTAATGTTAATCCTATAAACTTGTGAATTACAGAACGTGATGCGCGGATGGAGTCAATGATGGGGATGTCAGGACTGTCTTATGAAGAAAGACTGGATAGACTCGGTTTATACTCTCTGGAATTTAGGAGATTGAGAGGGGATCTTATAGAAACTTACAAAATTCTTAAGGGGTTGGACAGGCTAGATGCAGGAAGATTGTTCCCGATGTTGGGGAAGTCCAGGACAAGGGGTCACAGCTTAAGGATAAGGGGGAAATTCTTTAAGACCGAGATGAGAAAGACTTTTTTCACACAGAGAGTGGTGAGTCTCTGGAACTCTCTGCCACAGAGGGTAGTTGAGGCCAGTTCATTGGCTATATTTAAGAGTGAGTTGGATGTGGCCCTTGTGGCTAAGGGGATCAGAGGGTATGGAGAGAAGGCAGGTATGGGATACTGAGTTGGATGATCAGCCATGATCATATTGAATGGCGGTGCAGGCTCGAAGGGCTGAATGGCCTACTCCTGCACCTAATTTCTATGTTTCTATGTTTCTGTGCGACGGACTGGGGTACATTTGCATCGCTCTGTAATTTTTTGCGGTCCTGGGCAGCGCTGTTCCCAAGCCAAGCTGCAATACAACCCAACAGTATGCTTTCTTTGGTAGAAGTTTGTAAGCGCCATTGGAAACATGCCAAATATCCTCAGGAAGTAGAGGCCTCGCTGTGCCTTCTTGGATGTTACGTAATTGAGGTTGGTCCACGACAGAATATTGGTATCATTAACACCAAGGAACCTCAAGCTCTCAACCAATTCCACTTTGGCACCATTGATTGGTCGAGAACAGTTGCGGGCCATATAGGTTTAAGGTGAGAGGGAAGTCGTAATAGATACCTGAGGGGTCATTTGTTCACACAGACATGGCCTCCCAAGTTCTATACTCAATAGATAATTGCTGGAGTACCTCAGCTGGACAGACAGGATGGATAGAAAGGATGGGAGACATTTTGGTTCGAGACCCTTCTTCAGACTGAGAGTCAGGGGATACAGAGATTTGGGAGGGTAAGGTGTGAAAATGAGGCATCAAAGAGTACGAAGCTCAAGGAAAATGCAGAACCGTTCATTGTTAGCATGGGAAAAGTGACAACGAAGCATACAGAGATAAAATTTAATCAGGAGGGCAGTCAGGCTGGTCGGAGAACAGGGACAGGAGAGGGATGCACGGCTTACTTAAAGTTGGAGAAGTCAATATTCATACCTCTGGGTTGTAAGCTGCCAAAGCGAAATATGAGGTGTTGTTCCTCCAATTTGTGTTGGGCCTCACACTAACAGTGGAGGAGAAATTCTGACTGATGAAGACCAACATGTCGAAAGCCATGTTGACCACTCTATCTAGCTGTGATGCCACGTTCAATGAACCATGCACTTGCACTCCTAGATCCCTCTGCTCTACAACATCCCCCAGAGCCCTAACATTCACTGTGTAGATCCTGTGCATTTTAGGCTTCTCTAAATGCAACACCTTGCGTTTCTTAGTATTAAATTCCATCAACCATTCCTCAGCCCACTTGCCCAACTGATCAAGATTCTGCTGCAATTTTTGACAACCATCTTCAATATCTACGATACAACACACTTTTGTGCCATTTGCAAAGGTGAAACAGAGAAACATAGCTTTAACGTGTAGGAAGGAATTGCAGATGCTGGTTTAGACAATAGACAATAGGTGCAGGAGTAGGCCATTCGGCCCTTTGAACCAGCACCACCATTCTATGTGATCATGGCTGATCATCCACAATCAGTACCCCGTTCCTGCCTTCTCCCCATATCCCCTGACTCCACTATTTTTAAGAGCCCTATCTAGCTCTCTTGAAAGCATCCAGAGAACCTGCCTCCACCTCTGAGGCAGAGAATTCCACAGACTCACCACTCTCTGTGAGAAAAAGTACACCGAAGATAGACACAAAATGCTGGAGAAACTGAGCGGGACAGTCAGCATCTCTGGAGAGAAGGAATGGGTGACGTTTCGGGTTGAGACTCTTCAGATTAGACGGGTAAGATTAAATAGGAATCTGAGGGACAGCTTTTTCACTCAGAGAGTGGTGGGTGTATACCAGAGGCAGGTACCATAACAACATTTAAAAGACTTTCAGACAGTATACGGATTGGAAAGATTTAGAGGGATGTGAGCTAAACCTGGGCAAATGGGACTAATTTAGTTGTGGCATCTTGGTCAGCATGAACAATTTGGGCTGAAGGGCCTGTTACTGTGCTAAATAACTCTGTGTTCCCTTACAATACGTTGCTATTTTCAGTAATCTAGACTCCTTGGCATTCTCCCAAGTTTGTTCACACAAAGCATAACAAATGGGAAAAAACAAGTTAATTAATAAACTGCTGGAAGTCAGCTTGTAGATTAAGAGCAAGGGGTGCATGTGGTACCACACTGCCACTTAGTGCCTTTTGGATAAGATGCAGAACTTCATTGTACAAAGGTACTGCACTAACTCAAAGGAATGTCAAAGGCTTCTGCAACCTATTCTTGGTAAGTAAGCTGAAGGTGATCAGTTGCAAGGTACTCACACTGTTGCCTGAAGAGCAAAACACCTCCCACATAAGGAGAAAATGATGGTGTATATCTGAGGAGAATTTGAGACTGTTTGAGCGTTTGTGCATACTGTATTCACTGGAGTTTAGAAGGATGAGGGGGATCTTATAGAAACATATACAAATATAAAAGGACTGGACAAGCTAGATGCAGGAAAAATGTTCCCAATGTGGGGCGAGTCCAGAACCAGGGGCTACAGTCTTAGAATAAAGGGGAGGTCATTTAAGACAGAGGTGAGAAAAAACTTTTTCACCCAGAGATTTGTGAATTTATGGAATTCCCTGCCACAGAGGGCAGCGGAGGCCAAGTCACTGGATGGATTTAAGAGAGAGTTAGATAGAGCTCTACGGCTAGTGGAGTCAAGGGATATGCGGAGAAGGCAGGCACGGGTTATTGATAGGGGACGATCAGCCATGATCACAATGAATGGCGGTGCTGGCTCGAAGGGCCGAATGGCCTCCTCCTGCACCTATTTTCTATGTTTCTATGTTTCTAAAGGCAAAACACACAAGTACTTAAAGGAATAGGATGCAAGGGCTAGTAAGTGTGGGTAAGAAACTGCTAAAGCCACAAACAAATATGGTTTTCTCCTGAATTTGGTCATTTTTCAGGGGTGTGTTTTGTGGTAGAGCTGCTGCCTCACAGCGCCGGAGACCCAGGTCGATCCTGACCTCTGGTGCTGTCTATGTGGAGTGTGGATGTTCTCCCTGTGACGTCCCACGTCCCAAATGCGTGCGGGTTTGTAGGTAAATTGGCTTCCATAAATTGCCCCTAGTGTTAAGGAGTGGATACAGAGTGCCAACGCTGTAGACAGAGATAGGTAGATTTTTGATTAGTACGGGTGTCAGAGGTTATCGGGGAGGGGGCAGGAGAATGGGGTTGGGGGGTAGAGATAGATCAATACTACTACCACTTATGACCTTATAACTCATGGAATCTTACAATGGGAGAAAGGGTTAAAGCATCTGTAATTGGATCGGGAGGCTTGGTAGCACAGCGGTAGAGTTGCTGCCTCAAAGCCACAGGGAGCTGGGCTCGATCCTGACTGCGGGTGCTGTCGATACGGAGTTTGTATGTTCTCCCTGTGACCGCGTTGATTTTTCACCGGGTGCTCTGGTTTCTCCCACACTCCAAAGACGTACAGGTTGGTAGGTTAATTGGCTTCAGTAAATTGCAAATCGACCTTAGTGTCTAGGAATGTGCTAGTGTACTGGTCGGTGTGGACTCTTAGATTCTTGATTAGTACTGGTGTCAAAGGTCATGGGAAGAAGGCAGGAGAATGGGGTCAGGAGGAAGAGATGGATCAGCCATGGTTAAGTGGCGGAGTAGACTTGATCAACCGAATGGCCTAATTCTGCTCCTATCACCTATGACACCTGGAGAAAACCCACGTGGTCACAGGGAGAACGGACAAACACTGTAGTCAGGATCAAACCCGGGTCTCTGGCGCTGTGAGGCAGAAACTCTACTGCTGCGCCACCGTGCCGCCCTCGACACTATTCTTTGTATCACCAATTCCACTGCCGTCAGCAAACTTATTCACCATGCCGCCTAAATTCACCTCTAAATCGTTAGTGTAAATGGGAACAACAGTGGACCCAGCACTGATACCTGCGGCACTTTGTTTGTTTGTCCTAGTTTGTCTCACCACAAACCCAAGGCCTCACATTTATCTGAATTCAACTCCATCTGAACAGAACCCCTTTTCCCAGGATAGAAAAATAAAATACCTGTGGGCATGGCTTTAAGGTGTACTAGACTAAGTGGGACAAGTTGGGTCCCAGGCACACGGGAGGCCTGGTCGCCCCAACGCAACCCGTTCCAACGCAATATTCCACCACTCACCCATAGCCCCTAACTGTGCAGGCGCGTGCTCATTTCCCCTCATCCCCCAGCAAACCCCCCCTTCCTCTTCATGTGTGTGGGGAGGGGGGGGAAGGAGGGGCGTGAGGGTGTGTGTGGGCATGGGGGTGGAGGGGGGGGGTGAGTGTGGTGTTGGGGGAGGGGGGTGGGCGGTGTGGGGTGTGGGCGGAGGGGGGTGTGAAGATTATGGAGGGGAGAGGTGTTGGGGGGAAAGTGGGTTGTGGGGTAGGGGGGATGTCAGGGGGGTGTGGGGAAGGAGTTATGTAGAGGAGGGGGGATGTGGGTGAGGATGGGTGGGGGAAGGCAGGGTGAGAGAGGGGGGGGTGAGCGAGGGAGTGCTTGGGGGAGGGGGGTAGTGGGGGTGTAGGGGACGGGTAGCTGTGGGGAACGCAGAGAAGGAGGGTGTGTGGTGAGGAGGGGGATGGGGGGTATAGGAAGGGAGGGTGGTCGCAACAGATGCACCTCGCACTTTGCTCACCCCGCACCTTCAACTTTCAGCCTCACGCAGCAGGTCCCAGTCCTGGTCCACTCTGACTTCACTTAGAGGATTCCAGTTCAACTTAACACGTTGCTCACAGACTCAGCCCCGCCTCCGGGGATTTATTCTCCGCAGGTGCCGGAAGGGGCGTTACCTTAATGGTGACAGACAGGCGAGAAGACCAATCCGCTGATCTCACAATTTTTTAAACCTTCATAACTTTTCTACTGTTTCACCGATTGGAACAAAACCTGGTGCGCTTGGAGTAGACGAGAACGGTGAGTAAGTTGGCGAAAATATGACAGCGATATAGTTTACCTATTTTTCGCAAATTAAAAAAACCCGCAAACCGGAAGTGGTCAAGATGAGAGTTTTAGTAATAGTATAGATGAGGCATAGTATAAACAAAAGGTGCGGGGCGTTTTTCCCACAGGGTGGTGAGTGCCGGGAACATGCTGGCAATGGTGGTAATGACGGCAGATACGACAGAGGCAGTGACAGCTTCTTCCCACCTGCTATCAGGCAACTGAACCATCCCACCAACAACTAGAGCAGATCTGAACTACTATCTACCTCACTATCTGCCCTCGGACTATCTTTGGTAGGACTTTACTGGCTTTATCTTGCACTCAGCACTATTCCCTTCATCATGGATCTGTACACTGCGGATGGCTCGATTGTAATCATGTATTGTCTTTCCGCTGACTGGTTAGCACGCAACAAAAGCTTAATGCCCCTGTCCCACTTAGGAAACCTGAACGGAAACCTCTGGAGACTTTGCGCCCCACCCAGGGTTTCCGTGCGGTTCCTGGAGGTTTTTGTCAGTCTCCCCAATGGTCGAAAGTGGTTTCCGTTTTAAAAATCGGGAATTTTTTAGTCGAAGCCGGTTGCGATGCTAGTTGAAGGTGGTTGCCTCGGGTACCTTATCTCTGTCGCCGCCTGGGTTTCCCCCGGTTGCCCCGGTTAACATCCACATTCCAAAGACGTACAGGCTTGCAAGTTAATTGGCTTCTTTAGACCTTAGTCTTTGGAGATACATCGTGGAAACAGGCCCTTCGGTCCGCGCCAACCAACACATCAGGGACAATTTACAATTTTTACCGCAACTAATTAACCTACAAATCTGTAAGTCTTTGGAGTGTGGGAGGAAACCGGAGCACCAGGAGAAAACCCACATGGTCACAGGACGAAGGTACAAGCACTGTACAGACAGCACCCATAGTCAGGATCGAACCTAGGTCTCTGGCGCTGCAAGGGGCAGCTCTACAATGCACCTCAATTCTGTAAATGGTGAATTTCTCCTAGTGTGTAAGATAGTGCCAGGATAATGGGTGATGGTTGACCGGCGTAGACTCGGTTGGCTGATGAGCCTGTTTCCTTGCTGTATTTCTTAAGTTCAAAATCCACTGGTTGGTGCGGACTCGGTGCAGACCCAAGGGTCTGTTTCCGCGATGTATTCCCAAAGACTAAAGTCTCAAGAAGCCTACAATTAACCTACAAACTTAAAGGCATCTGGGACAGGTACTTGATTGAACAAGGCACAGAGAGAGATGGAATGAATACAGGCACAGATAGGCATGAGTGTCAGCATCAACTTGGTGGGCCGAAGGGCCTGTTTGTTTGCGCTACATCTCTATAACTCTCAGTGAGCTTCAGACTTTATTACTTCAGTTACTTCATCCATTGAAAGAAGGTTTGCAGGTAGCACCATGCTGTGAGATTCCTTTGGTATGTCAACGAATACGCTCTTGAACTTTGGGTCGAAAACCTGAAGGATCTCGACCTGAAACGCCACGCACTCTTTAGCGCCTGTCCCACGTGGGCGTCATTTGCACGTCACGCAGATGGCGCACGATGATTTTGTACGTCCAAAAATTCTGGGGCGCCGCGCACAACCGTGCATCACTGCCTACATCACAACGCACGCGTAATACACACCATGCGTGCATCACGTGCGGCACGATGCATACGTCGTGCGCCGTGGTGCGTAAATGATGTTGCGTAAATTATGCGCAAATGATGCTCAAGTGGGTCAGGCCCTTTACTCTCCAGAGATGCTGCCTGTCCCGCTGAGTCAATCCAACATTTTGTGTCTATCTTTGGTTCAAACCAGCATCTGCAGTTCCTTCGTACATAGACACTAGACACTAGACACTAGACACTAGACACTAGACACTAGACACTAGACACTAGACACTAGACACTAGACGCAGGAGTAGGCCATTTGGCCCTTCGAGCCAGCACCGCCATTCAATATGATCATGGCTGATCATCCCCAATCAGTACCCCGTTCCTGCCTTCTCCCCATATCCCCTGACTCCGCTATTTTTAAGAGCCCCATCTAGCTCTCTCTTGAAAGTATCTAGAGAACCTGCCTCTGAGGCCGAGAGCATAATGACTGGTTGCATTGGTTGCATGGCCTGGTTCGGGAACACGAAGGCCCAGGTACAAAGAAGACTGCAAAAACTGGTGAGCACTGCCCAGTCCATCATGGGTACCGACCTCCTCACCATCGAAGGGAATTACAGGAGTTTAGTTTAGTTTGGTTTAGAGAAACAGCACGGAAACAGGCCACCGAGTCTGCACCGACCAGCGAATTCCGCATATTAACACCATCCTACATACACAAGGGACAATTTACACACACACCAAGCCAATTAACCTACAAACCTGTACATCTCTGGAGAGTGGGAGGAAATCGAAGATCTGGGAGAAAACCCACGTGGTCACGGGGAGAACGTGCAAACTCCGTACAGAAAGCACCCGTACTGGGGATCGAACTTGGTCTCTGGCGCTGCCTCACAAATGCAGCCTGCAGCATCAAAGACCCGCACCACCCTGGCCATGCTCTCTTTTCATTCTTGACATCGGGGGAAGGTACAGGAGCCAGAAAATTGTGATGTTGAGGTTCAGGAGCAGCTTCTTCCCTACAACCATCAGGCTATTGAACACTACAGAAACAAAATTCTGGAGTAACTCAAAGGGTCAGGCAGTATCTCTGGCCAAAACGAATAGGCGACGTTCTGGGTCGAGATCCTTCTTCAGACTCACATTTTAAACACTACAAGCTCTGTACTACATAGACTGGGGGGCATTATTTTTGTCTTTGGACTATTATCCAAATATTATCCAAAAAATTGAACATTTTTTGTTTATTATGGTATTTACAGAGTACTATGTTTGATAGAAGATAGATACAAAAAGCTGGAGTAATTCAGCGGGACAGGCAGCATCTCTGGAGAGGAGGAATGGGTGACATTTCGGGTCAAGACCCTTCTTCAGACTATGTTTATGTATCTATTGTACCGCTGCAAGTAAGATTTTAATTGTTCCATTTCTGGACATATGACAATAAAACACTCCTGACTTGAATCGCTTACAATCATAGAGTCTAAATCTTTTTAAAATGCGATAGTACCTGCCTCAACTACCTCTTCTGGCAGCTCGTGCCATACACCTACAACACTTTGCGTGAAAAATATACCCCTCAGATTCTTATTAAATCTGTCCTCTGTCCTCTGGTTCTCAATATCCCCAACTCTGGACGAGAGACTCTGTGCATCTACCCAATCTATTCCTCTCATGATTTTATACACCTCTCTATAAGATCACCCCTCATCCTCCTGCGCTAAACGGACTAGAGACCCAGCCTGCTCAACCTCTCCCCATAGCTCAGGCCTTCGAGTCCTGGCAACATCCTTGTAAATCTTCTCTGCAACCCTTTCCAGCTTGACAGTATCTTTCCCATAACATGGTGCCTAGAACACAACACATACACTTCCTTGTCTCTGTAACTCCCTTTCCCCTGACGCTCAGTCTGAAGAAGGGTCTCGACCTGAAACGTCACCCATTCCTTCTATCCAGAGATGCTGCCTGTCCCGCCAATTTACTCCAGCTTTTTGTATCTACCTTCAGCACACCACTTGGCACAGACCTCCTGTCTGAAGAGAAACCTTCCACCATCATTATCTGTTTCCTTCCATGAAGCCAATTTTTTACCCATTCAACTATCCTTGGATCCCATGCGATCTAACCTTCCAGAGCAGCCTACCATGCGGAACATTGTCAAATTTTCTTTGGCTCCCTTCGGTCGTGACTGAGCATGGGTGTCTCCAGGGTGCTATTCCCTATATGGAGGACGCCTGTGCGTGACTTTGTTTAATGTGGGAAGACTGGTGCACAGACAGCTACCCCGCGGTCCTTGACAGATCTGGGTCAGCATCCAGTGGCATGGAGTCCAAGACGACCGGAGACCCTTTTTTGCTGCAACCTTCATCCACCTTCCCAGCCGTTGTAACGCTCCTCTAAGGTCAGCCACCGTCCTCCGACTGTTCCACCATTGAGGTCTTGGTTGGATTGCTCTTTGGCAGAGACCTCCCCCTCGACATCACCGCCATGGGTGGCCCTACCAGGAACGTAGCTCCGGACGGCATCCCAGGATCTCAGGTCCACACAAGCCTCTCCACCACGACAAGGTGACAATCCACGGAGAAGTCAAATGCCTTACTAAAATCCATATATACAACGTCTGCTGCTCTGCTTTCATTATCCATTCTGATCACATCTTCAAAAAATCTAATGAGATTCGTGAGACATGACCTCCCATGTACAAAACCATGCTGACTAACTGTAATCAGTCCTTGTCCATCTAAGTACATGTATGCTATCCCTCAGAAAACTCTCTGGTAACTTTCTGACTACAGGTGTTAAGCTCACCGGCCTGCAGTTCCCAGCATTTTCCCTGCAACGAGGCACAGTATTTGCCTCTCTCCAATCTTCCAGCACCTCGCCTGTGTTTCACGATGACTCATAATTGGCCTGTCCCACTTGGCGATTTTTTCCGTGACTGCCGGCATCATTGACTGACGTATCAGGTCACCGAAAAAATTTGCGGCGTTACGCGGCGTCACGTGGCGTGACGCTGTGTGATGACGTATGACGCGCTGTGTTTTTTCAAGTGTCGCAACCTTTCTTTTATCGCCGCTGGATTTTGAAATGTTCAAAATCTTTGGCGACATCGATATGCCGCCGACAGTCGCCGAAAAAAATCGCCAAGTGGGACATGCCCTTAAATCACAGTGAGGGCTCCTGCAATTTCCTCTCTTGCTTCCCACCACGTCGTTGGATGTGCCTGATGAGTCCAGGGACATTTGTCTATCTTCTAAAGCATCGGGACCTTCAGCACACCCGCCACCGTAATACTGACTGCTCTCAAGACACTTCCAGTCACCACCCCAAGACCCCCTGTCCTCCTATCTCTCTCCACGGTAAAAACAGAGGAGAAATACTCATTGAGGATCTTGCCCATCTCCTGTGGCTCCACACAGAGTTGACCGCTCTGATTCTTGAGGAGTTCCACTGGCTCTCTGGTTATTCTTTTCCCCTTTATGTGCTGATAAAACCTCTTGGGATTGTCCTTAATGCTATCTGCCCGAGCTATCTCCTGCCCCATTTTTGCCCTTCTGATTTCAAGATTCAAGAGAGTTTATTGTCATGTGTCCCAGATAGGACAATGAAATTCTTGCTTTGCTTCAGCACAACAGAATATAGTAGGCATAAATAAATACAGAACAGATCAGATCAGTCAGTGTGACCATATACCAATGAATATACGTATATATACACACACACACATAAATAAACAGATAAAGTGCATTGGGCTATTTAACGATCAGAGTTTTGTTTGGGTTTAGTTTAATAGCCTGATGGCTGTGGGGAAGTGACTATTCCTGAACCTGGATGTTGCAGATTTCAGGCTCCTGTACCTTCTACCTGAAGGTAGCAGGGAGATGAGTGTGTGGCCAGGGTGGTGCGTGCCTTTGATGATGCTGCCAGCCTGTTTGAGTCAGTGACTGTGATAGATCCCCTCGATGGTGGGGAGGTCAGAGCCGATGATGGACTGGGCAGTGTTTACTACTTTTTGCAGTCTTTTGCGCTCCTGGGCGCTCAAGTTGCCGAACCGAGCCACGATGCAACCGGTCAGCATGCTCTCTACTGTGCATCTGTAGAAGTTCGAGGGAGCCCTCCTTGACAAACCGACTCTCCGTATCTTCTCAGGAAGTAGAGGCGCTGATGTGCTTTCTTTATATTTGCATCCGTGTTTTTGGACCAGGAGAGATCTTCAGAGATATGCACGCCCAGGAATTTGAAGCTCTTGACCCTCTCCACCATTGACCCGTTGATATAAACGGGACTATGGGTCCCCATCCTACTCCTTCCAAAGTCCACAGTCAGTTCCTTGGTTTTGCTGGTGTTGAGGGCCAGGTTATTGTGCTGGCACCATATGGACAGTTGCTCGATCTCTCTTCTGTACTCTGACTCATCCCCATCAGTGATACGTCCCACAACAGTGGTGTCGTCAGCGAACTTGATGATGGAGTTCGCACTATGACAGGCTACGCAGTCATGAGTATAGAGTGAGTACAGCAGGGGGCTAAGCATGCAGCCTTGAGGTGCTCCCGTGCTGATTGTTATCGAGTCTGACACATTTCCACCAATACGAACAGACTGTGGTCTGTGAATGAGGAAGTCGAGGATCCAATTGCAGAGGGATGCGCAGAGACCAAGTTCTGCGAATGTTTGGTAAACAGCTTGGAGGGATGATAGTATTAAAAGCCGAGCTGTAATCGATGAAATAACAGCCTGACGTATGAGTTTTTGTTGTCTAAGTGGTCCAGAGTGGAGTGGAGAGCCAGCGAGATCGCATCCACCGTTGATCTGTTGTGGCGGTAAGCGAACTGCAGTGGGTCCAGGTTTTTGTCAAGGTAGGAGTTGATTTGTTGCCATGATCAACCTTCAAAGCACTTCATCACCACAGGCGTTAGTGCCATAGGTCGATAGTCATTGAGGCACGTCACCTTGCTCTTCTTGGGCACCGGTATAATTGATGCCCTTTTGAAGCAGGTGGGAACCTCAGACCTCAGAAGTGAGAGGTTGAAAATGTCCGTAAAAACTCCAGCCAGTTGGTCCGCACAGGTTTTTAGATCACGACCAGCTATACCATCAGGTCCACGTGCTTTTCGAGGGTTCATCCCTCTGAAGGATTTCATGATGTCGGCCTCTGTGACTGAGACTGCAATACCATCACAGCGAATGGGGGCTCGGGAAGGCACATCAGTATTCTCCCTATCAAAGCGTGCGTAAAACACATTGAGCTCGTCAGGGAGTGATGTTTCGCCGACATTCGAGCTGCCTCCTGGTTTCGACTTGTAGGAGGTGATTGCATTCAGGCCCCGTCACAGCTGCCGAACATCTGTCTCATCCTCCAGCTAAGAGCAGAAGTCCCTTTTGGCCTTTTTGATGGCCTTACCAAGGTTGTATCTGGACTTCTTGCAGACCACTGTATCATCAGACATGAATGCCCGGTGTCTGGACTTCAGAAAAGTGTGGATCTCAAAGTTCATCCAAGGTTTCTGATTGGGAAACACTCGGAAGGTTTTTCTGGGGATGCAGTCCTCCACACATTTCTTTATGAAGTCTGTAATGACTGTGGCGTATTCATTCAAGTCCATTGCCGAGTCCTTGAACATTGCCCAGTCGACAGGACTCCAAACAGTCCTGAAGTTGTTCATCTGCAGTTGGTATATGCCTCGGGATAAGACTTCTGGTTGTTTTGTTGACCACGGGCGTGCAGTCTTCAGTGCCAGACGGATGTCTGCCTGGGGTGGGATGTAGACCGCGGTCAGGATGATGGAGGTGAATTCCTTGGAAGGTAGAAGGGACAGCACTTCACCGCCAGATGTTCCAGGTGTGGAGAGCAGGAGTTGGACAGGACTGCCACGTCAGAGCACCACGCAGAGTTGACCATGAGGCAGACGCCCCCATCTCTCCCTTTCCCAGATGCCAGTGTACGGTCCATACGGTGGATGGAGAACCCTTCAGGTTGGACCACCGAGTCTGGGAAGCTGGGAGTGTCTCTGTGAAATGGAACGCAGAGCATTCCCTCAGCTCCCTTTGATACAGCAGTCTTGCCCTTAAGTCCTCCACTTTATTTTCAAGGGACTGTACATTGGCCAGTAGGATAGTAGGGAGAGGGGGCCGAAGTCCCCTGCGCTTCAGTCTGACCTGAAGTCCTGCCCGTCAGCCATGTTTCCGGACACAATGGAGGCTCCCCCTTTGTTTCCAGGTACTGAGTTTACTGTACCTGCTGTTTCTGCGGACCTGCGCTGGAACGGGGATTCCCTCACGGTCGGCAGCTCCAGCTCCTTCAATGTAGGCAGCTGCAGCTCCAGCTTCATTGTTCCCAGGAGATGCAGCCCGTCGGTTCTGGAGGTCATCCCGGGGTTCCGAGGTACAGTACCTTCGTTCCTCAGTCGGATCGGGTGATTTCCAGCGAGCGTGGGACATTTTAAAGTCCGGGGCTCCCGCAGGTGCGGAAGATCGCAAAATTGTGAGTGGCTTGAGGTACTCAAGCAGCTTGACCGAAACGGCAGTTTTCTGCTGTTTTCCTGATCCAGGTAAGTTGTTGGAAGTTGTAGTTGAGCCTTTTATGTTCCGGAGCTCCGCAAAAGTCGCCGCAGGCAGGTGCCATCTTGAGTCCTTGATGAACTTGATGATGGAGTTTGCACTATGACTGGCTATGCAGTCATGAGTATAGAGTGAGTATAGCAGGTGGCTGAGCACGCAGCCTTGTGGTGCCCCCGTGCTGATTGTTATCGAAGCTGACACATTTCCACCAATACGGACAGACTGTGGTCTGTGAATGAGGAAGTCGAGGATCCTTCTTCTCCCTACTCCTTAGTTCCCGAAACTCCTCCAGGAACACATTTGAACCCAGCTGTCTACACCTGTCCCATGCCTCCTTCTTACTCTTGTAAATTGTCTCTGGTGTGTAGGATAGTGTTAATGTGCATGGATCACTGGCAGATGCTGATGCAGTGGGCCGAAGGGCCTTTTTCTTCACTGTATCTATAATCTAAACTAAACTAAACTAAACAGAACTGGAGTCCTTTGACTAGTGGTGTGCCTCAGGGTTCAGTGCTGGGACCATTGTTGTTTATCATCTATATCAGTGATTTGGATGAGAACGTACAAGGCATGGATAGCAAGTTTGCAGATGACATAAAAGTGGGTGGTATTGTAGAAAGTGAAGATGGTTGTCAAAAATTGCAACAGGAATCTTGATTGGTTGGACAAGTGGGCTGAGGAATGGTTAATGGAATTTAATACAGAGAAATGTGAGGTGTTGCATTTTCGCAGCACGAACATGGGCAGAACCTAGGCGATGAACATTAGGGCTCTGGGGAACATTGTAGAGCAGAGGGATCTAGGAGTACAGGTACATAGTTTGTTGACAGTGGCATCACAGGTAGATAGGGGTGGTCATTGATTTGATACATTGCTTCATCAGCCTTCATCAGTCAGAGCATTGAGTATTCGGGGGGGAGGGAGGGCATTTGGGGGCATTCCAGGCAAAGTGGGTGGGAGAAAGGAGTGATAGAGGAAGAAGAGGTAAGAGATTGAGTCGAGGGGGCGTAAGGTGAGTAATGGGTTATGAAAGTCAAGGTTGAGGAGGAGGTCGGGGGGAGGGGTTGGTAGAAAGGATGAAGTCGGGAGGTCATGTTGCAGTTGTATAAGGCATTTAGGGTATTGTGTTCAGTTTTATGTACCATGTTCTCGGAAAGATGTTGTCAAGCTGGAAAGGGTGCAGTGAAGATTTACGAGGATGTTCCCAGGACTCGAGGGCCTGAGCTATAGGGTGAGGTTGAGTAGGCTGGGACTCTATTTCTTGGAGCGCAGGAGGATGAGGGGTGATCTTGTACAAAACTGTGAGATGGGGTAGACGCACAGAGTCTCTTGCCCAGAGTAGGGGACTCGAGAACCAGAGGACAAGGGTTTAAGGTGAAGGGGAAAAGATAATTTAATATGAATCGGAGGGGTAACTTTTTCACACAATGGTGGTGGGTGTATGGAACAAGCTACCAGATAAGGTAGTTGAGACTGGGACTATCCCAATGTTTAAGAAACAGTTAGACAGGTACATGGATAGGACCATTTTGGAGGGATATGCACCAAACACAGGCAGGTGGGACTAGTCTTGCTGGGACATGTTGACTGGTGTGGGCAAGTTGGGCCGAAGGGCCTGTTTCCACACTGTGACTCTATGACAAATGCTCTATGACAAGCTGCTGGAAGTTAGTTTGTAGCTTGAGGGCGAGGAGTACGTGTGGTACCACACTCCCACTTAGTGTCCTTTGGTTAAGATGCAGTACGTCATTGTATCTTCGTCCTCCTGTGTATGGTGTGCACAGCCTAAAGTTGCAGGACAACTTGTTCTATTTGATCTTATTTGATTGTGCACGCCAGGTTGATTGCACTCGTTGAAACAGGGCAGACCACGTGAAGGTTGCAATCTCCCACTCCACGTCATTGAAAAAGGTTATAAACTAACCAGGGTAAATCCTACAATGGGACAAACATTGGAAGCACTCCATTATTGCATTTATTAATAATTTGGATGAGAATGTTGGTGACATGTTTCATAAATTTGTGGACTACACTATAATTCGCAGGGATGGTGGTGAAGGCATTTTTTTAAAGAGGTTTTTATATGCAGGGAATGGAGTGATATGGATCACCTGCAGGAAGAAGAGATTAATGTATCCTTTATCCTCACTTGTGTATAGTCTATAATCATGTATAGATTTTTCGCTGACTTGGATAGCACGCAACAAAAAGATTTTCATTGTACTTTGTGACTAAACAGAACTAACCAGAGAACTAAATTGAACTAAACTGAACGGAGCTAAATTAATCTGAATGAAACTAAACTAAACTAAGCTAATCCTAATTGAATTAAACTGAACTAATTAAACTAAACTAAACTAAACTAAATTAAGCTAAGCTAAGCCAAGCTAACATCATGTTCGGCATGGACATGGTGGGCCGACGGACCTATTCCTGCGCGACACTGTTCTATGTATATATAATCCGTCATAAAATAGTAAGATTAAAAGAGAACTTACCAGTTTGAAGTTTGATCTTTATTTTATGAGGAGTCGAGTTGAGGGACTACGTGAAGAACCATGTACAGCCGTTCGTGCGTCAATCTTCAAAGCAATGGTGTGAAATCACAGCTAATAGTGACTCAAGTATTATGGCAAGATAACAAAGACTAGAACTACCAGATTAAATCTATGAGGGCTGGGAGGGGAGGGCACTCGACTCCTCAACTCAACTCCTCATAAAATAAAGATCAAACTGGTAAGTTCTCATTTAATCTTACTATTTTACTTCGGAGTCACGTGAGTGACTACGTGAAGACTTCAAAGCTCTGTGAGTTCATGCCGTGTGAAACGAGTATACACAACCACAGCTGCTTCATTGACAAATGAAGGGAAAACATTCATAATACATACAGTCGTAACATAGATGTAAAACATGCTGATGCCGTTTAAATGAATCAATAATATTTCCATCTCTCACCCAGATGGAAAATATAACCAGAACATAAATAGAGTTAACAAATACTCCTGGTTCAGCAATGGGTCATTACAGGTGTTTGGAGATTCGTTTGTTGGACCATGCTCCAGCCGTAACAATGCGACCCAGCAGAACATAAATACCCTTGCTGCTGATGTTGTAGCAGTCCTGGTGGAATGAGATCTGGAAACAGAGTCCATTAATACATAACACAATTCCGTTTTTCTCATCTGGAATGGCCTGAACAATAAGTTCTCCCAATTTTTTTGTGACTAACAACATTGCTAGTCCAGAACTCCAAGACTCTTGATGACCTTGACATATTGTTGTGTATGTGTGCGCTTACCTTATCAAAGGTCCCTGGTATGCCTGTGACTATTTTGAGACCTGACCCCCTTCTGGTCTGCTCAAGTATTTATAACATAATATTATATATTATAATTTACAGACGTTATCACCCCGTACCATCACAATTACTTAGCGACTGAACCTACTGCACTAAATCAGTGCCAGTAGGATAACTACCTAATAAACTCCAGCCAAATTTAAGGATATAGCTGCAGCCTCCTAGTGAAACAGTGTTCACAAATGTCAACATCGCATATGGCATTATACTGGTCCTGGGACCTATGTTGAAGATATCCTACCCCTTGATAACCGGTGTGGACCCGACAGAGCGAGTCTCGTTTGCTACAGCCAACTCAATGAGGAAGCTCATCGACCCAATTAATGGCCGTACAACTCCATAATTAACAGACGATCATTTAGCATGAACTCGAAACATTAGCAATCAATACCATTTTCCATTGAACGCAAGTATAACAAAGGAAAAGAAAATTCTGCAGTTTGGTGCTATACAAACACTTTGAACACATAGAAGGATAGATTGTAACATATGTATAAATATTTATTATATATATATATATATATATTTATATATATTTAATATTATATTATAATTATTTTATATTTATATATATATATTTTTTATATATAACTATATATATTATATATATATTATACTATAATTATATATATATATAGATATTATATATATATATATGAATGTATATATATATATAATGATATATATATATATTATTGATATATATATTATATATATATTATAAAAAGTTATATTATATATTATGAATATATATATATATATATATATATGAAATATATATATATATATAATGAAATATATATATTTATATGAAATGAATTATATATATATATATATGTGATATATATATATATGAAATATATATATATATAATGAAATAAATAATTTATATATATTATATGAAATATATATTATATATAGTATATATATATATATGAATATATATATATATATATATAATGAAATATATAGATATATATATAATGAAATTATATATATATATAATGAAATATATATATATATATGAAATTATATATGATAATATATATATATATATAATGAATATATATATATATATATATATAATGAAATATATATATATATAATGAAATATAATATATATATATATATATAATGAATATATATATATATATATAATTTATATATATATATAATGAAATATATATATATATATAATGAATATATATATATATATGAATATATATATATATAATGTATATATATATTATGAAATATATATATATATATATATATGAATATATATCTATATATAAAATATATATATATATATATAATGAAAATATATATATATATATAATGAATATATATATATATATAATGAATATAATATATATATAATGATATATATTATATAATATATAATGAAATATATATATATATAATGAAATATATATATATATATAATGAAATATAATATATATATATAATGAAAAATATATAATATATATATAATGAAATATATATAATATATATATATATAATGAAATATATATATATTTATAATGAAATAAATATATATATAATGAATAAAAAATATATATATATTAAGAAATATATATATAATATATATGAAATATATAATATATATATATTTATATATATGAAATATAATATATATATATATATGAAAATATATATATATATATATAATGAAATAAATATATATATATAATGAAATATATATATATAATATATTATATATATATATAATGAATAATATATATATATATATATAATGTATAAATGAAATATATATATATATAATGTAATTATATATATATATATCTATAATGAATATATATATATATATATATAATGAAATATTATGTAATATATATATATATATAATGAAATTATATATATATATATAATGAAATATATATATATATAATGGAAATATATATATATATATGAATATATATATATATAATGAAATAATATTTATATATATAATGAATATATATATATTATATATATAATGATAATATATATATATATATTTATAATATATATTATATATATATGAATAAATATATTCTATATATAATGAAATATATATATATAATATATAATGAAATATATATATATATATATATATAATGAAATATATATATATATAATGAAATAATATATATATAATGAAATATATATATATATATTATATATATATATAATGAAATATATATATATATATATATATGAAATATAATATATATATATAATGAAATATATAATGATATATATATATATATAATATATAATATATATATAATGAAAATATATATATATATATAATGAATAAATATATATATATATATATATAATAATGATAATGAAAATATATATATATATAATGATAATATATATATATATATAATGAAATATATATATTATAATGAAATATATATATATATAATGAAATATATATATATAATGAAATATATATATAATAATTATTATAATGAAATATATATATAATGAAATATATATATATAATGAAATATATTATATGAATATAATATATATATATATAATATATATATATATATATTATATATATATAATGATATTATATATATATATATTTATAATGAATATTTATAAATAATATATATATATATATATATAATGAAATATATATATATATATATTATATATATATAATGAAATATATTATATATATAATGATATAATATATATATATATATAAAAATATAATTTCATAATACAGTGTGATTCAACACCAACTCTGTGTTGCCATTACCCACATTCGATGATTCTCCTGTGGCAACAAGATTATGTAACCATTCCAGCGGTCTTTAACTGATTGCACCCTCGTGACTAACATATGCCATCATCACAATGCATCAACCTGAACCTGAGCATGACAATATGCATATTTGTCCAATCACTCTATAACCCATACAATGCCCGTAGAGTCTATAGATAGTTGATACTAATAACAGAAATTTTTGGCAAGTCATGCAAATCTGTTCCATCTCCAAACTCGAGATGATATTTGAGCTACTTGGTAACTACCTTAAACAGCAACTGTGGCCCGATTTGCGAGCCAGTCTTGCAAGACAACCTTGGTCCTTATACTGAACCTGCCCAATTCTAACCAGCTTGAAAAGCTAATATTGTACATTTTACATTTACTGTTCAAAGTAGCTGATAATGTCTCAATCATTTGTAATGTATAACAAAGTATACACCTTACCAAACTGCAAGTGGTCCCTTAATTGTAGAGTAGCACAGGTACAGTGCATAGAATCTCTGGCCAGCTTTCATGCTGCAAGCAACTTCAGTGAACCGCTACTGCCAATAAAGACATAGGATGTATTGCCACCGAAACAATGAAACCTTGCTCGTTCCAATAGCTTGTGCTTCGCCCTCCAGGTTTCACCTATGGAAAAGTCTTACCTGAAGAGAAGATTCGGCAGCCAACTGTAATGTCCCCCTGAGAGCGGTGTCCACTGCATATGTGTTTGGGATGGTAACTTTCTTGCCAGGCATAGACCTCTGGCACATGCCCTGATCCCTTGGGCATGCTCTATGGCTATACCCTCAGACTCAGCGTTAAACTATACCAATCCCACATGCTCTCCTCTTACATGAGGGAGCCATAAAGCAGGCCTGCTACAAAGCCCTGCTGACACAATTTCCCATTTAGGGCCATTAGCACCAATTTGCAATATAATGAAAGATTTACCTAACAACTACTGGAGCAGTAATGAGCACTGTTTGTCCATCATCGTGACTTTATTAATTTCAGCTGGTGTTAACAATGACCTAGATGGCACTTAATAATTAACCATTTAACAAAATAACTGTTGCTCTACTTACACAGCTGAATTGCATCTATACAATTAACAATTAGTCTAACGACTAGAACTGTTTTATAACAACAACTGTTACCAAAGTCTATTGACTGCAATCTGTTGCTCAGGCCGGCATCACGGCCAATTGAATACCTAAAAGTAAATCCCAACATCCTACAAGTCTATTTGATAGGAACTTAATCTAACTGGATAGAGGAGCCCAATTTCTCAAATATAGTTTGAGACTTAACAGTGGATTTTAGCACATATATAACCAACGTTTTTTAAACTGTGAATAGTTTTCTTTGAATGCTTTTATGTTATAATTCTGTTATATTGCCTTATCCTAACAATGCCTCCTCATCCCCCATGATCACTGTAAATGGGAATACCCTACTAAACTGCTATTCCCATAATGCAGCCCTAACAAGGTACCGCTGGCGCCCATGAAGCAGCCCTGAACAAAGGTGCTGCTGGCGCGGCCTTTCCCATAGGCCAGTATTTGCCATAGATTTGGCGTTCTTATGAAGCAGCCCTGAGCAAAGGTGCTGCTGGCACCGCCTCTCCAATAGGCTAGCCTGCCATAGCTTGGCATCCCCATGAGCAGTCCTAAACAAAGGTACTGCTGGCACAGCCTTTCCCATAGGCTGGCACTACCATAACTTGGCATCCCCATGAGCAGTCCTAAACAAAGGTACTGCTGGCACAGCCTTTCCCATAGGCTGGCACTGCCATAACTTGGCATTCCCATGAAGCAGCCCTACCCAAAGGTGCTGTTGGCACAGCCTCTCCAATAGGCTGACACTGCCAAAACTTTACTGCTGACCCAACTCCTGCTGAAGAAGTGTCTCTAGACAAATTCCCAGAGGTGAAACCTCCCAACTTTCCTAATTGTACTGACTATTTTTGTCAGTTGTCCCCATATCCTGGGTATTATTGTAGTTTTGGAACCCCATAGGTGAATTTCCCCTCCCCTGGAATCCATATAAATATATAATATATATTTAAATATATACCCGCGGTATCTTCCTGGCACCAAGGCTAATCATTTATGTGAGTTAACCCCATTTCCTGGGGACTACTGCGGTCTGGGAACCGCATATACTTGGATTTCCCCTGCACCGGGAACCCAGCCTAACCATTTAGGTTCGTATTAACCCCATGTGCTGGGGACTACTGCGATGTAAAACTGCATATACATGGGTTTCCCCTCCACTGGGAACCCAGGCTGACCGTTCAGGTCAGTTAAGCCCCATACCCTAGGGACTACTGCGGTCTAGAACCGCACTATTCTCGGGTATCCCCTCCCTGGGACCCCAACATGTGGAGTCACTAACCGCGTTATCAGTGACTCCGTTCGCGAACCCGACTTTCGCCAGCTCTCCGCTTCCGTGGTCGGACCAGGGTTTTCCCCCCAAAGCCCTAGGCTGGTTCATTCGTTGGCCATCGCGAACATCCCGCAAAAACCCCGGAGGTTCCTGCAGGAAACCTAGAACAGGTAAGAAATAGCACTTACCTGAATCCTTTTTAGACTTACCATTGGAGGAACTGCACTGCTCCACAGTCGTCTGCACGAAAGCATCTGACACAATGACGCACGAACGGCTGTAAGGGGTTCTTCACATAGTCACTCACGTGACTCCGAAGTAAAATCAATAGATTAATTTGATAAAAAATATTTTGCACCATGACGATTTGCTGATTCTGCTGCTCTCTCAGTTAGAAACTGAGAAATCTGTTATCATTCCAACAATTACAATTAAAATTTAAACTGAAAAATAACCAATATTTTAAATATCTTCAGATCTGCGACAATGACGAAATACATACAAATATATCAAAACATAACCTTAGATCCACTGGAAGAAGCAATGAACATTAAGGCTGACTCACAGAAATTAATATCATATTTATATAATAGTATTTTAAATATAGATTTACCATCGACAGAGACACTTAGAGAAGAGTGGGAACGAGAATTAATGATAAAAATTACGAAGGAAACATGCGAAAAGTATTTGATATATATACACATATGTTTGATTAATGTAAGACATAATTTAATTCAATTAAAAATTTTACATAAATTATATTACTCAAAAACTAGATTGAATAAATTCTATCCAAATACTTCCCCATTTGTGATAAATGTCTATCCTAACATGCAACTATAACACAATCTTTTGTCTCCTGCATAAAACTTTATAAATTCTGGAGTGATATTTTTGAAATATTTACAAAATTATTTAAGATAAAAATGGAACCTAATACTGAAATTGTTATATTTGGAGTAATGGCAGATGGGAATAAACTGAACTCATCTCAAATTTTATTTTTAAATTATGGGTTAATAATGGCAAAAAAACTAATACTTAACTTTTGGAAAAATACAACCATACCAACGCTTAAAATGTGGATTTCAAACATGTTGGTCACTGCACATCTTGAGGAAATGCGATTTCTCCTAATAGACTAATAAATCAGACCAATATTTAACGAGTTGGTCTCCATTTGTCGATTTTTTGGAAGCATATGGTGCAACAAAACCGTAGAAGCTAACTGTTTCAGGATTGGGTGAGGGATGGTCAAGAATATAGATAACGATCTCCTTAATCTCTTACTTTCTACTCTTTTTCTTTCCTTTTTCTTTTTCTTTCACAACTTTCTTCTTTCACACTTCTTTCTTTCTCACACACTATATATCACGTTTCTCTATCTTTTATTATCTATTCTCTCTTTTTCTTTTCCATTATTAAAAATAAATAAATAAGAAGCTGTACATAAAATGTAATATGTCAATATGTATTAGGCACCTCGGTGCCATATTCCTGTACTTACTTCTAATAAAATAAAAAAAAAAAAAAAAAAAAAGAAACTGAGTGGCACGGGCGGCAAGGTGGCGCAGCGGTAGAGTTGCTGCCTCACAGCGCCAGAGATCTGGGTTCAATCCTGACTACGGGTGCTGTCTGCACGGAGCTTGTACGTTCTCCCCCATGACCTTCGTGGGCTTTCTCCGAGATCTTCGGTTTCCTCCCACACATCAAAGAGGTACAGGTTTGCAGTTTAGTTGGCTTGCTATAAATGTAAATTGTCCCTAGTGTGTAGCATAGTGTTAGCATGCAGGGATTGCTGGCAGGTACTGACTCGGTGGGCCGAAGGGCCTGTTTCTTCACTGTATCTATAAAATAAACTAAACTAAGCTAAACTAAACTTTACAAAAGAGACAGTAATTTATGGGACACGGGCCATTAAATAAATAGACTCAAATCTTGCAATGATTCATATAACCATATAACAATTACAGCACGGAAACAGGCTCTCTCGGCCCTTCCAGTCCGTGCCGACCATTTGTTTTCCCCTAGTCCCATCTACCTGCACTCAGACCATACCCCTCCATTCCCTTCACGTCCATATACCTATCCACTTTTCTTTTAAATGTTAAAATCGATCTGTCTCCACCACTTTGCTGGAAGCTGATTCCACACAGCCACCACCCTCTGAGTAAAGAGGTTCCCCCTCACGTTACCCCTAAACTTCTGTCCCTTAATTCTCATGTCATGCCCTCTTGTTTGAATCTTCCCTACCCTCAATGGGAAAAACGTATCCACGTCAACTCTGTCTATCCCTTTCATCATTTTAAAGACCTCAATCAAGTACCCCCTTAACCTTCTGCGCTCCAAAGAATAAAGACCTAACTTGTTCAACCTTTCTCTGTAACATAGTTGCTGGAACCCTGGCAACATTCTAGTAAATCTCCTCTGTACTCTCTCTATTTTGTTGACATCCTTCCTATAACTAGGCGACCAAAATTGTACACCATACTCCAGAATCGGTCTTACCAATGCCTTGTACAATTTTAACATTACTTCCCTACTCCTATATTTAATGCTCTGATTTATAAAGGCAGCACACCAAAGGCTTTCTTTACCACCCTATCTACATGCGATTCCACCTTCAGGGAACTATGCACAGTTATTCCTAGATCCCTCTGTTCCACAGCATTCCTCAATTCCCTACCATTTACCATGTACGTCCTATTTTGATTTGTCCTGCCAAGATGTAGCACTTCACACTTAACTGCATTAAACTCCATCTGCCATCTTTCAGCCCACTTTTCCAAATGGCCCAAATCTCTCTGTAGACTTTGAAAATCTACTTCATTATCCACAACACCACCTATCTTAGTATCATCTGTATACTTACTTATCCAATTTTCCACCCCATCATCCAGATCATTGATGTACATGACAAACAACAGTGGACCCAACACAGATCCCTGAGGCACCCCACTGGTCACCGGCTTCCAACCTGACAAACAGCCATCCACCATTACTCTCTGACATCTCCCATTCAGCCACTGTTGAATCCATCTTGCTACTCCGCCATTAACTCCCAAAGATTGAACCTTCTTAACCAACCTTCCATGGGGAACCTTGTCAAAGGCCTTACTGAAATCCATATAGACAACATCCACTGCTTTACCCTCATCAATTTCCCTAGTTACCGCTTCAAAGAATTCAAGAAGGTTTGTCAAACATGACCTTCCAGGCACAAATCCATGTTGACTGTTCCTGATCAGACCCTGTTTATCCAGATGCTTATATATATTATCTCTAAGTATCCTTTCCATTAATTTGACCACCACTGACGTCAAACTAATAGGTCTATAATTGCTAGGTTTATTCTTTGAAACAACATGTGCAGTATGCCAATCCTCCGGCACTATTCCCGTTTCTAATAACATTTGAAATATTTCTGTCACCAAGTAGTCCAGAATTTATCATGTTACCAAGTAATCCAGAATTTATCATGTTACCAAGTAGTCCAGAATTTCTCTTCACATGGGAAAGATGGGACAAATGTTGTGCCTTTATTCAAGAAGGGCTGCAGGGAAAAGGTTTGAAACTACAGGCCAGTGATCTTAATGTCTGTGGTCGGAAAGGTACTAGAGAATATTCTGTGGGATAGGATATACATGCACCTAGATGGACAAGGAATGATTAGGGATAGTCAACATGGTTTTGTACATGGAAGGTCGTGCCTCGCAAATCTGATTGAGTTTTCTTGTGGACGTGACCAAAAAGGTCGATGAAGGCAGAGCTGTAGATGTTGTGCACATGGACTTCAGGAAGGCATCTGACAAGGTTCCACATGGTAGGCTGCTCTGGAAGGTTAGGTCGCATAGGATCCAAGGAGAGATAGTTGAATGGATTGAAAATTTGCTTCTTGGAAGGAAGCATAAGGTGATGGCGGGAGGTTGCTTTTCGGACTGGAGACCTGTGACTAGTGGTGTGCCACAGGGTTCGGTGCTGGGCCCATTGCTGTTTATCATCCATATCAATGATTTGGATGAGAATGTACATGGCATGGTTAGCAAGTTTGCAGATGACATAAAAATGGGTGGTATTGTAGAGAGTGAAGATGGTTGTCAACAATTGCAACAGGATCTTGATTGGTTGGACAAGTTGGCTGAGGAATGGTTGATGGAATTTAACACAGAGAAATGTGAGGTGTTGCATTTTGGGAGCACGAACATGGGCAGAACTTAGGCAGTGAACATTAGCTCTCTGGGGAACATTGTAGAGCAGAGGGATCTAGGAGCACAGGTACATAGTTTGTTGATAGTGGCATCACAGGCAGATAGGGTGGTCAAAAAGGCATTTGGTACATTGGCCTTCATCAGTCAGAGCATTGAGTATGAAAGTTGGGAGGTCATGTTGCAGTTATATAAGACACTGGTGAGGCTGCGTTTAGAGTATTGTGTTCAGTTTTATGTACCATGTATGAAAGATGATGTCAAGCTGGAAAGGGTGCAGTGAAGATTTACGAGGATGTTGCCAGGACTCGAGGGCCTGAGCTATAGAGAGAGGTTGAGCAGACTGAGACTCTATTTCTTGTAGTACAGGAGGACGAGGGGTGATCTTGTACAAAATTGTGAGATGTGGTGGACACACAGTCTCTTTCCTAGAGTAGGGGAATCGAGAACCAGAGGACAAGGATTTAAGGTGAAGGGGAAAAGATTTAATAGGAATCTGAGGGGTATCTTTTTCATACAAAGGGTGGTGGGTGTATGGAACAAGCTAGCCAGATAAGGTAATTGAGACTGGGACTATCCCAACATTTAAGAAACAGTTAGACAGGTACATGGATAGGACAAGTTTGGAGGGATATGGATCAAAAGCAGGCAGGTGGGACTAGTCTAGCTGGGACGTGTTGGCCGGTGTGGACAAGTTGGGCCAAAGGGCCTGTTTTCCACACAGTGACTCTATGACTCTATGACAAATGCATTAATGAGCTGCTGGAAGTTAGATTGTAGCTTGAGAGCGAGGAGTACATGTGGTACCACACTCCCACTTAGTGCCCTTTTGGATAAGATGCAGTACGTCATTGTACAAAGACTATAAACTAACCAGAGTTCAATCTTACAATGGGACAAACATTTGAAGCACTCCATAATCCTTTATCGCATTGATTAATAATTTGAATGGGAATGTGGGTGACATGTTTGATAAATTTGTGGATTACTTGCAGCTGCGGCTCGCCTGCAGTCCGTTTGTCTTTTCTTTTTTTGTTTTATTTTGTCCCGCTGTTACAGTTTATTTTGGTTTATTTTAGTTGTGGGTGAAACTTGTTTTTTGACTCTTCCTTCGGGGCGATGCGACCTTTCTTGCCGTATCCCCCGTCTCCGTCTGCGCTGAGGCCTATCGCGGAGCTGACGGCCTCCAACAGGGACCGACCTCGAGGTTCCGGAGGCAGAGCCAGGACTTACCAACGCGAGGCTGGCCGACTTCGGGGCTGTGGTGGCGTTGCGACCCGACTTCAGACCGGACTTCGGAGACTCGGAGGCTCGGCCGCGGGCCCAGTGGTCTCGGCCGTGGGCCAGTGGACGGCATCGTCGGGAGCTCGCAGGTCACAGGTTGGTGACCTGTTTTTACGGAGCTCCCGCAACAACAGCTGCGTCCGCTGGACTGGAGGGCGGCAACTTCGGCAGCTTCGACCGCACCGGGCCGCGGTGTTTGCACCGGCCCGTTCACGGAGCTCGGATGCGGCCACTGGACTTACCATCAGCCGGCTGGGTCACAACATCGGAGGCCTGGATCGCCTCAGCGCAGAGGGAGAGCAAGGAGGGAAGAGACACGGACTTTGGGACTTTTGCCTTCCATCACAGTGAGGAGGTGCCTGGTGGACTCACTGTGGTGGATGTGAAACTGTGTTGAGTGTGTGTTTTGTTATTTATTCTATGTATGACTGCAGGCTAAACCATTTTGTTGTACTGAAAAGTGCAATGATAATAAATTGAATCTGAATCTGAATCTGAATCTGAATCTAATTGTCAGAGGTGGTGGCGGAGGCAGGTAAGATAGTGCTGTTTAAGAGGATTATATGTGCAGGGAATGGAGCAATAGGGATCAAGCACAGGCTGAGAAGATTAATGTATCCTTTATCCTCAATTGTAAACATGTATAGTGTTTTCGCTGACTGGATAGCACGCAACAAAAAGATTTTCACTGTACCTCGGGAAGTGACAATAAATTAAACTGAACTGAACTGATCTAAATTAAACTGAATTAAACTTAACTAAAGTATTCCAAACTAAATGAAATTAAACTAAACTGAATGGAACTGAACTGAACTAATCGGAATTAAACGGATCTAAATTACACTAAGTAAACTAAACTAAACTAAATCTTATAGAAACATATAAAATTATAAAAGGACTGGACAAGCTAGATGCAGGAAAAATGTTCCCAATGTTGGGCGAGTCCAGATTCAGGCGCCACAGTTTTAGAATAAAGGGGAGACCATTTAAGACTGAGGTGAGAAAAAACGTTTTTTACCCAGAGAGTTGTGAATTTATGGAATTCCCTGCCACAGAGTTGCAGTGGAGGCTAAGTCACTGGATGGATTTAAGAGAGAGTTGGATAGAGCTCTAGCGGCTAGTAGAGTCAAGGGAAATGGGGAGAAGGCAGTCACGGGTTATTGATGGTGAACGATCAGCCATGATCACAATGAATGGCGGTGCTAGCTCGAAGGGCCAAATGGCCTCCTCCTGCACCTATTTTCTATGTTTCTATGTTTCTAAACTGAATGGAACTGAACTGAACTAATCAGAATTAAACTGATCTAAATTACACTAAGTTAACTAAACTAAACTAAACTAAACTTAACTAAACAAACCTAAACTAGGCGAAGCTACGCTAAGCTAAACTAAAGTTTATCAAGCAAAGGGAGGTGAGTGTATGGAACGAGCTACTGAAAGAGGTAGCTGAGGCAGGTACTATCAAAACATTTGGGCAGGAACATGGATTGGACAGGTTTAAAGTGATATGGGCCAAATGCAGGCAGGTAAAACTAGTGTAATAGACAATAGACAATAGGTGCAGGAGTAGGCCATTTGGGCCTTCGAGTCAGCACTGCCATTCAATGTGATCGTGGCTGATCATCCCCAATCAGTACCCCATTCCTACCTTTTCCACATATACCCTGACTCCGCTATTTTTACGAGCCCTATCTAGCTCTCTCTTGAAAGCATCCAGAGAACCTGCATCCACCGTCCTCTGAGCCAGAGAATTCCACAGACTCACCACCCTCTGTGAGAAAAAGTGTTTCTTCGTCTCCGTTCTAAATGGCTTACCCCTTATTCTTAAAGTATAGATGGAACTTGTTGGCCGGTGTGGGCAATTAGGGCAAAAGGGCCTGCTTCCATGCTGTAACACTCTATGACTGTGACAATTTGTCATACAAACTGGAATTAATGTTATAGATTGAGAATGAGTTATGGAGATCACACCACACTCCAAATTTGATGTATTTGGATACAATAGAGTAGTCTGCGCTACATAGGATATTAATTATTAAGTTGGAAAGAGAGTGGAGAAGATTAACGAGGATGTTGCCAGGATCCGAGGGCCTGCACTATAGGATGAGGTTTGTAGCAAGCTAGGATTTTATTTATTCGAGTCGGATTTCATTCCTTTATACTGTATTCAGAATATTGAATACAGTAGAAAGCCACATAATGCTGGAGTAACTCAACGGGTCGGGCAACATCTCCGGAGAAAAGGAATAGGTGAGACCTTCTACAGACTGAGAGTCAGAGGAAAGGGAACCGAGAGGTTTGAAAAGGTCCAGAACAAATCAGAGCCGACACCGAAGACCCAGGACAGGTGGAGCCCACAATGGCCCATTGTTGGCTGTGGAAGAGGTGATAATGAAGGGGTATATGGCTGCGAACAGTGGGACTGGCAGGACAACTGGGGTGGGGAGGGGTGGAGAGAGAGGGGGATGCAGCGGTTAGAGAAATTAATATACCCAACTGTTGGGTTTTAAGCTGCCCAAGTGGAATATGAGGTGCTGTTGCTCCAATTTACATGTGGCCTCACTCTGACAATGGTGGAGACCCAGTATAGGAAGGAAGGTCAAAATGGGAATGGGCAAGGGAGTCAAAATGTTTGGCAAGCGGGTGAATGTAGAAGTCGGGAAGTCATGTTACAGTTGATGACCCCACGTTTGGAATACTGTGTTCAGTTTTGGTCACCATGTTATAGGAAAGATGTTGTCAAGCCGTAAAGGTTGCAGAGAAGGTTTATGAGGATGATGCCAGGACTCGAGGGCCTGAGCTATAGGGAGAGATTGGGCAGGCTAGGACTTTATTCCTTGGACCACAGGAGGCTGAAGGGTGATTTTCATAGAGGTGTACAAAATCATGAGAGGAATAGATCGGGTAAATGATTACTTTGCCGTAGAATTAGGGGAATTGAGAATTAGAGTGAAGGCTTACAAATGTTCCGAGTGCTTTATAATTGCTCCTGCAATCAAAATGACCAGGTTCCCATCTGCCGTACGGAATTAAGGTTCAGCTGGTGGAATATATCTTTCAGTTTGCACTTCACATGAAGACGATTAGTGTTAGGTTCAAGTTTATGTTTTCCATTGTCATGTTTAGATTGAAAAACTCTGTTTGCAAGCTATCCAATCTAATCAGGTAACACTATGCATAAATACAATCAAGCAGAATTTAACCACAACAGGTAGAGCAAAGGGGAAGTTACAGAGTGCAGAATACCGTGCAGTTTAGTTTAGAGATACAGCACGGAAACAGGCCCTTTGGCCCACCGAGTCTGTGCTGACCAGTGATCCCCGCACACCCCCCTACGTACAATAGGGACTATTTACAAGTTTACCCAGCCAATTAGCCCGCAAACCTGTACATCTTTGGAGTGTGGGAGGAAACCGGAGTACCTGGAGAAAGGCCACATAGGTCACGGGGAGAACTTACAAACTCCATACTAGTCAGCACCCGTAGTCAGGATCGATCCCGGGTCTCTGGCGCTGTGAGGCAGTAGCTCTACCTCTGCGCTACCGAGCTCAGTTCTCAGCATTGTAGCTCACCCGTTCCACAGACAAAGTCCAATGTCCGCAATCGGGTGGAGCTGAATTGGACAGAACGCTAGGACCATTCAGAACTTGGATAACAGAGTGGATATAGTCTGGTGGTGTGCACATTTAAGCTTCTGTATTTTCTATTGGATGGGAGCAGGAATGAATAGCTGGGGTGGAAAATAACTTTTGTTTATGTTGGATGCTTTACCGAGGCAGCGTGAAGTGTAGATGGAGTCAATGGTGGGGACTCTGGTCTATGTCATGTTCTGGGTAACATCTACATCTCCACGCGATTTCGTAGGCGGAATGGTTCCCGAACCAAACTGTGACGCAGCCCGACAGTATGTTTTATATCTCTAGACGCTTGTAAGAGTCGTAGGAGGCACCTGTTGTACAACAACTTAGGTTCAGCACAGTTTAGTTTAGTTTCGAGATACGGCACGGAAACAGGCCATTCGGCCCACTGAGTCCACACCAACCAGTGATCACTGCACACTAACACTATGCTACACACACTAGGGATAATTTACATTTATACCAAGCCAATTAATGTACAAACCTGAACGTCTTTGGAGTGTGGGTGGAAACCAAAGATCTCGGAGAAAACCCACGCGGTCATGAGGAGAACGTGCAAACTCCGTACAGGCAGCACCCATGGTCAGGATTGAACTCGGGTCTCTGGCGCTGCGAGGCAGCAACTCTACTGCTGAGCCACTGCGCTGGCCCGGATAAGATGGAGTTCTTCAGGCAACCAAGTTACGTTTGACAATGAGATGAATATATCATACACTTTATATGATCTTATAGAGGTGTATAAAATCATGAGAGGAATAGATCGTGTAGATGCACAGTCTGCTGCCCAGCATAGGGGAATCGCGGACCAAAGAACATAGGTTTGAGGTGAAGGGGTTAATAGGAATCCGAGGGGTAACTTTTCACAAAATGCTCCTATGGAACGAGCTGCCAGAGGAGGAAGGGATTTTTCCAACATTTATGGAACAGTTAGATAGGTACTGTACATGAATAGGACAGGTTTGGATGGATATGGGCCAAACGCAGGCAGGTGCAACTTGTGTGGATGGGACATGTTGGCGTGTCTAGGCAAGTTGGGATGAAGTTTCCACGTTGTATGACTCTATGATTCTATGACTCTGTATCTGGCTGGGACTCTTATGGGTTTTTTGTAATCCCTTTTGGCTCACACCTGTTCCTATCTCTATCCTTTATCCAAAAATGTGTCTATCGGGGAATTCCTTCACCGAAGGTCTTCCGTTGCCAGCCGCGTTTGTCCAGCATCTTCTTTCTTCCAACTTTTTTTCCCCGCTCTCCCCTGCAGTCAGTTTGAGGAAGGGTCCCGACCCGAAACGTCATCTTTCCATGTTTTCCCGAGATACCTGTTTCCGTGTTGTATGACCCTACGAGAGAGAGGGAGACAGAAAGGGGTATGTGTGGGAAGGAACTGTGGATGTTGGTTTAAACTGAAGATAGATACAAAAAGCTGGAGTAACTCTGCGGGTCGGGCAGTATCTCTGGAGAGAAGGAATGGGTGACGTTTTGGGACGAGACCACCAGTCTGAAGAAGGGTCTTGACCAGAAACGTATCTTCGAGACAGAGAGTGAGGCATACAGATAGAGATTTTCAGACAGAATAGCAGTCAGACAGCGAATGAGAGGCAGAAAGAGAGACAAACAGAGGAAGAGAAAGATACAGGGCCGGCCTTAGGAGGTGCGGGGCCCTATTGAGAACAATTTTGGTGAACCCCAGGTTCCCAGCCAAGGTCTGTCAGCCCTGTTATTTAGTATATATTATGAAATTGTACACTAAGGTTCTATGGATTACACACTGCTTTAATCTCACCTGCTCCCATCTAACGGTCAGTAGCTCCGCTGGCATCCAAACTTTACCATAGCTGATAATTACCATTAAACGGCATTATGTGATTGGACACAATGCCCTTGGAGACAGCAGCTGATTGGACGAGAGGAGACTGATTTGTTGATTGGATGGGAATTTTAAGGCAAGCTGGTCGGTGATTGGACGCAACCCCCTTAGAGACAGCGGTTGATTGGCTGCCAAATAATCGGGCACAAAAAAAATGACAAATAGGAAAATAAAAAAATCGGAATTCCGATTTAAATCTGATATAAAGTACATAGGGTGGGTATCGATTAATTCTAGACAACAGATTAAAGAAAATAATCTAACCCCATTAATTCACGTAAATGTTATTCAAAGGAACGTGGCGTCATTAATACTTGGTCAAAACACAATTACATTTACTGAGGAATGTGGATCGATGCATTGATGACACATTGTAAACTACGTGTTAACTACTGGCTGTACACAAGTGCTAACAGTGGTAGTTAACAAATCGTTTGTCTGATGGCCAGTGGAGCGGTTTTTATCCATGTTTATTTTTAGCCAAGCGAATGTTTAAAAAAAAAAATCTGTATTTAACAACGCAAATTCGTATTTCCGTATGAAATATGGAAAATTAGCGCGGGGCCCCCTTAGGCGCGGGGCCCAATTGGGAGCAATCGGTCCAATCGCCAGCACCGCCATTCAATGTGATCATGGTTGATCATCCCCAATCAGTACCCCGTTCCTGCCTTCTCTCCATATCCCCTGACTGCACTATCTTTAAGAGCCCTATCTAGCTATTCAGAGATCTAGAGAACCGGCCTCCACCACCCTCTGAGGCAGAGAATTCCACAGACGCACAATTCTCTGTGAGAAAAAGTGTTTCCTCATCTCTGTTCTAAATGGCTTAGCCCATTCTTAAACGGTGGCCCCTGGTTCTGGACTCCCCCAACATCGGGAACATGTTTCCTGCCAATATCATGTCCAAACTCTTAATAATCTTATATGTTTCAATAAGAACTCATACTTCTAAACCCCAGAGTATACAAATCCAGCCGCTTCATTTTCTCAGTATATGACATTCCTGCCATCCCGGGAATTAACCTTGTAAAAGTACGCTGCACTCCCTCAATAGCAAGAATGTCCTTCCTCAAATTAGGGGACCAAAACTGCATACAATACTCCAGGTGTGGTCTCACTAGGGCCCTATACAATTGCAGAAGGACCTCTTTGCTCCTATACTCAACTCCTCTTGTTATGAAGGCCAACATGCCATTTGCTTTCTTCACTGCCTGCTGTACCTGCATGCTTACTTTCATTGACTGATAAATAAGGACCCCCAGATCCTGTTGTATTTCCCCTTTTCCCAACTTGACACCATTTAGATCGTAATCTGCCTTCCTGTTCTTGCCACCAAAGTGGATAACCTCACATTTATCCACATTAAACTGTATCTGCCATTCATTTGCCCATTCACCCAACCTGTCCAAGTCACCCTGCATTCTCATAGCATCCTCCTCACTGTTCACACTGCCACCCAACTTAGTGTCATCTGGAAATATGCTAATGTTACTTTGAATCCCTTCATCTAAATCACTGATGTATATTGTAAATAGCTGCGGTCCCAGCACCGAGCCTTGCGGTACCCCATTAGTGAAAGGGGTATTCTGAAAGGGACCCGTTAGTCCCTACTCTTTGTTTCCTGTCTGCCAACCAATTTTCTATCCATGTCAGCACTCTACCCCCAATACCAATAGTTTTGCCCACTAACCTTATCAAATGTTTTCTGAAAGTCCAGGTACACTACATCCACTGGCTCTCCCTTGTCCATTTTCCTAGTTACAGCCTCAAAAAAATCCAGAAATTTAGTCAAGCATGATTTCCACTTCGTAAATCAATGCTGACTTGGACCGATCCTGTTATTTCTATCCAAATGTGCTGCTATTTCATCTTTTATAATTGACTCCAGCATCTTCCCCACCACTGATGTCAGGCTAACTGGTCTATAATTCCTTGTTTTCTCTCTCCCTCCCTTTCGTAAAAAGTGGCTACCCACCAATCCACAGGAACTGATCCTGAATCTATAGAATATTGGAAAATTATCACCAATGCATCCATGATTTCTAGAGCCACTTCCTTAAGTACCTTGGCCCTGGGGATTTATCAGCCTTCAGTCCCATCAGTCTACCCAACGCCATTTCCTGCCTAATGTGGATTTCCTTCAGTTCCTTCATCACCCCAGATCCTCTGGCCATGAGTATATCAGGAAGATTGTTTGTGTCCTCCTTAGTGAAGATAGATCCAAAATACCTGTTCAACTCATCTGCCATTTCCTTGTTCCCCATAATAAATTCACCTATTTTAGTCTTCAATGATCCATCTTTGGTCTTAACTACTTTTTTTCCACTTCACATATCTAAAGAAGCTTTTACTATCCTCCTTTATATTATTGGCTAGCTTACTTTCGTACCTCATCTTTTCTCCCCGTATTGCCTTTTTATTTATCTGCTGTTGTTCTTTAAACATTACCCAGTCCTCTTGCTTCCCGCTCATTTTTGCAATGTTGTACTTCTCTTTTATTTTTATACTGTCCCTGACGTCCCTTTCAGCTGCGGTCGCCCCTTACTCCCCTTGGAAAGAGAGGGACAGGAAGTGGAAGGGAGAGGAAGAGGGAGAGGTTGGAGGAGAAGGAGAAATTGGCTGACAGAAATATAAAAAGGGGGAGGGAGAGGGGGTGCGAGCAAGAGGGAGAGAGAGCACAGGTACATGGATAGGACAGGTTTGGAAGGATATGGACCAAGTGCACGCAAGTGGGACTAATGTAGCTGGGACAATGTTGGCGGTGTGGGTGAGTTGGGCTGAAGGGTCTGTTTCCACACTGTATCACTCTATGACTCTATGACCCTATGACTATGACTGTGAAATCATTCAGACATAGTGGTTAACTAGCCCTGTTTAAACATTCACTGCAGCTCCCAACCTGTCTCTTGTGCCTTGCATCCAACGAGTCTCAGACACGGAGATGAGGAGGAATTTATTTCGTTAGAGGGTGGTGAATCTGTGGAATTCAATGCCACAGACGGCTGTGGAGGCCAAGTCAATGGATATTTTTAAGGCGGATATTGACAGATTCTAGATTAGTATAGCTGTCATGGGTTATGGGAATAAGGCAGGAGAATGGGGTTAAGGGGGAAAGATAGATCAGCTATGATTGAATGGGCCAAAGTGCCTAATTCTTTTCCGAGAACTAATGTATTTATGAACCTCAGACAACCAAGGCATGCTGGCCATCAATTGCAATTCTTACCACAATTTCATTCTCCCAACATTCCCATCAAATGTCCACAAGACTTGAGGGGAATGTACAGTAGCCGATTAAGTCACCCACCCATTGTCATAGGACGCAGTTGTTACCAACTGGTGGTGCAAACTCGACCGGATGGCAGCAGAGGGCAGTGTTGAGCCACGACGTTTGAGTTGCAACCTTCACCTCTGTGCTAAGCACCAACTCCACCATCAGACCGGCAGTTCTCCAACAAAATGTTGCAATAACTGGCACCTTCCTTCATTTTTGTGTCACATACTCATTGAGTCATAGAGTCATGCAGCACAGTATCTCAGAGGCAGGACAGGCAGGGAGAGGGGAAGGAATTTGTTGGTATTGGAGAGGGTCTAGAGGAGGGCTTAGGAGAATGATCCTAGGAATGATTGGGTTAACGTATGATGATTGTTTGCTGACACCAGGCCTTTGGTCATAGATTCATAGCATCAAACACTGTGGAAACAGGCCCTTCGGCCCAACATGCCCCACACCGACCAAGATGTCCCATCTACACTAGTCCCACCTGCCTCCATTTGGCCCATATCCTTCTAAACTTGACCTATCCTTGCACCTGTCTAATTGTTTCTGAAACGTAATGACAGCCCCTGCCTCAGCCACCTCCTCTGGCAGCTAGTTCCTTACACCCTCCACCCTTGGTGTGTCAATGTTACCCCTCAGAATCCTATGAAATATTTTTCTCTTCAGCGTGGGACAGCACTGGGCCTGTGCTCGCTAGAGTTTAGAAGAATGAGGGGGGACCTCATTGAAACAGACAGAATAGTCAAAGGCCTGGATAGAGTGGATGTGGAGAGGATGTTTCCACTAGTGGGAGAGTCTAAGACCAAAGGCCCAAGCCTCAGAATAAAAGGACGTAGCTTTAGAAAGAAGATGAGGACGAATTTCTTTTGTCAGAGGGTGGTGAATCTGCGGAATACATTGCCACGGACGGCGGTGAAGGCCAAGTCACTCGGTATTTTTAAGGCACAGAGTGACAGATTCTCACAAATATCATTGTTCCCGGCATCCGTACCTGTTTCTAACTGAGTAGACAGCCGGGAAAGCTGCTTATTCAAAATCTCACCAGTCCTTTGCCAAAGCTTCTCTTAAAGACTGTTCTTGTTCTTTTACTTTTCCTTCCACCACGGTAATAAATCTTTGTCCTTCAGATTCCTCCTCAGATTCTTCAGGGGTTGTTTTCGCTAACTCTTGAGCAACCCGCAGTCTGGTCAATGATCTTGTCTGAGGTACCTCCGGTAAAGTACGTTTTTGCATTTAAAAGTACCGGTATCCCGTCGCTGTGCGGTGATTTCTGATGACGTCACTTACGCGACGTCAGGTATCTCCCGGTGAGTGCTTTTAAATCGGTCTCGTTTTTCTTTCAGTCTTTTTAGCGCATTTCAGAAGCGGAGCTAAAGCGGACGCCTGCTTCTCACCGGATATTTGTGAAAAAAATCGGTATTCTACAGGATCGTATTGAAGAAGAAATCAAACGGGTTGAAGAAGATCTCAGTAAAAAGCTGCAGCCCGTTCTCCTTACTTTAACAGAACAAAACAAAGCCATTAAAGATCTGGAAACTACAACTACGGACATGTCTGATACGATGCAAAGAGTGAAAGAAGACCTAGACCGAGTTTCTGGGCAAGTGGCCAGAATGACCGACAAGTGCCTAGATCTCGAAGCCAGGTGCAGACGGCAAAACTTAAGAATTGTTGGAGTGAAAGAAGGGAAGGAAACTGGAGAAGACCCTTGGGTTTTCACTGCCAACTTACTTAAACAAGTATTCAGTTTGTCTGAGAGACCCAAAGTTGATGTAGCACATCGAGTTCAGAGAGCACGCTCAGTGATTGGAGCTCCACCAAGACAGATTATACTGAAATTTAATGACATAGCAGTTCTTGAAGACATCATGAAGAAAGTGCCAATAGGAAAAAACCTGATGTTCAAAGGAGAGAGTGTAAGATTCTTCAGAGATTACCCGGCAGAGGCAGAGAAGAAATGTGCCCCTTTCAAGAAGACCCATCTGATTCTTAAAGGAATTCCAAACCTGAGATATGGAATAATGTATCCCGCCAAACTGAGGATCACATACAAGGACTCAGAGAGTTTCTTTATTGACCCGGAAGCCGGATTCAAATATGCCCAAGACTTTAAAAAAGCACTCTAAGGGTTAAGTAGAATGCTACAGCTCTGCTGATTTAGTGGGCTAAACCACATGTTTAATTTATACCTTTTATATATATTCATAAAGGGTAGATTGAGAGAATATGTTTCTTTACATAAAAAGATATATAAAAGCTGCAGATAAGATGGCCAACAAACTCACACGTGCTAATGTCTAGACATCCTATCAGGGATGGATTGGAAAGTAAGCGGATAGAATGTTCAAAGCCGTCGTGTTATCTAAAGAACGGTCAAGAAACTGGAATCATGCAGTATAGAAAAAAAATTAAACGGAGCAGAACATAATAATCTACTAACAAATTATATATTCAATTATATCATTAACACATAAATAATTGTACTAAATCATTTATTTTAACCTAAAACCTAATGTCATAACCAAATAATGATCCATTCCTCTTTAAAGCTAACACTGAATAGCCTCTAGATTTATGACCTCTAGTTAAGGTTCATTGTATCGGTATATATCAAAAATATGGTTAATCGATTTGTGGGGGCAAGCTTTCAGAGACTGCTAGGACAGAGCGTGAGAGAATCACCCAAGCTTGTAAGACGAGCCTGGCAGGCAGCCAAGATGTTGTCTCCGTTTTCAGTTAACCCCTTCCAACCAGATGACTTTCATGAGGTTGTTAATTAAAATTGGGTATTTAAATAGTAAATACCCACTCAGACCGAGTTAAGAAATGTAATCCGCTAAGAGGAATTTATTGATAATGTCATAGTTTTTGATACTGTTTGAAACAGGATAATTAATAAGCAAAAAAAAAAATTATTTTAATTTAAATACAGCATTTAAATGGTAAATAACTATTCAGTTCATTAGATGAACTACTTATAGTACATGCTTGGTTGTTTTTTCTGCGAATATATTATCCGGTTCTGGCCTGTTCTTTCTTTTCTATATTACTAGTTTGTAATGGTCAGAGCTAAATGAGATTTACATCTACGGAAGAATACTCAAATTCTTCCACCACTTAGTGGTTTCACACATTATTTCTAAATACTGTTTTCTTATATTATTTATGTTATTTAGATTATTGGCCTTTTCTCTCCAGGGCACCTTTCTTTGGGATATACCTTCAGAGATCAGAAACTGGGAGCACCCACCCAACACCCAAAAGGTTGAGATATTGTGTTGCACCATCTGAAATAAAGGAACCAATGTAAGTTATAATGCAAGACAACCTTCTGAAGAAAACTGGAGGAATTATGTTTTGTACCTGGAATATTAGGGGCGCTAACGAGCCAATTAAATGGGTAAGATTCTTGCCCAATTAAAATCACTCAATGCCGACATAATATTTTTACAGGAAACGCATCTTAAAGTTCAAGCTCAGACCAGGTTGAAGGCCAATTGGATCGGCCAAACATATCACTCCTCCTATCTCTCCAAATCCAGAAGTACTGCAATTATAATCCGTAAGGGCATACCATTTAAACATAAAAACACCATTGCAGACAAAGAGGGGAGGTATGTCATAGTCTCTGGGGAGATACATTCTACCCCACTTACCATGGTAAATATTTATGCTCCTTATGCCCCTGTCCCACTGAGGAAACCTGAACGGAAACCTCTTGAGGCTTTGCTCCCCACCCAAGATTTCCGTGCGGTTCCCGGAGGTTCCCGGAGGTTTTTTGTCAGTCTCCCTAATGGTCAAAAGTGGTTTCCGCTCCTTCTATGTTCTGGCGATTATTTCAAAAAAATCAAAACCGGCCGCGACTAAAACTTTGGCAAGAAGATTAAGTAAATACGTTAATAAATTAATACATTCGGATCAAACGGGATTTATACCCAAGAGACACTCGTTTAAAAATTTGAGACACCTTTTTAACATATTGTACTCACACAGAAATAAAGAAGAAGACATCAATTATAAATGCAGAAAAAGCATTTGACCAAGTAGCTTGGAAGTATCTTTTCATAGGAATGCAAAAACGTCAGATGGGAGAAATTTTTATTTCATGGATAAAATTGTTATACGATAAGCCCACTGCCAGAATACTGACTAACCATATACTCTTTCCTAAATTTCAACTATCCAGGGGCAATAGACAGGGATGTGCATTATCACCCCTGTTATTTGCCCTTGCGATTGAACCGTTAGCGGAAAATGTAGGAGCACATCCGAACATTCACGGCTATAATACTAAATACTCCAATAATAAAATATCATTATATGCAGATGATGTATTATTATATATTAACAATGCCCAAGTTAGCATTCCAAATATATTAAATCTTATAGAAGAATTCGGTTCATTTTCAGGATATAGAATAAACTGGAACAAAATTGAAATTATGGCAATAAAACCTCAAGAACCGACACACCTTTTAAAATTCCATTTCAGAATTGCTATGGAAAAATTTAAATATCTGGGTGTTCAGGTAACCAGAAAATATACTTCTCTATTCAACGCAAACTTCTCGCCTTTAGTTGCTAAATTAAATGCTCTTATTCAATTTTGGAAAACACTTCCGATGTCTCTAATAGGCAGAATAAATGCTATAAAAATAATCTTCCTCCCACAAATTCTCTATTTATTTCAATCAATACCGATATACCTACCTACATTTTTTTTGAAATCTTGATTCTCGGATTACAAACTTTATCTGGGAGTAGAAAACACATAGAATTCATAAACGACATCTATGTAAACCCAAAGAAATGGGCGGATTGGCTCTCCCCAATTTCTTATACTATTATTGGGCAACGAATATTAAAATGTAATTTACTGGCTGGATAACGCATGCCAACAGGTAGACTGGTTAATAATAGAGAGAGAGGATTGTTCGTCTTTTAATATAGGCGTGATTCTTCTCTCCCCAACAAAGTTGAAGAACACACTATATGATAAAAATCCGATTATTCACAGCACTCTCCGAAACTGGAGACAAGTAAAATCAACTTTTAAACTAAGAAATTTATCTCTTCTCTCACCAATAGCTAATAAACCCTTTGTTCAATCCATCGATTATAGATAAAACATTTACTTATTGGGAAAGACTAGGAATTTAAAAACTTGGAGATCTCTACGAGAGGGGAACTCTTCTGTCATTTCAGGAATTACAGTCGAAATACCATCTGAAAGGTAATCAATATTTCAGATATCTTCAAATTCGAGACTATTTGAAAACATATACCCATGACTACCAAGCTCTGCTGCCAGATATATTAGACAAATGTATGAATAGAAACTCAGAGTCAAACAATCTAACATCATACTTGTATAACACCCTTCTAAATATAGAAATCCCATCTTCAGATGCAATTAGAAGAGACTGGGAAGAGGAACTAGCTAAAAATTCCAAAAGACAGATGGGAAGAAAATCTTTTATATATACACAACTGTTCGATTAATGTTAGACATACTTTAATTCAATTTAAAACACTGCACAGACTCTACTATTCAAAGCCTAAACTGAATAAAATATTTCCAAATGTATCTCCTAAGTGTGACAAATGTCTCCTTCAAGAAGCAACTATAACCCATTCCTCTGCCTCTTGAGAATGGGGTTGAGAGGAAAAGATAGATCAGCCATGATTGAATGGTGGAGTAGACTAGATGGGCCAAATGCCCTAATTCTGCTTCTATAACTTATGAACATAAATATGGTGATGCTGATGGGCTGTAGTGTGTTTATTTCAATGGATTGAGTATTGTGGATAAAACAGATGAAGTTAGGGTCTGTATTAATGTTTACGTCTATGAGGTTAAGGCCATTTTGGAAACATGGTTGCGAGAGGGACAGGACTGACAGCTCAGTGTTCTGAGGTTCTGTGGGTTTCAGACGTGTGTTGGAGATGGAGGGGGTGGTTTCGTTGGGAAGGGACGAGTTGACATGGGAGTTGTAGTGGGAACGGTCTCCGAAAGCAGAAAAGGGAGGTGATGGGAAAATGTGGCCAGTCGTGGGATCCCATTGGAGGTGACAAAAATGTTGGAGGATTATATGTTGTATGCGGTGGAAGGTGAGGACAAGGGGGACTCTGTCCATGTTATGAATGGGGGGAGGGGTTGCAAGAGCTGAGCTGCAGGATATCGAGGAGAGTCCAGTGAGAGCCTCATCTATAATGGAAGAGGGGAACCCCCGTTTCCTAAAGAGTGAGGATATCTCCGATGCCCTGGTATGGAAAACCTCATCCTGGGCGCAGAAGCGGCATAGATGGTGGAGTTGGGAGTAAGGGATAGAGTCCTTACAGGGAGCAGGATAGGAAGAAGTGTAGTCTGGATAGCTGTGGGAGTCAGTGGGTTTGTAGTAGATGTCAGCCAATAGTCTGCTCCTGTGATGGAGATGGTGAGATCTAGAAATGGTAGGGAGATGTCGGAGATGGCCCAACTGAATGGGACCATGTGGCCTAACAAATAGAGGATCTGACTTTGGCAATTGATACCATGTCATCCGAAGATTGCAGGTTCGAGTCCTGTCATGGTCGTTTTACCAAGTTGAATGGTGGCGCAGAGATAGAGTTGCTGCCTGACAGCGCCAGAGATCCGGGTTCGATCCTGACTACGGGCGCTGTCTGTACAGAGTTTATACGTTATTCCTGTGACCTGCGTGGATTTTCTCCCGGTGCTCCGGTTTCCTCCCAGACTCCAAAAGATGTGCATGTATTTAGGTTAATTGGCTTTAAGTAAAACGTTGTAAGCTGTCCCCAGTGTGTGTAGGATAGTGCTGGTACAATGGCTGATCAGTGATCAGCACAGAATCAGTGGGCCAAAGGGCCTGTTTCCATGCTGTATCTGTAAAGTCTTAAGATATGTAGACAGATTACCAAAAGATGTGTGAAGCAACATGTAATAGATAAAGTATCTTAGTAGGTGATTTTATCTTTCCCAATATTGACTGGGACTTAATCAGAACCAAAGATTTACAGACAGGGCATAATTTATGTGGTGTATCCAGGAAGCTTTCTTGAAACAATATGTGGATAAACAAACCAAGAGAAGGAAATATACTGGACCTTGTGTTGACAATGGAGCCGGTCCAAGTGACCGGTGTTTCAGTGGAAGAACATTTTGGGAATAGTGATAACACCTCTATATGTTTTAATGTGTAGGAAGGAAATGCAGATGCTGGATTAAACCAAAGATAGACACAATATTGTGGAGTGACTCAGCGGAACAGGCAGCATCTCCGGAGAGAAGGAATGGGTGACGTTTCAGGTTGAGACCCTTCTCCAGACTACAAGATAGATAAATGAGAGATATACGTATACGATGATGTAGATAGATATAGAACAAAATGGGTAAATTGAATGGATTAAAGGCCGATAAATCCCCAGGGCCAGATAGCCTGCATCTCAGGGTACTTAAGGAAGTAGCCCCAGAAATAGCAGATGCCTTAGTGATAATTTTTCAACACTCTTTAGATTCTGGAGTAGTTCCTGAGGATTGGAGGGTAGCTAATGTAACCCCACTTTTTAAAAAGGGAGGGAGAGGGAAAACGGGGAATTACAGACCAGTGAGTCTAACATCAGTAGTGGGGAAACTGCTAGAGTCAATTATTAAAGATGGGATAGCAGCGCATTTGGAAAGTGGTGAAATCATTGGACAAAGTCAGCATGGATTTACGAAGGGCAAATCATGTCTGACGAATCTTATTGAATTTTTTGAGGATGTAACTAGTAGAGTGGATAAGGGAGAAGCAGTGGGTGTGTTGTATCTGGACTTTCAGAAGGCTTTCGACAGGGTCCCACACAAGAGATTGGTATACAAACTTAAAGCACACGGTATTGGGGGTTCAGTATTGATGTGGATAGAGAACTGGCTGGCAGACAGGAAGCAAAGAGTAGGAGTGAACGGGTCCTTTTCAGGATGGCAGACAGTGACTAGTGGGGTGCCGCAAGGCTCAGTGCTGGGACCCCAGCTATTTACAATATACATTAATGATTTGGACGAGGGAATTAAATGCAACATCTCCAAGTTTGCGGATGACACGAAGCTGGGGGGCAGTGTTAGATGTGAGGAGGATGCTAGGAGGCTGCAGGATGACTTGGATAGACTGGGTGAGTGGGCAAATGCATGGCCGATGCAGTATAATGTGGATAAATGTGAGGTTATCCACATTGGTGGCAAAAACAGGAAGGTAGACTATTATTTGAATGGTGACCGATTAGGAAAAGGGAGATGCAGCGAGACCTGGGTGTCATGGTACACCAGTCATTGAAAGTAGGCATGCAGGTGCAGCAGGCTATGAAGAAAGCGAATGGTATGTTGGCATTCATAGCAAAAGGATTTGAGTACAAGAGCAGGGAGGTTCTACTGCAGTTGTACAGGGTCTCGGTGAGGCCACACCTGGAGTATTGCGTACAGTTTTGGTCTCCTAATCTGAGGAAAGACATTCTTGCCATAGAGGGAGTACAGAGAAGGTTCACCAGACTGATTCCTGGGATGGCACGACTTCCATATGAAGAAAGACTGGATAGACTTGGCTTGTACTCGCTGGAATTTAGAAGATTGAGGGGTGATCTCATAGAGACTTACAAAATTCTTAAGGGGTTGGACAGGCTAGATGCAGGAAGATTGTTCCTGATGTTGGGGAAGTCCAGGACAAGGGTCACAGTTTAAGGATAAGGGGGAAGTCTTTTAGGACCGAGATGAGAAAATCGTTTTTCACACGGAGAGTGGTGAATCTGTGGAATTCTCTGCCACAGAAGGTAGTTGAGGCCAGTTCGTTGACCATATTTAAGAGGGAGTTGGATGTGGCCCTTGTGGCTTAAGGGATCAGGGGGTATGGAGAGAAGGCAGGTACAGGATACTGAATTGGATGATCAGCCATGATCATTTTGAATGGCGGTGCAGGCTCGAAGGGCCGAATGGCCTGCTCCTGCACCTAATTTCTATGTTTCTATGTTTCTAAATTAATAAAATATATGCAGAAAAGTTACGATAAATGAAATGATAAAGCTGTTTGCTTGGTGAGAATGAAAAGCTGGTATGACTTGGGTGGGGGACGGATGGAGAGAGAGAGAATGCAGCAGTTACGAAGTTAGACGAATCAAAAATCATACCGCTGGGTTGTAAGTTGCCCAAACACAATGTGAGATGCAGTTCCTCCAATTTACGTTTAGCCTCACTCTGACAATGGAGGAGGCCTAGGACAGAAAGGTCAGTGTGGGACTAGGAAGGGTAATTAAAGTGTTTAGCAAGCGGGAGATCAGGTAGGTCCAGGTGGACTGAGTGAAGGTGTTCAGTGAAACGATCACCCAGTCTACATTTGGTCTCTCCTGGGCCTTGTGGGAAGATGCTAAATTGGAGTAAGGCAAACTACAATGCTAGTAGGCAGGAGCTTGGAAGGTACACCGGGAACAATTGTTATTGGGTATGTCCACATCTGACAGGTGGGAGTTGTTTAAGGGCCAGCTGTTCGATGAACAGACCCAGCCTCTAGTAAGGAGGAGGGATAAGGATAGGAAAGTAAGGGAGCCTTGGACGTCCAAAGAGGTTGTACCTTTGGTCAAAAAGAGAAAGGAAATGCACACATTGTTTAACAGGTTGGGATCAGACGTAAATAAAAGAGGAAAGAACACAAACGGGCAACTAGAAGGTCCAAAAGAGGCAAGACGACAGAGATCCAGGTTTGATCCTGACTACGATCTTTGTCCCTTCCCCCTGTGGTGACCTGCGTGGGTTTTCTCCAAGATCTTTGGTTTCCTCCCACACTCCAAATACACTTTGGTGTGCAGGTTAATCATAATCATCATAATCGTAATGTTAAAGAAGGAACTGCAGGTGCTGGAACAATCGAAGGGAGACAAAATTGCTGGAGAAGGTTCCCCCGCGGTCGGGGCACTCGAACCTTCCTTGTCGGGGCGATCGTGGCTCCCGCATCTGGGGGATCTCAGCTCCCCGCGGCGGGCGATCGGACCCCGGGTCGGGGCTGGTCGAACCTCCTGCAGCTTGGAGCTTCCTGACATCAGTCTCTACCCGAGACTGCGAGCTCCTCGATTTTGACATCCGCAGGCCGCGGTTGGAGCGTCAATCCCAGGCAATGGATCGCGGGCTCCGATGGTAAGTCAACGGCCCGGCGATAGGGAACAAAGTCAGTCTCGAGCAAGGCCGCCAGCTCCATGATGTTAGGCCGCAGAGCGACCGGAGATGTGGTCCGGAAAACACTCGCATCTCCTGCAAGGTCAGAGATTGAAAAAAGTTCCCCCCGACCCTCACATAAAATTAACCATAGAACATTAACACATGTTTTTTAAAACACAAGAGTAATAACAAAAAAGTCAAAAAGACAGACAGACTGTTGGCGAGGCTGCCATCGCTTACGGCGCCAACAGTGGAATTGGCTTGGTATCAATGTAAAGTTGTCCCTTGTGTGTGTGTGTGTTGGATAGTATTAATGTGCGGGGATCGCTGGTCAGTGCGGCCTGGGTGAGGCTTAGGTGGGACTGTTTCCGTCCTGTATCTCTAAACAAAACGTATCTTAAAAACAGTAAGTAGCCATGGAGAAAATGGGACCACTCAAGTATAAAGAAGGGGAATTTGTGTTCAAAATCTGGCGATGTAGGCAAGTATTTTGTTTGAGAAAGAACCGCAGATGCTGAAAGAATCAAAGGCAGACAAAAATGTTGGAGAAACTCAGCGGGTGAGGCAGCATCTATGGAATGAACGAATAGGTGACGTTTCGGGTCGAGACCCTTCTTCATACTGAAATGTCACCTATTCCTTCGTTCAATAGATGCTGCCTCACCCGCTGAGTTTCTTCAGCATTTTTGACACATGCAAGTATTTTACATCTGTTTTCATCAACGAGGACATAGCGGGCAGTGAGATCAGTATGGAGAATACTAATATGCAAAGGTAGTCTGAGAAGAGAAGGTGTAGGATGTGTGGCATCAGGGAAACAATGCCAGGTTTGGTATTGACCATACTGACACTTACATAGGGTGAGCTTACATGGATTATTTTATTTATCGTTGGAAGAAAGACCATGACCACATGGGGCCAATGTCCCTCATCGTCAGGGTGCTCATGTGCAATGAGGTTGCCAATCTCAGGTTGACCTGCTCTTCGAAGGAGGAGGCTTGGCGATATCCTGCAGTTCATCCATGCCTCAAGAGAGGGAAGTAACGGCACAGGTTTCTTCCTGGCAGCTCAGCTTTGGTCATATGATCATATGGGATAGGAGTAGAATTAGGCCATTCGGCCCATCAAGTCTACTCCGCCATTCAAGCACGGCTGATCTATCTTTCCCTCCTAACCCCATTCTCCTGCCTTCTCCCCATAACCTCTGACACCTAACATAGAAACATAGAAAATAGGTGCAGGAGGCCATTCGGCCCTTCGAGCCAGCACCGCCATTCATTGTGATCATGGCTGTACTGTACTAATTAAGATTCTATCTATCTCTGCCTTAAAACTATCCACTGACTTGTGGCCTCCACAGCCGTCTGTGGCAAAGAATTCCACAGATTCACCACCCTCTGACTAAATAAATTTCACCACATCTCCTTCCTAAAAGATTGTCATTTAATTCTGAGGCTGTGCCCTCTGGTCCTAGACTCTCCCACTAGTGGAAACATCCTCCCCACATCCACTTCATCCAAGCCTTTCACAATACTGTACATTTCAATGAGGTTCCCCCTCCCCCCTCATTTTTCTAAACTCCAGCGAGTACAGGCCCAGTGCTGACAAATGCTCAAAGGTTAACACACTCATTGCTGGGATCATTATTGTAAACCTCCTCTGGACCCTCTCCAGAGCCAGCACATCCTTCCTCAGATATGTTGCCCAAAATTGCTCAAAATATTTCAAATGAGGCCTTACCAGTGCCTCATAGAGCCTCGGCATTACAACCTTTTGAGCTTGGGAAGGCGATGCTGGTGGTCGTTGGATTGTCCCTTGTTAACTGAGGATGGGAGAGGCACATGCGTCTCAGGCTTGCCCCGGCCATTCAGACGTAGGCTCAGTTGGAGGCGCAAGCTGCCTACCATATAACATAACCATATAACAATTACAGCACGGAAACAGGCCCTCTTGGCCCTTCCAGTCCGTGCCGACCATTTGTTTTCCTCTAGTCCCATCTACCTGCACTCAGACCATACCCGTCCATTCCCTTCACGTCCATATACCTATCCACTAGATGCCTAGGGCATCTTTTTCCAGCACTCCAGTCGTGACCACATGGTGGGCGCTGGTGGTCTCGGGTCTGTTCCAGTGGCTCAGCCTTCCGTGACAGGGGCACACGACAACAAGGGAGGCAGATAGACACAGAGTGCTGGGGTAACTCAGCGGGTCAGGCAGCATCTCTGGAGAAAAATGGATGGCCGGCATTTCAGGTGGGACCCTACTTCATCTCCTTTCATCCCCCCCCTCTCTTCCCACTTCCCTCCCCTCCTCCCTTCCCACCCTTCCCTCCTCCCCTCCCTCCTCCTTTCCCTTCCTCCCTTTCCTTCCACCTCCCCTCCACTCCTTCCATCCACCCTCCCCCTCCCCTCACTCTTCCTACCTCCTCCCTCCCCTCCCACCCCTCCCTTCTCCCTTCCCTCCCCCTTCCCTCTCCTGCTCCCATTCTTATTCATTCCTTCTTCCTAGTTCCTCCTTCCTCCTTCCTCTCTCATCTTCTCACAGTCCCTCTCTGGCTTCAAAGCTGGGTTTTCTACCATGTAGGCTAACAAGCTCCACGTGGCCTAGTGTACAGGTACATGGATAGGACACATTTGGAGGGATATGGACCAAACGCAGGCAAGTGGGACTAGTGAAGCTGGGACATGTTGGCCGTTGTGGAAGAGTTGGGCTGAAGGGCCTGTTTCCATGCTGTATCACTCTATGACTCTATAACTCAATGACTGTGATGTAAACGTAGATAGGTTGATCAGTAAATTTGGAAGTGGTGCCAAGATTCGTAGGCTGTCCAAGTATGAGAAACGGCTGATGGATTTACATCCGAGTAAATGTGAGGTGTTGCACATTGGCAAGTTAAATGTAAGACAAAAAATACAACCAGTGGCATGACCCTTAACAGCATTGTTGTACGGAGGGATCTTGAGGTCCTCAAGTCCTGGCAATATTCTTGTAAATCTTCTCTATACCCTTTCCAGTTTGTACCTCTCCAACTGATTGGCATGGAATCTGTGGGCAGAAGGTTCTGTTTCTACGCTGTATCTCTAAAGTAAAGTAGTCAAAGAAGAGGGGTGGGGGGGGGGGGGGGGGGGGGTGGGGGGAAGGGGGGAGGAACGACACAAGAGCTGGCAAGCAAGACAATGCAGTTCTTAGTGGAATGTTGAGTAAAACACAAATTGCTGGTTTGAAAAGTGTTTTAAACCGGGATCCTTCTCCAGGTTGAAGATAGACACAAAACACTGGAGTAACTCAGCGGGACAGGCAGCATCTCTGCAAAGAAGGAATGAGTGACGTTTTGGATCCTCTGCAGAGATGCTGCCTGACCCGCAGAGTTACTCCGGCATGTCGTGTCTATCTTCGCTTTAAATCAGCATTCGTTCCTACACCATTCTTCAGGCTGATGGGGCAGGGAGGAAATAGGTGGAAAAGAGAGGTGGGGGTGATAAAGCCCGGAAAGTGATGGGTGGATACAGGCGAGGGGAGTTGTGACAGGCAGGATGGTGTCAGATACGGAGAGAAAAGGGGAATGAAATATAAAGCTGGAGGAGGGATATGAGTGGAAGGGGATGGTGGTGAATGAAAAGACGGAGGATAAAGGGTAATATGGGACTGGGGATGGGAGAACTTGACTTTGGAGATGCTGCATGGAAACAGGTCCTTTCGCCCACCGAGCCTGTGCTGACCAGCGATCCCCGCACACTAGCCCTATCCTACACACCAGGCACAATTTATATATTTTTATCGAAGGCAATCAACCTACAAACTTGTATGTTCCAGGTTTTGAGTGTGGGATGAAACCTGGGCACCCGGAGAAAACCCACGCGGTCACGGGGAGAACGTACAAACTCGGTACAGACAGCACCCATAGTCAGGATCGAACCCAGGCCATTGGCGCTGAAAAGGTAGCAACTCTACCGCTGCGCCACCGTGCCTCACCGGGAGGTGAGTGTACGGGGCAGTAGGGTGACTGGAATGGGGGGAACTTAGTGGAGAAATTGGGCGAAGGGGTGGGGGGATGATGGAAATAGAGGAGTGTTTAATTTTGAGATACAGTGTGGAAATAGGCCCTTTGACCCAGCCGGTCGGCGCCAACCAGCGATGTGCGCAACACTAACACTGTCCTACCAGTGACAATTTACAATTACAACAAGCCAATTAACCTACAAAGCTGTACGTCTTTAAAGTGTGGAAGGAAGCCGGATATCCCGGAGAAAGCCACGCAGCTCCCGGGTGAACATACAAACTCTGTACGGACAGCATCCGTGGACAGGATCGAACCCGGTTCTCTAGTGCAATAAAGCAGCAATTCTACCGCTGTGCCCCGTACATCGAGTGTTGGTGATGGGGGGGGGGGGGTTTACTTGAAATGGAACAATACAATGTCCACACTGTTAGGTTTTAAGCAGAGCCAGGATTTTGCAATAAATTTCCCATATGTGCCTTTAAATGCCTTTTTTTTTGATGATTTCAGGAAGATAATGCCCTTTTCACGATTGAGTGCCTAAATTTGTTTGCCCAGCCTTTTAAAAAATAAATTTGTGTTCACAAAAGGATTTTTGTTGTCAGGTGGCTGCTTGCTGCCCAATTGTTTGCCTCGCCTTTTTTAAAACAGTTTTGTGTTCACAAAATGGATTTTGGTTGGCAGGTGGCTGCTTGCTGACCAATTGTTTGCCTTGCCTTTCTAAAAAGTTTGTGTTCACAAAATGGATTTTGGCTGTCAGTTGGCTGCGGACCAATTGTTTAACTCCCTTTTAAAAAGGTTTGTGTTCACAAAATGAATTTTGGTTGTCAGGTGGCTGCTTGCTGCACAATTATTTGCCTTGCATTTTAAAAAAGTTTGTGTTCACAAAATGAATTTTGGTTGTCAGGGTGGCTGCTTGCTGCCCAATTGTTTGCCTCACCTTTTAAAAACAAAAGTTTGTGGTTCACAAAATGAATTTTTGGATGGCAGGTCACTTGCGGCCCAATTAATTTTTTTTTTGTTTTGCCTCTCTTTTTGAAGTTTTGTGTTCACAAAATGAATTTTGGTTGTCATTTGGCTGCTTGCTGCCAATTGTTTGCATCGCCTTTTTTAAAAAAATGTTTGTGTTCACAAATTAATTTTGGTTGTCAGGTGGCTGCTTGCTGCCCATTGTTTTGCCTTGCCTTTTTCAAGAGTTTGTGTCAAAAATTGAATTTTGGTTGTCAGGTGGCTGCTTGCTGCTCAATTGTTTGCCTTGCCTTTTTAAATGTTTGAGTTCACAAAATGGATTTTTTGTTGTCAGGTGGCCTGCGGCCCAATTGTTTACCGCGCCTTTTTTAACGAGTTTGTGTTCACAAAGATGGATTTTGGTTGTCAGATGGCTGCGTCAAATTGTTTGCCCTCGCCTTTTTCAAGTGTTTGTATTCACAACATGGACTTTGGTTGCAGGTGGCTGCTTGCTGACCAATTGTTTGCCTCGCCTTTTTAAAAGGTTTGTGTTCACAAAATGGATTTTGGTTGTCAGGTGGCTGTGGACCAATTGTTTTGCCTCGCCTTTTAAAAAAAAAAAGTTTGTGTTCACAGAATGAATTTTGGTTGTCAGGTGGCTGCTTGCTGCCGAATTATTTGCCCTCGCCTTTTAAATAAAGTTTGTGTTTCACAAAATTAATTTTGGTTGTCCAGGTGGCTGCTTGCAACCCAATTGTTTGCCTTGCCTTTTTAAAAAGTTTGTGTTCACAAAATGAATTTTGGGTGTCATTTGGCTGCTTGCTGCCCAATTGCTTGCCTCGCCTTTTAAAAATATGTTGTGAAAACAAATGAATTTTTTGATTGTCAGGTGGCGGCTGGCTGCCCAATTGTTTGCCTCGCCTTTTTCAAGAGTTTGTATTCACAAAATGATTTTGGTTGTCAGGTGGCTGCTTGCAGCCCAATTGTTTGCCTCGTCTTTTTAAAACGTTTGTCTCCACAAAAATGTATTTTGGTTGTCAGGTGGCTGCTGGCTGCCCAATTGTTTGCCTCGCCTTTTTTCAAGAGTTTGTATTCACAAATGGATTTTTGGTTGTCAGGTGGCTGCTTGCAGCCCAATTGTTTTTGCCTCGCCTTTTTTAAAACGTTTGTCTCCACAAAATGGATTTTGGTTGTCAGGTGGCTGCTGCCCAAATTGTTTGCCTCACCTTTTTAAGTTTGTGTTCACAACATGGATTTTGGTTGTCAGGTGGTTGCTTGTTGCCCAAATTGTTTGCCTCACCTTTTTAAAAAGTGTGTGTTCACAAAATGAATTTTGGTTGTATATTTGGCTGCTTGCTGCCCAATTGTTTGCCTCACTTTTTTTTAAATGTTGTGTTCACAAAATGAATTTTTGGTTATCAGGTGGCTGCTTTGCTGCCCGATTGTTCTCTCACCTTTTTGAAGAGTTTTTGTGTTCACAAAATGGATTTTGGTTGTCAGTAGGCTGCGGCCCAATTTGTTTGCCCTCGCCTTTTTTAAAAGTTTGTGTTCACAAAATGGATTTTGGTTGTCAGGTGGCTGTGGCCCAATTGTTTGCCTCGCCTTTTTTAAATAGTTTGTGTTCACAAAATGGATTTTGGGTGTCAGGTGGCTGCGGCCAATTGTTTACCTCACCTTTTTGAAGAGTTTGTGTTCACAAAATGGATTTTGTTTGTTCAGGTGCTGCGGCCCCATTGTTTCCTCGCCTTTTTTAATGGTTTGTGTTCACAAAATAGATTTTGGTTGTCAGGTGGCTGCGGCCCAATTGTTTGCCTCACCTTTTTGAAGAGTTTGTGTTCACAAAATGGATTTTGGTTGTCAGGTGGCTGCGGCCCAATTGTTTGCCTCGCCTTTTTTAAAAGTTTGTGTTCACAAAATGGATTTTGGTTGTCAGGTGGCTGCTTGCAGCCCAATTGTTTGCCTCGCCATTTTAAAATAGTTTGTGTTCACAAAATGGATTTTGGGTGTCAGGGTGGCTGCGGCCCAATTGTTTACCTCACCTTTTTAAAGAGTTTGTGTTCACAAAATGGATTTTGTTTGTCAGGTGGCTGCGGCCCAATTGTTTGCCTCGCCTTTTTTAAAGGTTTGTGTTCACAAAATGGATTTTGGTTGTCAGGTGGCTGCTGCCCAATTGTTTGCCTCACCTTTTTAAAGAGTTTGTGTTCACAAAATGGATTTTGGTTGTCAGGTGGCTGCGGCCCAATTGTTTGCCTCACCTTTTTAAAAAGTTTGTGTTCACAAAATGGATTTTTGGTTGTCTTTTGGCTCTTTATCTCTGCCACTTCAGTCCATATGCTAGTGTGATATCGAGTGTAGGCTCATCTTCCAGATCTAAAGACCACCATTGGGGGTGTTACTGACATAATATTGTCCTTTAGGAGCCTATGGGGTTAATAGGCTATACAGTTATCTCCACACTCAATTTTCAGCTGGATTGCACACAGCAAATCCCGAGCTAGCATGTGACAATCTAGTGGTTAATGACAAATTACTGCTGCACTGTCGTGCCCTGGTATGTTTCTTCAACTGGCATAGAGATGGGGTATTGGCATACCTGCCCTTGGAATCCGGACAGTCTCTGAGGTTTATCATACTTGGGAAAATTATAAATCAACTGAATTGATGACCTTGGTGCCCCTGTATCCAGTAAAAAGATGCATTCTCATCCAGAGACTTGCAATGATAAAACAGGTTCCTCATCAGTGTTACACCCATTCACCATTAAATTGGGCAGTCAGTGGGAAAAAACGGATTAGTCCAGAAAAAGGTCTCTGCCTTGCTTGTCCTCGATTTCCTTGCCAAATTCCCCTTTGCTCTTGTCAGTAGCCCCCTCCTTCCTGTCTTTTCGTCGGACAATGCCTACTCCAGTGACCCAGTCCACCAGAGGTCCATTTCCGCTGCTCGGGTCGCTCTAAAATATGGCCTTGGGGGTGCAACAGGGTTGGCTGTAACTAGTGGCATATAGTCCATCAAGAGGATTTCTGTGTTCACGATTTGGTCTCTCCGCCCAATCTGGAACATAACATCGAGGTTCTACTGCATGACAGCTAGTATCTGGAACAGCTTTCGGAATTTCTCTTTTTACGACATATTCAGTCTTTACTTTAGCCGGGGTTGCATTTCTGATTTCTTGCTATCTTTCCAATGAAACCAAACTGCACGGGCCATTTGGCTCAGACTATTCTCTGACCAGTCCATATTGTTGTTTTTTATTGCTTCATCAACAACCGTGCCCAGGCAGTTAGTCAAGATAGCGCAATACTGGGGTGAATTCGCACCGTTCTGAAAATTCACTTCTCCCGATTGATCCATATACATCTCCAAAAATATTTCTAAAAATTATTTGGCCCCTCTCCTCTCCGGGGTCTAGTATCCAAAATCCTAGAAAGATCTATGGTCTTCTGCAGAGTGGTAGTAAGGGCAGCTAGTATTGCCACCTGGCCTCTCGTGCCCCAAGCAAGCAGAGTAGCCAATGCATCACGAGTTGGAGATTCCAGATCACAAAGTGGATTTTTAAGTGTCAGGTGGCTGCGGCCCAATTGTTTACCTCGCCTTTTTTAAGAGTTTTGTCTCCACAAAATGGATTTTGGTTGTCAGGTGGCAGCGGCCAAATTGTTTGCCTCGCCTTTTTAAGTTTGCGTTCACAAAATGGATTTTGGCTGTCAGGTGGCTGCTTGCTGCCCAATTGTTTGCCTCGTTTTTTAAAAAAAATGTTGTGTTTTCAAAAATGAATTTTGGTTATCAGGTGGCTGCTTGCTGACCAATTGTTTCCCTCGCCTTTTTGTGTTCACAAAATGGATTTTGGTTGTCAGTTGGCTGCGGCCCAATTGCTTGCCTCGCCTATTTAAGAGTTTGTGTTCACAAATGGATTTCGGTTGTCAAGTGACTGCAGCCCAATTGTTTGCCTCACTTTTTTAAAATGTTTGTGTTCACAAAATGGATTTTGGTTGTCTTTTGGCTCTTTATCTCTGCCACTTCAGTCAAATGCTAGTGTGATATCGAGTGTAGGCTCATCTTCCAGATCTTAAAGACCACCATTGGGGTGTTACTGACATAATATTGTCCTTTAGGAGGCCTATGGGGTTATGGCTATACATCAGTTATCCTCCACACTCAATTTTCAGCTGGATTGCACACAGCAAATCCCGAGCTAGCAGGTGACAATCTAGTGGTAATGACAAAATTACTGCTGCACTGTCGGTGCCCTGGTATGTTTTCTTCAACTGGCATAGAGATGGGGTATTGGCATACCTGCCCTTGGAATCCGGACAGTCTCTGAGGTTTAAGATCATACTTGGGAAAATTTATAAATCAACTGAATTGATGACCTTGGTGCCCCTGTATCCAGTAAAAAGATGCATTCTCATCCATAGACTTGCAATGAAAAACAGGTTCCTCATCAGTGTTACACCCATTCACCATTAAATTGGGCAGTCAGTGGGAAACGGATTAGTCCAGAAAAAGGTCGTTTCTGCCTTGCTTGTCCTCGATTTCCTTGCCAAATTCCCCTTTGCTCTGTTCAGTAGCCCCCTCCTTCCTGTCTTTTTCTTTTCGTCGGACAATGCCTACTCCAGTGACCCAGTCCACCAGAGGTCCATTTCCGCTGCTCTGGTCGCTCTAAAATATGGCCTTATGGGGGTGCCCAGGGGTTGGCTGTAACTAGTGGCGATATAGTCCATTTGTCAAGAGGATTTCCTGTGTTCGCATAGATTTGGTCTCTCCGCCCCAATCTGGAACATAACAACATCGAGGTTCTACTCGCATTGACACAGCTAGTATCTGGACAAAACAGCTTTCGGAATTTCTTTATATTTAACAATTAATTTTTTATTTTACGACATATTCAGTCTTTACTCTTTAGCCGGGGGTTGCATTTTTGATTTCTTGCTATCTTTTTATCTTTCCAATGAAACCAAACTGCCAAAACGCGAGGGCCTGGGACCATGCAAAAAAACGGAAACGGAACGGCCATTTGGCTCAAGAGACTATTCTCTGACCAGTCCATATTGTTGTTTTTTTTATTGTGCTATTCATCACACAACCGTGCCCAAGGCAGTTAGTCAAGATAGCGCAACTACTGGGGTCAATAAATTTTCGCTATCTGAAACGTTCTGAAAAATTCACATCTCCTGATTGATTCATATACATCTCCGAAAATCTATTCTAAAAAATTATTCTGTGCCAACCCCTCTCATCACCTCTCCACCGGGGTCTAGTATCCAAAATCCTAGAAAGATACCCTATGGACTTCTGCAGAGTGGTAGTAAGGGCAGCTAGTTATTCCACCCACCTCCCTCCTCTCGTGCCCACCCCGTGCAAGCAGGGTAGCCAATGCCTTCACGAGTTGGAGATCCCAGAGTAACGAAGAATCTGCAAGTTCTACCTAAACTACCCTACCTGACCTCTACTACCGTTAAAACCAACTACCGGGGTTTCAAAACCTTGCTTTTTTTTTAAGCAAACTAAGAGCCCCACAAATCCCTTGAATCTGCATGGTACATTCCTCAGGTAGTTTGGAGACAATCTATGAACGAAGCCGGGGTCTTTTTCCCTATCCAGGCATACGACTCAGTATGGCCATCATATTCATTTGGTTTCCACGGAAAATATACACCTATCATTTGAGTTATTACCGGCGCCAATTGCATTTGAAAGGGGTTTAGGCATTTCTCTAAACCGGAATTGGTGGTGAGCGGATCATCGCTCAACTATCTTTGTCTGTCTCTGCCTCTGGCTTAGGTGTCATTGACCCGGGGTCTGAATCACTTTCTTTCAGTAATCTTTCCAATTCATTTCTATGGTGCGAGCAGAGGGGCAGGCGATAAATTCTCCAAGGACTGTGCTTTTGGCTTATTACGTTTTATTCTTCTTGGTTTAGGGGGTGGATTCGGAACTACTGATTGGGTTGGGTATATTTCCCTTAGTTTTACTTTCTAGTGATTGAATGCATAAAAACCGGGGGTGTGTCGGCTAACTCTGGGGCTGTCGGGGGACAAAGATTTCGGAGCTGAAATCTGATTGAGGGGGTGCTTCTGGGACAACACTTCTGAATAATGCGCGATGGTGCGGGATGGTGGGCCGTAACATAGCCCTCATATGAACTATCCCAGTCTTCAAAATAATCATCTTCTCCCTCTTACAATCCAAAGCCAACCATTGGACCTCGCGATCCTTCTTTCCCTTTCTCATTAAAAAAACTAACCCATCTGGGATCCCACGCTTACCCACACTTCTTTCCCCTACACTCCCATTTTTTAATCTATATTACTAAAAACAACTAATCTGATCTTGACTGATTTTTCGAAACTTACTTCAGTTTTCATGATTTCCGAGAGAACTAAACGCCCGCAGCAGCGCCGGGGCCCGGCCGCCACTTATTATGGCCATCATTTTTGGGCTACCTCACTCTCACAGAGTCCCCCAGGTCCAGAGTCCCCCCCCCCCCCACCCACAATTACATTGGAGTAAAATCAGAAAGTTATTAATGTTTTAAAAAATACTGCCATTCTCTTTGCTGCTCTCCGATGGCGGCAGGGGGGGTGGGACTATAAAAGCCCAGAAGTGTCGTGCCTCACAGTCTCTGCGAGATGGAGGAAGTGAGGAGAGGGTCACAGCTCTCTGAGCTGCGAATAGCACGGAACGCACGTCTACTCGATGGTGAAGTCCCCTCAATGTGGCTGTAAAGTGGCAGCTGCCAAAATTATTTGCCTTTTTAAAAAAAAGTTTGTGTTCACAAAATGGATTGGTTGTAAAATGGTACTGCCAAAATTGTTTTGCCTTTAAAAAAAAAGTTTGTGTTCATAAAATGCATTGGTTGTAATTGTAAGTGGCTGCTGCCAAATTGTTTGCCCCTTTTTTTAAAAAAGGTTTGTGTTCACAAAATGGATTGGTTTGTAAAGTGGCAGCTGCCAAATTGTTTGCCTTTTTTTAAAAAAAGGTTTGTGTTCACAAAATGGTTGGTTGTAAAGTGGCGGCTGCCAAATTGTTTCCCTACGGGCTTGGTTTTGAAAAAGTTTAGTTTTCAGGAAAATGCATTGATTGTAAAGTGGCTGCCGCCAAATTGTTTGCTTTTGAAATCGTGGCAGCAGTTTTCGGATGCATAAAGCGTGAATAAAAATGTGTTTATTAGATCAACAGGACTGAATCAAATACACAGGACCTAGATGTTAAGAAGTCCCTTTGTGCCAGTCGGTGGGTGAGCATTTCACGACATTCATTGATTGCTGAGAGTGGTCGATGCTCAACATCGGGGGGGGGGGGGGGGGGGGGGGGGGGGGGGGGGGGGGGTGGGTATGTTATACGTATATCTTGGCCCGGGTAAACCTTCAGGACAGTTTTGACACAGTGGACACATTCATCAGTAGTGTACCCTTGACATCACTGGGTGTTTCGGCCTTTTATCACTATACACCGCCTCAAGGGCGGCCCGCTGCAGGATGATCAGCCCTCAGCGCGTGTCCCGTGTCAACTGCCTCCAAAAGATTCACCATGATGTTCTTGGGGCCAGCTGGGTCTTTCCGCTTGAGCCAATCCAACAGCTTGCCTCTTTCAGCCGCATCTACTGGAGAGTGATCTGTTATGGTCTTCCGCAGAGCCTGACGTGGATTCCAAGTCCTGCAGCAGTCTGATGGTAGATGATGCAACACTCCTCTGCATCCCACTCATCTGGATTAAACGTTGATGTTCCAGCCCGCTGCGTTGCTCTGCTGTTCTCTACTGCAAGTCTGTGTAGCCGCAGCTTTTACGCTCATAGGCCTCCACACAGAGTTCTCCCATGGAACTTGTGGAGCTCTCATGATTGTAAGCAGTCTTCTGTGAAGGGGACCAGAACACCAATCTGGCTGAGGTTGGTTGAAGCAATTTCAGGTGGAAAGTTAGTTGTCGGCGATGTCCGCCAGCATCCTCACAGTACGGGTCCCTGCATAGGTTCCTTCTTCTGATCTAGTGGAAGGATGTTTCGGTGATTTCTGTCCTTCTCGGACAATGGTTGTCGCCTTAAGTGGGAGGGGGGTTGCTTGGCTTCGGAGGCAAAATAGTTGGACGCACCACATCCTGTTCTCAAGGGATGTTGCCAGGCATTTTAATTACCTGGTTATGCGCCACGTGTATCTCCCTTGCGTGAGGGCTGGTCTTGCAGCCTACCATGATGTGTTTGAGGGTCGCTGGGTTGGGCAGAGGGCACAGGCTGTATCCTCGCCGTACCACTGATTGAGGTTCTTGGTGATGGGAAGGACGTCGTTTATGTCACTCTGTGTTGAAGTGATTTGCTTGATGCCATTTCCATTAGTTCTTTCCAGCCTGATCTTCCTCGCTCACACCTTCCCCTGCATCCATTGCCCCTGTTTGGCAAGAGAGACCGGCCTTTGCACTTCTTGCGGCCTCCTCTGTCGCCGCACCCTCCTTCAACCACCAAAATGTCCTACGCTTGATGTTTGGGGCCTTTCGCCAAGTTGGTTTATTGTCGTTAAAGGCAAAGCCTCCTCTTCCCTGCTGCACTTGCCCCAACGAGTCTTTGTGCCTCAGGGTCTGATGAAGCTTGGCTGTACGCATCAGATGATGTCCACTTCCGGCCGTTACTAGGGGCGGGCACAACAGCACTGATGGTCTTGTCTCTAGGGAGTCCCTCAGTGTCATCTGGAGTCTTACTTTGGAACACTTGTATTCCTCTGTTAGGGATACGTGAGAGGTAGTTCAGGACCCTTGTCCATAGAGGCCGATGTTAGTTAGACATCGTGGGCACCGAAAGCCATTTCTTCGGTATGAAGTTATGGTTCGCTCATTTTCCACCAGTTATGTTATTGGAGCTTCATAGCACGGTCAAAGGCCACATTGTCGAGGAAGGAGTCCAAACTGTAGGCACCAGAGCTTCAGTTTCCCAGGCCGTAGGGTCTGATTGATGATCTCAGGCTGTTGACAATTTTCTTGCCTCAGTGTTGCACTCTGCTCTTTGTCTTGAGACTAGCGTTTTTGTACATTCTTTTCGGGGGCCCAGGCTTTTTTACTGGCGCTGAGCACTCGTTGTTTATTTGCAAAATTGGCATTCATTCGTGAATCCCACTTAGTGGCAAGATGCGCTGACTGCAGAAGGCTAGTGAAGATGTCATTGAATAAAATTCAGAGAGCTGCTCCTGGTCTTGGTGAAGTGTCGTATTTGTTTGGAACGTTATTTTAAATAATTGTTTTTGCTTTCAGCAGCAGAGGCCTCTACAAGAGGCTTTAAATATTTGAATCATTCAGTTTAACACACTGAATGTTTACCATGTTCTGAAGTTACTTGGCATTTTAGCATTGGTTGTGAGTGTTTGTGTTTTCTGTGTGTTGTGTTTATGTGAGTGAGGTTGTTCTGTTTGTGTGTTGTGTGTCTGTTGTGGTCTGTGTTCTGGGAGTCTGCGTATGCGAGGTCTGTGTTGTGCATTGTGTAGTGTGTGTGTCTGTGTTGAGGTGGAGGGTGTGTGTGTGAATCAAACAAATAACAAATAGTACAAAACCGTAATATGTCTGTGCAGTCTTTCGTAGTTCAGAGCGTATTCGTTACGTTTAATAGCTGATGGCTGTCAGGACGAGGCTGTTCCTCAAAAAAATGTGGATAGTTACAGTTTACAGTTTAACAAAAGGGGACAGCTGACTCCAGAGTCGGGTATATTTCAGTTCGTCCAAAAGCATGGATTTCTGTCTGTCAGTCAAGAGGCATGATGTGAGTTCAGTCAGTCCAGAGACCATGAGGTTAGTTCCCAAGACAGTCTGTCCAGAGGGTCATGAGTGGGTTTGCTCACGCCCCCCCCACCCCCCCCACCCCCCCCCCACCCCCCCCCTGGCATCCCCACCTCAAGACACTGCCCCCTGCCTGGCTATTACGATGCACCACATCCTGGACGCCGCCCCCTCCCCGCTGTAAGGACACCCCTTCTCTCATCAGCCCACGAGAGCCCCCGCTGAAGCTGTTCCCCTCCCTCGCTGCAGGGTGAAGATTGCAACTTTCACATGGTTGCCCTAATTGTTTCGACTAATGCAATCAACTCGAGTTGGCACAAAACAGAAGATCAAATAGAACAGATTGTCCTACATACTTTAGGCTGTGCACGCCACATGAAAGAAGAAGAAGCCCCACGGCCCACCCAACCCCTTGACACATGTGGGCCCCCGCCTCAAAATAATGTTTGCACAAATTCTTCAGGGAGCCAGAGGACTTGAGAATTACAACAAATTACAAACCACTCAATCTCTCTAAATTAAAGGGTTGTGAAGAAGGGTCTCGACCCGAAAGTCGCCTATTCCTTCGCTCCTTAGATGCTGCTGCACCCGCTGAGTTTCTCCAGCTTTTTGCTGTTACCCTCTCTAAATTAAAATTGTCTCTCTATGTTATCAACAGCAAATAGCCATCAAGAGGTAGTGAGCAGCAGAACACAACAAGAGACACAACCAGAAAATAACTTTATAATTCTCATCTTTAACGTTTAATTTGTTCTCACATTTTAAGAGTCATTCACAATTTAAAACTTTAATAAATCCTTTTTCCACATTCTCATGCCTGCGTGTTCTTCATCACAATGGGAAAACTAATAGGCAGGAATGGCTGCTCTGTGGAAGAGGGAGAGCAGCTAGAATGCATGGGGGGAGTTTGTGGGGAGTTGGACTGAATGCGTGGGGGGGGAGGGGAATGGCAAGGACAGAGTGGGGGATGAAGGGAAGAGGGGTGACTGAATGAACTGCCACCACACCAGCCGTAAGTGACTGCACTGTTCAGCCTGCCAGCCACCAGGCCTGCTGAGTAAGTGAACTGCTAGCCCACCAGATGGAAGTGACTGAACTGCCAGCCCAGCAGCCGTGAGTAAGTGAACTGGCCAGTTCACCAGTTGTGACTTGAACTGCCAGCCCAGCAGCCGTGGGTGACTGCTCTGCCAGCCCACAAGCCATGAGTAGGTGAACTGCCAGCTCACCAGCTGTAAGTGACTGAACTGCCAGCCACCAGGCCTCGTGAGTGACTGCACTGCCAGCCTGCCAGCCCACCAGCCCTGAGTAAGTGAACTGCCAGCCATCCCAGCCATGACTCACTGAACTGCCAGCCCAATAAATCTATTCAGTCATCCTCTCCCCTTCTCTCTCACAGAGTCTGTCACCTGTTTTGGGCACAATTTCTGGCAATTTCTCAGCTGCCAGCTGCCAGGTCTGAAGTGACTGTACTGCCAGGCCTCAGTAACTGAGCTTCCAGCCCAAGAATATTGGATTTGGTGGTGAGCGGTAATATTGATTGAGTGGTGGGGGGGACGCCAGCCCTCCCGTGTGATGTTGGGATCTAACGGGTCCCACTGGTCTAGTATTCCCTATATGCACCGGTGCAATCTCATTTAATTTATTAATAGAATTAATCACTCCTGCTGGGTCTGTGGAGGTGTATTCCTAATTTCAAGACTGTTTTTGCCCAATTAGCCAGCATCTTGGCCTCTTTTTCATCTCTTAATTCTTGATAATACTGTTCTTCTCCATAGCCCAATAAGCTCTTTAGCGGCAACATTTGTATCGTAAGTCCATATTATTTTCTCTATATGATTCAACTCCTCCCTCGGGCCACAATTCACACCCATAACTTTTTATTCAACGCTTCAGACAACGCTTTCAATTATTCTGCCTCATCGGGATACCTAGCACACACTTTTTGCAATGGACTTTTACGATCTGCAGTGGTGCGTACACACACACACACCACACACACACACACACACACACACAAAGACTCTTACACACATCCGGGCCCAATGCAACAACTCACACACAGTTCACGAAACGTTTTAAATCAGATCAAAACAGCAGCTTTCCTTCTTCACAGAAAAGACGCATTCACAATATAGCAGCGCTGGATACATCGCGGGACGGGCGATGCCTTACCGGGGATCGCCGTTGCATATCCGGAGTGTGGAGTGTGGGCCTGCATGCAGACATTCGCAGAGCTCCCAACGCAGGCGGCGCTGACCAACATTCACGGAGTCCTGCAGCTCCACCCGGCTCGGCCTGTGGACTTCAGGAGCCGCGGACTCCGGTGGGAGATGGCTGATGTGGAGTTCCGGGCCGCTGAGGATGTTCCCTGTCGGGGTTCGGCGTCGGGGTTCCATCGTTCCGGCGAGAGGGCCTGAGCATCAGGCTGCCCATGGCGGCGACTGCAGGAGCTTGGGAAGGGTCCCGACCACGAGCTGTGAACATCTGGGAAGATCGGCAGGGAGGCTGGCTGGACCTTCCTTAACTCTGGTGCCGCTGTGGGGTTATGTTATGTGTGGACTTCAGTGTTTGTGCTTTTTATTTCTAATTATTTATTTATTCCCCCAACCCCCTTTTAAAAATATGTTTATTTATTAAATTTATTTATGTTTATTGTTACTGACTATAAGGAAAAATCCATGTCGTTGTCTCTAAAATGAGTTAATGAAATAATTGTATACAATACAATTATATATGAACATTCACCAATCACGCCCATACTTAGAATGAATTACACAATCTTAATATAATATACACAATGTACACGCTTAAGCAAAAAAACAGACAACTATAATACAGAAGTAATTTTCACACAGTCTTAAGCAAAAGCATTCAATGATGATTATTTTAAATTTAGCAAAAACTTAGAATCAAAATTTTAGATCACAATCTAAGAAAATTACAGACGCATCTTTATACAAGCTCAGTACTATTTTTTTTCCAGTAATAATGCCAATTATTTGTATGATCAAGGTCAACAGTAGACATGGGACTTCTCCCTTCGCCAGCTCCAGGAGAAGTAAAGAGGACAGTGGATGCCCCTGTATGTTTTCATTGACTCGCCAATGCGTTCAACTCGTCAGCAGGGATGGCCTATTTAAGGCTCTGCCAAAGATCGGTTGTCCATCAAAACAGCAGCAGAGCATGATAGAATATTCCACTCAACACGTAGGGGACACTGCAGTTCAATTGCAGCTTCTCGGAGCCCTTCAATATCCGTTGGTGTCAAACAAGGCTGTTTCCTCACTCCCACACTCTTTGGGATATTCTTCGCTCTAACAATAGTCAATAGACAACAGATGATAGGTGCAGGAATAGGCCATTTGGCCCTTCGAGCCAGCACCGCCATTCAATGTGATCATGGCTGATCCTGAAACATGCCTTCAGCACTGCAACAGAGGTGATCTACCTGCGTACTTGATCAGATGGAAGGCTCTTCAACCTCACCCATCTCAGAGCAAAGACAAAAGTCGTGAAGCTCTCATCAGAGACATGTTGTTTGCTGATGATGCCGCAGTTGTGTCCCACACCCAGCAGGAACTACAGTCACGAATGGACCGCTTCTATCGGGCTTGCAAGGACTTCGGGCTGACCATCAGCCTGAAGAGGACAAACGTCCTGGGGCAGGATACAGAGGCGCCGCCTGTCATCATCTTCGATGACTACAAACTCGATGCCATCCATCAGTTCACGTACCTCGGCTGCATCATCACCCTCAGATGCGGTGGCTGGGCCGTGTCACCACATGGAGGATGGCCGTATTCAAAAGACATCCTCTATGGAGAGCTGACATCTGGGTGGAGAGCCATCGGCCGCCCCCCTGCTCTATTACAAGGATGTCTGCAAGCGAGATATGAAGGCACTCGACATCGTTGTGGAGTCTGGGAGAGACTTGCAGCTGACCACACGAGGTGGAGAGGTATCCTGAACCATCATCTCAAAACGGGGGAAGAAAACTAAAAAACTGTTGAAGGCAGCGGCAGACAAGCGGGCGTGCAGAAAGGAGCGCAGCAACTTCAAACAGACCAGAGGACCACACGCAAATGTGACCTTTGCGACAGAAACTGTCACTCCGCATTAGTCTCTTCAGCCACAAGCGACGCTGCTCGAACAGAGGTTTGGAGCAAGCAGCCAACAACTAGGATGCATCACCCCATGGTTCAGTCATGGGACCGAGAGGGGCCTACGATCCCTGTACTACCAGGAAACTCGAACCCTACACCAGCTGGAGCTCCAGCCTAAAGGATTACTCTAACCCACTTCTCTGCAAGTTGTACTGGTCTTCAGCACTTACTCCCTCTTAATGCTGGCTCCCAGCGCTGATTTTTAAAGTGTCTCTGCCAATCCACCTCAGCGATTGAGGATCAGTACTTAAGGGCCTGTCCACTTGGGCGTCATTTGCGCGTCACGCAGGTGGCGCACGAAGATTTTGTGAATCCACACATCACCACGCACCATGCACACGTAATGCATGCGTCACTGTGCACGTCACGTCGTGACGCGGTAAATGATGCGAAAAGGAAATGCCCAAGTGGGACAGGCCTTGACTCCGTTTAGTGCTGTACCATCCAGAAAACTGTTTTTGAAAGTATCCTGCCAATCGGTACGAGCGGGGACTCGAACCACTCCACTGAATCTAACCACAAAACCAAGGGCCTCAAACCCTACTGTGAGGGATAATGTGATTAAACCCTATTAAAGAAAGGAGTTTTAAAGAGAATTCAAACAGAGAGGGGGGCTGGAGAGGAGATTCTGACAGCAGTGTCTGAAAATTGCCACAGACCCATCCTTGTAAGGCCTTGAGTAAGAAGAGATTCATTGTGTAGCTAGAGAAGGGGGTGATGTAGAGAGATCCTATCAGTGGAAAGGAGTGATGGATGGGACCCTAGTCACTATAGCTTAGCTTTAGTACTGATATAGGAAAACTGAAAGGGGTTCACTAGGAGGTGAGGGAAACTGGGCCAGGTCATGAGCAATTGAGCATGCTTAATAGAATAAATGAATATTACAACACACCCTGGTCAAGAAATTGCTCATTACCATGAAACATGTTTGAACATGCGATGTATGATGTGGGAGATGCGATGGGGATGTACGGTGGGTTTGTACCTACAGATTGTGCACCTCCGACTCTGATTGGAGAGAGGTCCGGAGGAGAATTGAATGTAAGATTTTGTGTATAAAGGGGGATGATCTCCCTGGCTTCAGTGTGTCTCAAGTTGGAGAGGCACCCGGTCTGCGACTCGTAAAATAAAGAAATCTCTTGCTTCCAGGATTTAGTCTTTTGAGTATTTATTGTGAGCATAAATGGGGTATCTCACAATATTGGGGGGCTCGTCCGCGATCGCCACTCCGGTGCTTGTGGAGGCAAGGAAGGAGGGGAAGGTTGCACCTGCTGATTTCAGCAGTCTCTGATCTCCTTGCTTGCCATTCAGCAGTTTGAGCGAGTGATATCGCTGGAAAAAAGACTCCGGAAGCAAGAGGGGGTGTTTATGGTAAATACGTACGGGACGGTCGAGTGATTCTTGTGCACAGGACCCAGGTAAGAAAAACGGACTATTAAGTATTGCCTGGGCGATCGGGGTTTGTCGGACGGGAATAGTCCGACAAGGTAATGGGAAAACCGGAATGGTAGAGGAGTAAGGGTCCGGGGAACCGGGATGAGGCTAATACTGATTATGGAGCCTAACATTCCGCCCGATAGTCCGTTTGGGGCGAATGTTGGATGGGGTGAAGGGAACACCCGGGGTAAGAGTAAGGAAACTATGTGCCTCTCACCAGTATGGGGGGTGAGGAACTTTAAAAAGGAGATGAAAAGTTTATTGGAAGTCCCCTTGGGACTGGCTGAACAAATAGATCAGTTCCTAGGGCCAAAAATGTTTTTATGAAAAATATTAAGTTGTTTCAAACAATCTCATTGAAGTAAGAATGGAACTAATGTAAAAATCTGGTTTTGTATGAATGAGAAAGTTTGTATATGTGATAGGTTTGTTTGCTGTGGGCCATGTTGTAAGGGTGTCTGTGTGTGTTCCTTTAAGGAATTGTAAGCAATGGGGGAGGTTATTGTAAGGTAACGGACAATGCTTGAATCATCGCAACTTAAAAAGGGGGAAGTTGGAAATGTAGGTTGCTTGGCTTCTATAGATTTCTTTTCAGTAAAGTTAATTTGGCAAATTGTTAGTCGTATGTATTTGTAGGGGGGAATGGTTTGAACAAAATTAGAAAATAAGTATTAATTGCTGAACAACAAGCAGCTTTTATGGTTTGTTTAGATAAACATTCTGGTTGGAGAAGGGTAATAAATTAATGGGGCCCAGAGAGAGAAAAAAAAGGAGTTGCAGACAATGATGTCGATACTGGGAAGTTTGTTTACTTCAGAAGAAAGACAGATGGTCAGACAGGCAGGAGAAGGGGTTTGCAGGCTGAAATTTGCCCCGACTTGAAGTAACCAAACAGAAGAAGTGTGAGAGATCTCAGGGAGATAATAATCAAGGGAATTAGAGAAGCCGTTCCCAGGGGACAGAATTTCGTAACGGGCTTTTTGAAAATCAGCAGAACAAAGGACGAACTTCCGACAGTGTTTTTACAAAGATTAAGGAAGAATGTCCAGCAGTATTCGGGGATAGACCCTGATACGACCGCAGGTCAGCAGTTGTTGAAGGTTAATTTTGTGACAAAATCATGGCCAGATATTAGAAAGAAATTGGAAAAAAATTGGAAGATTGGAATGAAAAAACCATTGAATCAGTTGTTAACAGAGGCTCAAAAGGTTATATGTAAGACGGGATGAGGAGAAACAGAAGGGAAAGGCAAAAATGATGTTGCAAGCAGTACAGCAAGTAGCACAGAGGGGGAATTGAAGGTGATAGAAGGCCAGGTGCTCATGGAGACCGGGGAAGGGGAAGCGGTAGTATTAGAGGACGAGGAAGAGGTGAATGGAGGGACCGAAGTTGGGGTCCCCGGGAAAACAAGGAACAAGGTCGGGAGGGTGGTGTACACGGGGCCATCCTGGTGTTATTATTGTAAAGAGGAGGGTCATTTCAAGAGGGAATGTCCTAAGCGACGACGGGAGGTGCAGTTGTACGCACTCATGGAGGAAGAATAGGGGAGAGTCAGGGGTTCCGCTCCTGGGGTGTATGGTGGGAGGATACACAGGGAACCTCTGGTAAACTTGAGATTAGGACCAGGGAGAGGATATGATATTTATGGTAGATTCGGGAGCTGAGAGATCAAGTGTAACTAAGGTACCAGAAGGAATGAGATTGGGGTTTTTTTTTGGGTAAAAAAAAAAAACAAGTTAGAATCTCAGGGGTAGAAGGGGAAAGTGATGACATTACCCGAGGTAGAAGAGGTGGTGATAAAATATGAGGATCGGAGAAGTCAGTGGAAGATTTTAAAAGGAAGGTGAATAAATTTGCAAAGGAGGATAAAACTATCTGAGAAGTAAGACATTGAGTTTATAATGAGAAGAAGGCAGATCAGAAAGGATTAAAGTGGGAAGCAGAGGGATGAATTGATGGAGACTGCTTTAGAAAGAAAGAGCGTGAAAAAGGAAAGACAATGTTGTCAGTAACAACAGACCTGGGTTGAAAGTCTGGAATAAGTGATGCACCGACACACAGTGAGTCTATGACAGAGCCAAAACAGGGGCCAGAGATTCCATGCCAATAATAAATGTATTTGGGAGAGTGTTTTCTCAAATGCCCTATCGGGAGTGAAATAAATTGGATCTAAGCCCAGACAAGGCTAGTAAGGAGATAGGTAATGGATAAGGTGTGTTGGGGATGTGAAACAGGTACGATAATCAGGAAATAATTAATAATAATAATAATAATAATAATAATAATAATAATAATAATAATAATAATAATAATAATAATAATAATAATGATCTTAATAATATTATTAAGATAATGGTGAACATAGCTATGGTAAGAACATTAAGAAGATGGTATTAAATACACCTAGGCTAGGATGCGGCAGCGTTTTTTAAAAACTAGCGGCGTGTTTTTAATCAGATGTTGTAGGCAGATTTGGAAGGTGTTGATATAGTATGTGGATGATTTGGTGGTTTGTTCCACAAGTGAGGAGCAATGTGAGAGAAAGAGACATTGTAATTATCTTGGAAAAGATGGCACAGGAGGTATGATGTATCAAGGAAGAAGTTTTTGTTTTGTCAGCAGCAGGTAGAATATTTTGGACGAGTAATATCTAAAGAAGTAAAAGCTATAGCGCAGGATCAAATTGGAAGCTTGCCTGCAATCTTGCTTAGCTCAATTGGCGGAGGAAATTAAGGCTTTAAGAGCAGCATATGTACATGGAGTCTGGCTATGTTTGGAGCAGTAGGGAAACAGAAAGGCTTTGGAAAAGCAACGGAGACCCATGCAAAGTTAGCAGTTGTCCCCCTATGAATGTTGTTTGGGTTACCTTATTTGGGAAAGATAGAAGGAATACCCACCATAGTGATGTATTCTCAAGGAACTTTTTTACTGGCTGTATCTCGTTCCTTACAGAAATTAAAAGCGAAAGGATTTATTGGCTCAAAGCCCGCCACTTGACTTTCCAATACATGCTGTAAAGGCCGGCGACTGGGGTACTGGTCAAAAAAAAATTGGAAGGAGGAGAAACTCCAGCCCAGGTGGACCGGCCCATACCTAGTATTACTGACAACTGAGGACAGCAATACAAACAAAAGAGAAAGGGTGGACCCACACGATCCGGGTTAAAGGACCGTCGATCACAACCCGTTCCTGAGGAGGAGGAACAGTGGATGGTTTGAAGCCAGGAAGTAAACCCTAACAGTAATTTCAAAAAAGAAATGTATAAACTGACAGTATGAAAGGAGCAGTCGTGGGTATTGTTTGCTTTGTATGTAAATTGTTGTAAAAGGTATTAATAATTGTGATAAATGTTATCATCCTATTTCAATACAGAGGGGTAATAACCTGATCATTTACCTATCATTCCCTGTGTGAACAAAGTATGACCATGACCGAAAGACTAGAATCATTTTGTAAGAGGGGGGAAAGGAGTATTTGATGGCAGGCAATAGGGGGTATATAGGGGGCAGTTTGGGGCCGTTACCTGCCCAAGGGGTGAGAGATGGGTTTGTGTACAGTTAGTTTTCCCTTCTCAGATCTTTAAAATTAGGGGCAATAGATAAGACGAAGGAGGAAGTAGTGAAAGAGATTCTAAGGTTTAGTAGTCACTAAGCCTCCCCTCCCCCACATATCAGCCTCAAGTGCACCAGACACTGTACGAAGAAATCAAAGAAGCAGATCGAAATCCCTGAAGGAGAAAAAAACCTGTTTGTGGACTTGGCCACCCGGGGATAGCTGGGACCCTGAATGTGACTAACTGTTGGGTCTGCGGAGGACCACTGATGAATTCGACGTTGGCCGTGGAGAGGATCCATTGTTGAAATATGGGACCTGATGGGGTGGAACCTGACAATTGGACAAGACCGAGATCCCCAGGTATGGGTCCTGACAGATGCTCCGGTCGGGACTGAGTGTATCGCTAGGCCCTGGGCAAAGGATTGCCGTCCTAGTAGGCAGCAGCCCCTGCCAGCGCATCGGTCACCCAGTGGCCAAATCAGTCCCGAGTGTGCTGGCCAGAGGAGCCTAAATGGTATCTAACTAAGAAATATGGGAAAAAACTGCGCTATCCGGATGGAGATTGATGGAGTGGAATCAGCCGGACTATGGAACTGCAACGGGAATAACCCTTATCAGGGGATCCCAATATTGCAAAATATATGGAACAGGTTGCCTCTAGTGGACCGGCCCCTGAAGGATTGTTATGGATATGCGGATACAAGGCATACTCGGTGTTACCGATGAATTGGAGTGGGACTTGTTTTAATTGGACTGGTACAACCTGGATTCTTCCTGTTAAACCCAAAGAAGGCCAGTCGTTAGGAACACTGTATTTGATGACCTATATCGGAAAAAAGAGGAAAATAGACATTTGGAGAATGGGAAGATGATGAGTGGCCACCAGCAAGAATCATTCATACTACGGACCAGCCACTTGGGACAAGATGGATCCTGGGGCTACCGAACACCAGTATTATATGTTAAACCGGATCATAAGGCTACAGGCAGTACTGGAGGTAATTACCAACCAAACTGCGGGGGCACTGGAGATGCTGGCAAAGCAGCAGACGCAGATGAGAACAGCAATATATCAGAACAGGTTAGCCCTAGATTACCTTCTGGCAGAAGAAGGAGGGGGTATGCGGGAAATTCAACCTCTCTAATTGCTGTTTGAACATCGATGATAATGGACAGGCAGTGATGGACATATCAGAAGGGATCCGGAAATTGGCGCATGTTCCAATACAAAAGTGGAATTCGATTATGGGAACCCAATGGAGGGGATTCTATCCTCGGAGGAACATGGTGGAGAACGGTGGGACTGTGTGTTTCTATGTGCAGTGGCTGGACTGATCTTTATTCCCTGTTGTATCCCTTGTTTTAGGGAACTTATTACCAGAAGTATGTCAGATGCAGGCTGTAGTCATGCCTATGGGAGGGAGAGAAAGGGGGAAATACAGAAAATAATGATAATGCGGCCAGGGGATGTTTATGATTTACAGGATGGAGAAGGTTTAGGATGATGTTACGTCAGTTCGAATGTGAAGGAACTTAAAATGAGGGTTTAATCAGTGTATGCGTAGCAAAAGAAAAAGGGGGATTGTGAGGGATAAAGTGATTTAAACCATATTAAAGAAAGGAGTTTTAAAGAGAATTCAAACAGAGAGGGCTGGAGAGGAGATTATGACAGCAGTGTCTGAAAATTGCCAGACCCATCCTTGAGGCCTTGAGTAAGAAGAGATTCATTGTGTAGCTAGAGAAGGGGTGAATGTAGAGAGATCCCTATCAGTGGAAAAGGAGTGATGGATGGGTCCTAGTCACTATAGCTTGGCTTTAGTACTGATATGGAAAACTGAAAGGGGTTCACTAGGAGGTGAGGGAAACTGGGCCAGGTCATGAGCAATTGAGCATGCTTAATAGAATAAATGAATATTACAACACACCCTGGTCAAGAAATTGCTCATTACCATGAACATGTTTGAACATGCGATGTATGATATCGGAGGTGCGAGGGGATGTACGGTGGGATGTACCTACAGATTGTGCACCTCCGACGTCTGATTGGAGAGAGGTCCGAGAGAAATTGAATGTAAGATTTTGTGTATAAAGGGGGATGATCTCCCTGGCTTCAGTGTGTCTCAAGTTGGGAGGCACCCGGTCTGCAGACTCGTAAAATAAAGAAATCTCTTGCTTCCAGGATTTAGTCTTTGAGTATTTATTGTGAGCATAAAGGGTATCTCACACTACGAGGTGGGGACTTTAACCCTACAGGGACTTTAACCCTCACCCAATGGGCTCTAACCCTTCCTCAGTGGGGACTTTAACCCAACAGTGACTCAACCGCTACACGGAACACAATTCAATCCAATTCAATTTTCTCCAGACTACTAACCTTATTGATCTCGTCGGGACCCCATGCAAAGCCAGCGAATGACTGATTCGTCATCGGATTAGTGGAGCGGGGAAAACCGATGCAGTAAAAACTACTCACACGGGGCACCTATTTCTCCTCCCGTGATCTGCGACAACTCAGCTCCTTGGCCGGATACTCATGTTGGCAATCCTTTGAGATCCCGGACAAGCCCCTAAATGAGAATGCCTGGACCTAATCTTACCCCTGGTCTGGTTCAGTAAAGAAACTGAGTAAAGCACTGAATTCCAAACCTTCCTTTATTTGTACACACTGCACTCAGATCAATTCAAGCGAGGCCACAGTAGCCTCGTGCAAACAAAACAGAAGGAAGACAACCGACACATTTAAATGAATTACAAACACTTTTATACCCCTAAACGAAGGCAGGGGCACTAAGTACAATGGGAGAGGCCACCTCTACATGCCAATCACTTCTTACAGATAAGAAAAACACATTAAGAAACACTTAGGGTACACAAAAAGCTGGAGAAACTCAGCGGGTGCAGCAGCATCTAAGGAGCGAAGGAGATAGGCGACGTTTCGGGTCGAGACCCTTCTTCAGATGGTCAGGGATCAGGGAAACGAGAGATATAGACGGTGAGTGTGGAGAGATAAGGAACAATGAGTGAAGATATGCAAAAAAGTATCGGTGATGAAGGGAACAAGCCATTGTAAGCTGTTTGTGGTGTGAAAATGAGAAGCTGGTGCGACTGGGGTGGGGGAGGGAGATAGAGATAGAGGGAATGCCAGGGCCGAGGGCTGAGGGAGAGGTGGGAAGGGGAGGAGACAGCAAGGGTTAACAGAATTGAGAAAATTCAATATTCAAGCCCAAAGGATGCAGACTCCCCAAGCGGAATATGAGGTGCTGTTCCTCAGCTTGCGGTGTTGCTCACTCTGGCCGTGGAGGAGGCCCAGGACCGAGAGGTCGGATGTGGAATGGGAGGGGAGTTGAAGTGCTGAAGAAACACTTACTCTGTTAAAATTACGAACTGTTGTATACAAAAACCTTTTAGCACCCAGATACTAAGTGCAAACAGATAATCCTGTATCCAATCACAGGCTTAGGTTCAGCATCTCTTCAACAGAACCTAGACTTAATGGCAGCTAGTGGGTCATTAGTGCAGAATCATCCTGGAGCTTCTGCAAAGAGCTAGACTTTGTGGCAAATGCGAGGTCACATGGACCTCTTGCACCTGGTGTTCTTGTCACCTCATCCCGCTTGACCTTGCTTGCAGGCACTGTCCGCTATTTTCCAAAGCACCATCAGCCATTTCCCAAAGTGCCCATATTCTGACATATTATCACAGGCAGCATCCGTCGTCAGGATCGAACCAACGTCTCGGGCCCTGTGAGGCAGCAACTCTACCTCTGCGCCAGTGTGTCGCCACACAGCACCAGTTCAATGTTCTCTCTCCCTGTTAGAGTCATAGAGCCATTGAGTCACAGAGTGATACAGTGTGGAAATAGGGCATTCCGTTCAACTTGCCCACACCGGCCAACATGTCCCAGCTACACTAGGCCCACCTGCTTGCGCTTGGTCCTTAGCCCTCCAACCCTGTCCTATCCATGTACCTGCATAACTGCTTCTTAAATGTTGGAATAATCCCAGCCTCAACTACCTCCTCTGGCAGCTTGTTCCATACACCCACCACCCTTTGTGTGAAAAAGTTACTCCTCAGATTCCTGTTAAATCTTTTCCCCTTCACCTTGAACCTATGTCCTCTGGTTCTCGATTCCATTACTCTGGGCAAGAGATTCTGTGCATCTGCCCGATATATTTCTCTCATGATTTTATACGCCTCTATAAGATCACCCCGCATCCTCCTGCGCTCCAAGGTATAGAGACCCAGCCTGCTCAACCTCTCCCTGTAGCTCACACCCTCGAGTCCTGGCAACATCCTCGTAAATCTTCTTTGAACCCTTTCAAGCTTGCCAATATCTTTCCTATAACGTGGTGCCCAGAACTGAACACAAAATTCTAAATGCGGTCTCACCAACGTCTTATGTGACTGCAACGTGACCTCCCGACGTCTATACTCAATACTCTGACTGATGAAGCACATTGTAGTTGCACATCTGTGAACGTGGAAGGGTTAAACATTTCTTCAGCGAGACTCATTAACGTTCAGTCTCCACGGTGCCTGACTTGCGTCACTTGAGAATCCTCTCTGATAAGGGGCTCCATTCATTGCGCGGTCACACTGCCGGGGACTACAGTTCGTGCGATACCGGCGGGGATCCGCGGCTCCACGGCCACTGAGAGATAGGGCTCGAACTTGGGGACGAGGCAGTAATGGAGCGGAATGTTTTCTGGGCGGCTCACTACATTTTTGCCGATTACGACTGGCTGACATTAGACGATCGGATCTACTGTGTACTGCGGACTATTCAACCAATTTGCTACCCTCTGCTCGCAATCGTCGCCGTTCCCGGTAAGGTTCACTATCCAACTATTAATTTTAAATTCATGGTGTGCAGGGCGGCACGGTGGCGCAGCGCCGGAGACCCAGGTTCGACCCCGCATGCGGGCGGTGTCTGTACGGCGTTGGTACGGTCTCCCCGTGATCGCGTGGGTTTTCTCCGACACTCAAAAGACGTAGGTAAATTAGCTTGGTAAATGTAAAAAATGTCCCTAATGTGTGTAGCATAGTGTTTATATGCCGGGATCGCTGGTCGGCGGAGACCCAGTGGGCAGAAGGTCCTGTTTTCGCGCTGTATCTCAAAACTAAAATATAAACTGAAGTGATTTGATGCAGTTGGTCTTAAAGCTAAACATTGTGGTCGTTTCTCATTAACTTTATTAAGGAGAAACTGGCTTCAGTGAAATAAATTGTGTTCTTCCTGGTATGAAACTAAATTACCAGGTTTAGTCCGCACTGAGCAGTAATGCCGTCACATTAACTCAAGGGAGATTTTTTTGCCAATTTCATCCCAAGGCAATGAACATACAAACCTGTACATCTTTGGAACGTGGGGGGAAACCGGAGCACCCGAGAAAACCCACGCAGGTCACCGGGAGAACGTACAAACTCCGTACAGACAGCACCCGCAGGTCGGGATCGAACACGGGTCTCAGGCGCTGTAAGCGCTGTAACTACTACCGATGCCCAGATATTAAAGGCATACCATTATTGTATTTCTCTTATGTCCAGTTTCCTCCTCCAATATTCAGTCTGAAGTAGGGTCCTGACCCGCAACCCCACCCATCCATTCTCTCCAGCGATGCAGCCTGACCCTCTGAGTCACGCCAGTATTCTGCGTCAATCTTCAGTGTAAACCAAAATCTGCAGTTCCTTTCTATACGCGATGATTGCATATTGTATCCATATCGCAGAGCCTGTAATTACTATCTCGTCTTGTTTGTAGCGGTTCTTGATCGCCCTCAAATCCCCTAGAGAAGGTGGTTTTAGGCAGGGACTATTTAGGCATTTAAAAGACATTTGGGCGGGTACGTGGATGTGAAGATGGATATGGGACAAATGCGGGCGGGTGGAGGTGGTATCGATGCGTGGGCAAGTTGGACCCAAGGGCCTATTTCCGTACTGTATGACTGTGCCTCTATGACTAATCCCGATGCTCAGATTCACGCTCACCAACTGCACCCGCAATTCTGCCGGACAATGCCTGCACTTAACGACGCTGATACCAACTTTGCGTATATGTCCTATCTATCCAAGTACACTGCCGGAATAAATGTAAACTCTATTGATGGGCTGATTGAAAGACACGTATAGAAACAGGCTCTTCAGGCCACTGAGTCCACGCCGACCAAATGAGGTAGTTGTGGGTGGCAGGGCCGATCGCAACGTTGAAGAAACAGGTACACGGGCACGACAGGTTTGGAGGGATATGGGCCAAACGCAGGCAGGTGGGATTTTATTGGCCGGTGTTGGCAAGTTGGGCCGAAGGGCCTGTTTCCACGCTGTGACCCCAGTTCTTTACAATATATATTAACGATTTACCATATCTAAGTTTGCGGATGACACAAAGCTGGGTGGCAGTGTAAGCTGTGAGGAGGATGCTATGAGGCTACACGGTGGTTGGGTGAGTGAGCAGAAACATGGCAGATGTAGTTTAATGTGGATAAATGTGAGGTTATCCAGTTTGGTGGCAAGAACACGAAGGCAAGTTATTTTTGGAATGGTGTCAGATTAGGAGATTGGGGGAGGTGCCACGAGGATGTGGCTGTGTATTTGTACATCAGTCACTGGAAATAAACATGTCGGTGGAGCAGGCAGTGAAGAGAGCCAATAGCATGTTGGCCTTCATTGCGAGAGGATTTGAGTTCAGGAGCAAGGAGGTGCTACTGCAGTTGTACACCGCCCTGGTGAGACCGCACCTGGAGTATTGTGTGCAATTTTGGTCTCCTAATTTGAGAAAGGACATTCTTGGTATTGAGGGAGTGCAGCGTAGGTTCGCCAGGTTAATTCCCGGGATGGCGGGACTGACGTATGGTGAAAGAATGGGTCGACTGGGCTTGTATTCGCTGGAATTTGGAAGGATGAGAAGGAATCTTATATGAACATATTAAATTATTAGAGGATTGGACAGGGTAGATGCAGGAAAAATGTTCCCGATGTTGGGGGAGCCCAGAACCTGGGGTCACTGTTTAAGAATAAGAGGTAGGCCATTTAGGACTGAGATAAGGAAAACATTTTCACCCAGAGAGTTGTGAGTCTGACAATGAAATTCTTGCCTTGCATCAGCACAACGGAATATAGTAGGCACGAATACAGAACACATCATATCAGTGAGTCCGTGCGTTCTCGGTGGGCTAATTCTATGCCCACTATACTAATGTGGGACGGTGCGTATGTGTGGCAATTTTACTGAACTGAATGCAAATAAAAATGTCCAACAGCGGAAGGACCATTGCTGTAGTCCTTACCTTTGGATAGGAAAGATTCAGAAGGGTATGGGTCAAACACCGACAAATGAGTCCAGCGTAGATGGGGACATCTTCGTCCGCATGGAATAGTTGGACCGAAGAGCCTGTTTCCCTGCTGTATAACGTTATGACTATTATATTTCTTCAAGCGATTTCTACAGGTGCCCTCCAGCAGCATCGTGGCCAACGTGGGCAAGTGGGACTAGCTTAGATGGGGCATCTTGCATGATGTGGATGAACTGAGCCAAAGGGTGTTCTTGACTATAACTGCTTTGCATCAATGCACACCTGTCTGGACTTTGCAAATTCGCCAAAACCTGGGATACTTGCTTGCGTTCTCAGTGGGCTAATTCTATCCACGTTGTACTAATATGGGTGGTGCGTATGTGTGGCAATACTTTACTGAACTGAATGCAAAAAAAAGTTATTTCACTGCACGTCTGCGCATGTGATAATAAAAAAACCTCCCCCCCTCCCCCCCCCCCCCCCCCCCCCCCCCCCCCCCTCCATTCTTCCAAACTCCAGCGGTTATGGCAGGATGGTTCCGATCTATCTCAATGGATAATTCAGCTGTTCTGTAACTTAAGAGAATTGTGTACAAAAATCATGATTCATCTTTGTTTGTACATCCTTTGAAATCAATGACAGCCTCTCCCTCAGTTTGGTGAACGAAGATATTTGTCACATAAAATTCGGCCCCTAATCCAAGGTGAACCTTTCACAGAAGCCATTTTCTCCTTAATAAAGTTCATGAGAAACTACCACATTATTCAGCTTTAAGACCGGCTGCATCAAATCACTTTAGTTTATAGTCTAGTTTAGAGATACAGCGCGGAAACAAGCCCTTCGGCCCACCGAGTCCGCGCCGACCAGCCATCCCCGCACACAAACACTATTCTACACGCACTGGGGGCGCTTTACAATTTTACAATTTTTACCGAGCCAATTAGCCCACAAAGCTGCACGTCTTTGGAGTGTGGGAGGAAACCGGAGGACCTGGAGAAAACCCACGCAGGTCACGGGGAGAATTCTGGACCTTCCTTCAGTCCGAAAGTAGAAAGGAGGGAACTGGAAGTAAGAAAATGGTTTTCTACCGGATGGAGGTCGAGATGCTGGTTTTGAGAGGACCGGGCAGTCTTCTGATAGCAGCTGGTAAGAACCATTACTCGGTTGATCCTCGCTGTTAAGCTATGTAATGCCGGTGGGAGAATAGTTTTTTTTTAAATGGAAACCTGTTTTAATAAAATGTAGCACCTGGAAAAATGTTCAAGTACCTTTGCATTACAATTAGAAGTTCCATAACATTTGCAGACTCGGGTGCAATTTAAATGCATGAATGAAAAATGGGACATGGTTGGTTATCACAGACTTAATTTAAAAAGCAAAAGGCTGAAGTGTAATACAACCTTTTACATGTTTTAGTAATGGTAGGCCTCATAAATAACGCGCTGTTAACGATTGTGGAATAAATAACCCAGTACTGCTCTGAATTAACCACCATTAAAAGACGAGTAAACACTTGCATTAAAAATTGATGGAAAAAAAAAAAAAAAAAAAAGCGAATTCCAACTTCTGCTCAAAATTCGTACCCAAAAAATGTACATAAAACAGACGCCCCCCCGCCCCCCCCCCCCCCCCCCCCCCCCCCCCCCCCCCCCCCCCCGCCGTGGGAGCTATCTAGGGCTACAGTAAGTGTGTGTGCCCATGATAGTAATCTATATAATCTAATAGGCCTGAAACGTTGCCTATTTCCTTCGCTCCACAGATGCTGTTGCACCTGCTGAGTTTCTCCAGCACTTTTGTCTTACCCTCGCTGTTAACTTTGCTCGATCAAATCCTCTAATTTGATTTCACTTTGCCCGCAGTGAATGGTGACCATCGCGATCCTGTCGCGGGGAAAGTGCGGCCTCTCACAAAGGCGTGACCCGCTACCTGGTGTCCATGGCGTCGTCCGATCTCCTGGTGGTCATCTCGACCTGATACTCAGACAGATCCCCATCGCTTTCCCCAGAGAGTTCCGGCTGCTGCGGTCGTTCCCGGGTGGGGCCTGCAACGTCCACGCCGTGCTTCTCTACGCGGCCACCGATGCTCCGTCTGGTTCACGGTCACCTTCACCTTCGACCGGTGTGTGGCCATATGCAGCGCCCACGCTGCAGGTGAGAGGGGAGTAAGTATTGCACCGAGCGAACGGCGGCCATGGTGATGGGGACCGTCAGTGTGCTGAGCTGTTTGAAGAACATCTTCTGGTACTTCCTGCTGAGGGGGTGGTATTACCTTCTGAACAACCGTGGTTCTGTTACGGGAGGAAGAATGTTCTCTATTCCCCAATCTGGGCGGACGATTGAGTTCCTCCATTATCTCGTCACCCAGTTGCTTCCCTTCAATCTGGTCCTGCTGCTGAACGCCTTGACCATCAGTCATGTCTTGGTGGCCCTGCCGAGCCGCAAGAGGCTCCGGGGACCCGGCAGCGGGCGAGCAGGAGTCCCAGAGATCCTCGGAGATGGACAACCGCAGGAAGTCCCTCGTTCTGCTGCTGGTTATTTTCGGGCAAACTTCATCAGCCTGTGGGCCTCTTCACGGTTTATTACGTGTGGGCCCGCCTGAGGTACCTGGGGCCCGTGTCTACCTTCCCGCCGTGGACGGTGCGCGAACTCGGCTTCATGCTGCAGCTGCTGAGCTGTTGCACAAAACACCGCCATCTACGCCGCGACCAGAGGCAAATAAAGTTTCAGGGAGCAGCTGAAAAGGACTGGCGTGTTGGATTGAAACCCCCCGGGCTCTCCTTGTGGAGTGCGCTCGCTGCGCTCGTGGGCTGAGAAACCCCCGGCAGTGAACAAAATTGGACATCGAATTCTCCAATTCTAGATAACCTCCAACTATCCCCACCCCCTTCCTCACCTACCACCTCCCCTCCGCCCAAACCCCCGGGATCTCTCCCCTGTGCACCACAAGGACTCCCATCTATTTCTCCTCACTCCTACTAATTTCCTCCCTCTGGCTTCACAATCTGCAACTCTGACATGTCTCGCCCCTTCTGCTCTTACCTCTGGGCTTTTCCCCAACCATTTGTCTCTCAACCCCCTCCCCCGCTTGCCTATGCACATCCATTTACCTTTTACCCGCTTCCAACCTGTCCAGCTATATTCCCCCCTCGCCCTCCCCCCCCCCCAATCAGATGAAGAAGGGCCTCAATCCCAAACGACACCTTATCCATGTTCATTCAGATATGCTGCCTGACCTGCTGAGGTAGTCCAGCACTTTAGGTCCTTTTAATGCTTTTCAATCCACATGGTTGCCTTCTCTCTAACTCGGTTTTCTTCCAGAGAAGTCTTGCCGAAGTCTGATAAAAGAAGAATCCTCACCAGAAACCTGGGCTGTACATTTCTCTCCGGAGATCGTTGAGCCACTCCAACGCTCTCCGTTTTATCCGATTTCTTGCCAAATTCTACGGGTCCATGGAGAGGTGGAGGTAACATGAGAAGGGACAATAAGATCATGTGATCAGAGCAGAATTAGGCCATTCGTTTTGGCTGATCTATTCTCTCCCTCCTAACCCCATTCTCCTGCCTTCTCCCCATAACCTCTGACATCTGTACTAATCAATAATCTGTCTATCTCTGCCTTAAATATATCCACAGACTTGGCCTCCACAGCCTTCTGTGGCAAAGAATTCCACAGATTCACCGCCCTCTGACTAAAGAAATTTCTCCTCATCTCCTTCCTAAAAGAATAGCCTTTTAATTCTGAGGCTTGTGACCTCTGGTCCTAGGACTCTCCCACTAGTGAAAACATCCTCTGCACATCCACTCTTTCCAAGCCTTTCACTATTCTGTAAATTTCAATGAGGTCCCCCCCCCCCCCATTCTTCTGAACTCTAGCGAGTACAGGCCCAGTGCCGTCAAAAACTCATCATGTTTCATGTTAACCCACTTATTCCTGGGATCATTCTTGTAAACCTCCTCGGGGCCCATCCAGAGCCAAGCACACCCTTCCTCCGATATGGTGCTCAAAATTGCTCACAATATTCAAAATGCGGCTGGCCCCTGACCAGCGATCCATCGAGCTTCCCAGGCATTACATCCCTGTTTTTGTGTCCTCCTCTCAGAATAAATTGCGTTTGCTGTCCACTACCAATTCGATTTGCAGAGATTATTTTTTGGAAATCCTGCACCAGCATTCCCAAATTCCTTTGCACCTCCGATTTCTTGATTATCTCCCCATTATATAATATAATCTACGCCTTTTATTCCTACTACAAAAATGCACGACTCCACACTTTGCTACGCTATACTGTTGATACGGATCACAGATTTTTGGGTGGGAACAGCTCTGCTCTGACCGCAAGCAATTCTGGAGGAGGACACAAGGAATATGCAGATGCTGGCTCACCTAAACAAAATACGCCAAGTAATTCAAGGGTCAGCAGCATCTCAGAGGATATATAAATATACTTTTTGAATGGGACCCTTATTCAACGTGGATGTAGCTCAGTCTTTCATAAAAGGCCAGGCTGCTACTTTGTCCCACTTAGGAAACCTGAACGAAAAACTTCTGGGAAGACTTTGCGCCCACCCAAGGTTTCCGTTTGCGGTTCCCGGAGTTTTTTGTCAGTCTCCCAAATGGTCGAAAGTGGTTTCCGTTTTAAAAATCGGTATGTTTTTTTAGTCGAAGACGGTTGCGATGCTAGTTGAAGGTGGTTGCCAGAGGCAACAAAAACCTCCGGGAACCGCATGGAAAAACCTTGGGTGGGGCCGCAAAACTTTCCATAGGTTTCCCTTCAGGTTTCCTAAGTGGGACAGGGGCATAAGTGGGACAGGGGCATTACAACAACATAATCGATGACCCCTTTTCACCGCCATCGTTCCTGCTTCTCCGGTCCCGCAGCGAGGAAGAGACAAAAGCGTGGAAAGCATAGTACCACCAGACTCAGAAACAGATGAAGAAGGGTTCCGAACCCCGAAGCCTAGTCTACCAGTTTCTCCAGAAATGCTTCCTTACCGCGCGAGTTACACCAGCATATCCGGTATTTTTATTTAGTAAACCAGCATTGCAGGTCCTTGTTCGTTAAGTTTAGTTTAGTTTTAGTTTAGAGATACGGCCCGCGGCCCCACCTAGTTTGGGTGCACTAACCTACACACACTGGGGACAATTTTTACATGTATAACAAGCCAATTAATCTAGATAACCGGAACACCGGAGACAACCTCACGCAGTCACGGGGTGATCGTTCAAACGCCGTGCAGATAGCACCGTGGTCAGGATCGAACCCGGGTCTCTGGTGCTGTTAAGGCAGCAACTCTACCGCTGCCCCACCGTGCCGCCATAAAGCGTGTCTATAGCTTCATCGGTAAATCAGTTATCCGACACATGAACGGCCCTTCTCTAAGCCAGGATGTAGTCCAGATCGTCCAACCGACCTAAGTGTGGAATTGGACGTTGCAACTGTAACGCTAACAATGCTATAAAAACTTCCTTATATACTTGTATGCACTGCTTGTTGCTCTTGCGCTTTGCTCGATTATACGCCTTCATGTCTCAGGAACCGATGTATTGCATCACTTTTATTTTAGAGATACAGCGTGCAAATACGTCCTTCGGCCACCGAGTCCGCACCGACCAGCGATCTCGCACACTGACATTATCCTACAAACACGAGGGATAACACACATTTTTTTCACACAAAGGGTGGTGGGTGTACGGAACGAGCTGTCGGACGAGGCAGTTGGAGGCAAGGGACTATCGCAATGTTTAAGAGGTATTTGGACATGTACATGGATAGGGCAGGTTTGGAGGGATATGGGCCAAATGCGTGCAGGTGGGACTAGCGTAGATGGGGCACGTTGGCCTGTGTGCCAAAACACGCAAGCCGACCGAAGGGCTATTTTCCACTCTGCATTGACACTATGACACCCGGAGAACCCCCACGCGGGTCACAGGTGGGGAGAACGTACACACTCCGTACAGACAGCGCCCGTAGTCAGGATTGGATCCGGGTCTCTGGCGTTGTGAGCAGCAAACTCTGTTTCCTCGCTGTGTGACTCTGATCCAGGTGGGACTAGCGTAGATGGGACATGTTGGCAGTGTGGGCAAGTTGGGCCGAGGACATCTGTTTACACAACTGTACGGCCTCTATGACTCTATATGCAACCAACAAGTGCACGATACACTGAAAGTAGGAGCTTATTGGGGCCCTGCTCTTGATGCTTGACGATTCGATGAATTCACGTACGATCTTTAACCCCACTGCCACATTACTGCACCAACTCGATGCCCCTTCAAATCCATGAATCTTTGTGGAGTACACTCCGACAAACGAAGCATCCAGGGGACTTTCTAGAGTCGGGGCATTCTAATAGTTTATCACAGCGGGATTGACATTTATATCATCTCTGTACCGAGTTGCTAACTATTTCATTTCTGGGTCCCGTGGTGGTCTCTGGTTTTCAGACAACACCACTACTAAAACATCAAATCTAAAAAAACAAAAAAAAACATCCCATCAACCCACTGGAGTCTTCGCTTTTAGTTTAGAGATAGAGGGGGCACAGTGGCGCAGCGATAGAGTTGCTGCCTTACAAGCAGATTCGATCCTGACTACGGGCGCTGTCCGTGCGTTTACCTGTTGACCGCGTGGGTTTTCTCCGGGAGCTCCGGTTTCCTCCCACGCACCAAAGACATACAGGTCTGTAGGTTATTTGGCTTCGGTAAAAATATAAATTGTCCACCAGTGTGTTGCGTATGCTAGATGTTGTATATGCGCTCACGTCGGCGGGGCGAGGGGCCTGGTGTCCCGCGCAGTTATGTCTGAACTGTAATTGAGCCTGGAAACATGCATTTCGGCCCATGGAGTCCACACGATTATCAATCAAACTATGTTATCCCACTTTCCTGTCCACTCCCTACACACGAGGGACAATTTACTGAGGCCAATTGAACTATACATCCGCACGTCTTTGAGTGTTAACATAGAACTCGAGTGAGCGGGTTGGCATGGGCTCGGTTGGCCGAAGGAATTCTTTTGCACATGGGTCTATCTCTAAACTAAAGTTAACTCGTGTCTACACCTCTCACCATCTCCATTCAGGCTCTAAATAGGCCTCCCAGGTAGCCAGAGTTATACATGCACCTCCTCGAACATTCGCCGCTAAGTGTAGATCATCCGAACGTTTCAACTCGCACGTGTAATCTGTCCACCAAGACCCGTTAAAGTTCCTCGTTTCACCACTAAAAACGCCCCTTCCCGTTCTCATTCCAACCTGTCTCTTGTCGATCTCCTTCACTGCCAGGATGAGGCCACCCACAAACTTGAAAGACCAGCGCCACATGAGAGGATTGCGTGGATACACAGAGTCGGGGGATGAAGAACCAATAGTTTAGTTTAGTTTAGTTAGAGATACAACGCGGAAACAGGCCCTTCGGCCCACCGAGTCCGCACCGACCAGCGATCCCCGCACATTAACACTGCCCAACACACACTAGGGACAATTTATTTAAATCATTTTTTTAATAGCAAGCTATTTAACAAACAACAACCCTATGCGTCTTTGGAGTGTGGGAGGAAAGCAAAGATTTCGGAGAAAACCTACGCAGGTCACGGGAGAATGTCCAAACTCCGTTTAGATCAGCACCCGTAGTCAGGATGGAACCCGGGTCTCTGGCGCTGTATGGAAGGCAGTAGCTCTACCGCTCCGCCATCGTGCTGCCCCGGTGGTTGAAGGCGAGAGGGGGAAATATTTAAAGAGCTGCCGGAGGATATAGACGAGGCAGGTAGTATCGCAAGGTTTAAGAAACATTTGGACAGCTACATGGATAAGGCAAGTTTGGAGGGATATGGGCCAAACGCAGGCAGGTGGGTGTAGTGTAGATGGGACATGTTGGTCGGTGTGGGCAGGTTTGGGCCGAAGGGCCAGTTTCCATACTGAGTCACTCTATGACTCTGTAACAAGTGCACTCTATGCGCCAAGACCCGCTAAAGCTTCCTGTTCCAAATCAATTAAATCTTCCCTTTGACGTTCTGATGTGTCTTTCCTAGACTACCTCCACTCGCAGGGAGCGGCTACGCACACACGTGGAAGATCAGCACTTGATTTTCCGCTTGAGTAGCCGGCATAATAATGACAGGGACATAGTGTTTCCAAATTTCAAATACCTGCCCCACCCTTCCAGTCATCTGATCTACGCCAGATCTTTTTACGAAGACATTTTCTTCCAATCCTACGCCACCCTCAGCAAGTTCCTGTTCCCTGTTCCACCATCACCACCACTTGTGATATCCTGTGATTCCTCTCTCCGGGTGCCTGACCTTTACACCTTCCGAGATTTCCACCAATCCATTATCTTTCCATCTGGTTCTTCATTCCACTTCATGGCCGTGTGGTGGCGTAGCCGCAGATTTGCAGTGTTAGAGACTCGGGTTCATTCCTGACTTCGGGTGCTGTCTGTACGGAGTTTGTACGTTCCACGCTGTGAACGCGTGGGTTTTCTCCGGGTGCTCCGGTTTCTCCCCACACTCCCAAAACGCGCAGGCTTGTAGGCGAATGGGCTGGGTATAATTGTAAATTGTATATAGTGTGTGTAGGATAGTGTTAGTGTGCGGGGATCGCTGGTCGGCGCGGACTCGGTGGACGGAAGGGCCTGTTTCCGCGTTGTATCTCTGAACTAAACTCAAAATAAAAGCTTTTTAATCGCCACTATCGTATATGCCTCCATCGCCGCTTCTGGCAGCGCATTCCAGACACACACCTCACTCATTTGCGGCAACCTTTGCTCCTCTTCGCCTTAACGTTACGCTCTTTGGTTTTTGACGTTTCCACTCTGTGAACACGTTTCTCACTGTCTACGACTTTACGCTATCTAATATGCCTGCCATCATTTTACATACTTCTTTCAGGTCTCCCCTCGATTTCCAGCTTTCCAAACAACACACCTTGACTCTGTCAACCTCCCCTTCAGCAACGGGGCGACTAGAACAGCGGGCGGCTCGGCGGCGCAGCGGTAGATTTGCTGCCTCAGAGCGCCAGAGACTGGGGTTCGATCCTGACTACGCTGCTGTCTGTACGGAGTTTGTACGTTCTGCCTGTGACCGCGAGGGTTGTTTTTCCGGATGCTCCAGTTTCCTCCCACGTTCCATAGCCGGACAAGTTTGTAGGTCAATCGCCTTCGGTAAGATTGTAAATGGTTCCTAGTGTGTTGGCTAGTGCTACACGGTGTGCTCGCTGGTCGGCGCGGACTCGGTGGGCATGTTTCCGCGCGTTATCTCTGAAGTCTAAAGTCTCATGAACTGCACACAATACATGGAATGCATTATTTTTCAGGCTCCTTAAGCGGGAAATTAGCCTGGCAGCGGAGTAACTCGACGACAGACAGGTCGGAATAGGTTCAAATGAGCGAGGAGGGCCGCTGAGAGCGACCGGGCGGCGTCTCGCCCGCATACCGCCGAGAACGAGGAGGTACCGTCGATAGGGAAGAGTGCCGCCGTGAACGAAGGGGGGACACGGCTGGGGGCCGCCAAGAACGAAGGGGGATATGGCGGTAGAGGGTGAGAGAGTGGGGGCAGTGCCGAGAAAGTAGGGGACCTGGCGGTAGTCCGGGTTCGCCGCAACGCGAAGATAAGTCTGTTGCATGTATTATTTGTAACTTTTACTGCGCCAGAAGCATGGCGACTCGGTGAGTTCAGATGTATCATTTTGCATAATTGTCTGAAAAAGCAAAGAATTTCACTGAACCTGGGCACATGTGACGATAACGTATCATTGATGTGTCCAAACCAACCTTTTGTAACGTTGCATCATGGCATCCTGACTCATACTCAAAGCCCTGACCAATGAAGGCAAACATACCACATACGCCGCGGCACATCCATGTGTTGCCACGATCAGCCGGTTATGGACTTCCTTCCTCATGAATTTAATTCATTCTCTGTTTAAAACACCTGTAGCCCACGCCTTCTACACTTACCTACTCCAGTCTTTCATGGAGTCGTCTGTGAAAGGTGAAGAATTAGGCCGTTCGGCCCATCAAGTCGACTCTGGCTGATCCATCTCTCCCTCCTAACCCCATTCCCCTGCCTTCTCCCGTAACCCCCGACACCCGTACTAATCAAGAATCTATCTTTCTCTCCTTTAAAATATCCATTGGCTTGGCCACCACAGCCTTCTGTGGCAATGAATTCCACAATTCATCCCATTCTGACCAAATGAATCCCCCTCGTCTCCTTTCTAAAATAACGGCCTTCAATAATGAGGCTATGGCCTCTAGTCCTAGACTCTCCCCACCAGTGGAACCATCCTCTCCACATTCAATCTATCGAAACCTTTGGGTTATGGAGCTGTTTAATTGTTATTTTTTTTTTATTTGTTACTAAATCCGCCCTCCTCACCGTTAACTTGCCAATTAATCCCTCCCTACCTTTATCCACCAATCATGTTGCCAGCTCATTCCCCACTCCTACAGCTCTCGTTTTTTAGTTTAGTTTAGAAATACAGCTCAGAAACAGGCCCTTCGGCCCAATGAATCCGCGCCGATCCGGGATCCCCATACACGAACACTATTCTACACACACTCGGGACAATTTACAATGATACCAAGCCAATTAACCTACAAACCTGTACGTCTTTGGAGTGTGGGTGGCACACGGATTAAACGTGCATCGGTCACAGGGTGAACGTACAGGCAAGCACCCACAGTCTGGATCGAACCTGGGTCTCTGGCGCTGTGAGACAGCAACCCTACCGCTGCGCCACTGTGCCGCCTTGCCGACTGTCCGCACTCCAGGTTAGTAGCGATCGGCACTTCCCGCCTGTCTGCATCAGCTATCTCCTCAACTCCATCAGTGGAAGAATGGTCCGAAGACAATACCTTGACTGCCCATTCACTCCGCGGATGCTGCGTGACCCGCTGAGTTCCTTCAAGGGTGGGCAATGTTCATGTCTTACTCATACCTATTTACTCTCCAGACTGATAATGTTACTGCTTTTCCCGATCCATCACTAAGCACACTGATACTAAGTTCATAAGCCATAGGAGCAGAATTAGGCCATTCAGCCCATTGAGTCTACTCCGCCATTCAATCATGGCTAAGCTATATTTCCCTCTCAACCCAATTCACCTGGCTTTTCCCCATAAACACTGGCAGCCTTACTCATCAAGAATTTGTCAATCTCCGCCTTAAAAATACCCAATTACTTGGCATCCACAGCGTCTGTGCAATGAAATTCCACAGATTCACCACCCTCTGATTTAATGAATTCATCATGGCGTTCTTTCTAACGATACTTATTTTCATTCTGAGGCTATGGCCTCTGGTACCAGACAATCCTACTGGCGGAAACACCCTCTCCATATCCACCATATCCAGGTCATTCACTATTCGGTAATTTTCAATGAGGTGTCCCCTCATCCTTCGAAACGCCAGCGCGTAGAGGCTCACTGCCACCAAACGCTCCTCACATGGTAACCCAATCATCACTGAGATCATCCTCGGAAACGTCCTCTGGATCCTCTCCAACGCCAGTATTACAGCTTATCCAGAGCGATCACTGTGAACTCCATTTCAAGAACTAACAATGTTGATGTCACTGCTTATCCAAATGCAGTTTGATAGAACTGTTCATGTCCTCTGCTACTCACGCTGATCAACATACTCATGCTGTCCAAAATGGTTCACGATGTTTACTGGCTGAACTCTTATTGTCATTGGATATGCAAGATAATCACAACGCAGCAAATAAAACTGATGCTGCTCCAGCGTGTTGCATTCTGCACAGCAAGTCAGTTTCAGATTAGTTTATTGTCGCGTGTACTGATGTACGGTAAAAAACTTTCGTTGCGTGCTATCCATTCAGCAGAAAGACAATACATGATTACAATCGAGCCAATTACAGTGTATAGATAGATACAATAACGGAGTAACGTTTAGTGCAAGGTAAAGCCAGCAAAGTCCATATCAAGGATAGTCCAAGTGACACCAAAGAGGTAGATAGTAGTTCAGCACTGCTCTCTAGTTGTGGCGGATGGTTCAGTTGCCTGATAATAGCTGGGAAGAAACTGACCTTGAATCTGGAGGTGTGCGTTTTCACACTTCTCTACCTTTGTCTGATGGGAGAGGGGAGAAGAGGGGGTGGCCAGGGTGTGACTGGTCCTTGATTATGCTGCTTGCCTTGCGGAGGCAGAGTGAGGCATCAATGGAGTCAATAGAAGGGATTTTGATTTGTATGATGGTCTGGGCTACGTCCACAATTCGCTGCAATTTATTGTGGTCTTAGATGGAACTGTCCCCAAACCATGCTGTGATGTATCCTGATAAAATAATTTATATGGTGCATCTGTACAAGTTGTTGAGAGATGTTGGGGCATGATGAACTTCCTAGGTTTGCTAGCGAAGCAGAGGCAATGTTGCCAGTGTGCTGAAATATCTCAACAGCACTTACATTACCCGACCCTCCCAGAGATCTTTATCTTCCCAAGGAGTGAACACTGGGACGATTCGCTGTGCAAATTATTGTCACAAGCATTTGCGATTCTGTTCCTAATAAGGTTGTTCTCTAGATCCGAGGAGAGAGAACCAATCGCAGGTGGAATAGGGGTGAAAATGGATACAAGATGTTGACGGGGCCGTACTTGGAGCATTGTGTTCAGTTTTGGCCACCTTGCTATAGGAAGGATGTCTTTAAGCTGGAAGATTCATAAAGAAGATTTACGGGAATGTTGCGAAGACTGGAGGACCTGAGCTACGAGGAAAGGTTGGAGAGGCTGGGACTTTATTCCTTAAACCACAGGGGGCCGAGGAGTGCTTTTATAGAGTATGAAATCACAAGGATAATTGATAGAGATAATGCACAGAGCCTTTTACTTAGGGTATGGGAAGCAAGGATAAGAGGACATAGGTTTAAGTTGAGAGGACAAGACTTATTCGAGACCAGGTTTATTAGCCAATGTTTTCACACATAGGGTAGTGGGTTTATGGAACGAGAGGAGGTTGTTGAGCTACTATAACAGCATTCAAAATACATGTGGACATGTACATGGATGAATATGGAGTAAACATAGAAACATGGAAAAATATGTGCAGGAGTAGGCCATTCGGCCCTTCGAACCTGCACCGCCATTCAATATGATCATGGCTGATCATCCAACTCAGTATCCCGTACCTGCCTTCTCTCCATACCCCCTGACCCCTTTAGTCACAAGAGGCACATCCAACTCCCTCTTGAATATAGCCAATAAACTGGCCTCAACGACCTTCTTTGGCAGAGAATTCCAGAGTCTCACCACTCTATGTGTAAAGAATGTTCTCCTCATCTCGGTCCTAAATGAATTCCCACATATCCTTAGACTGTGACCCCTTGTTCTGGACTCCCCCAACATCGGGAACAATCTTCCTGCATCTAGCCTGTCCAACCCCTTAAGAATTTTGTAAGTCTCTGTAAGATCCCCCCTCAATTTTCTAAATTCCAGTGAGTACAAGCCGAGTCTATCCAGTCTCTCTTCATATCCAAATCCCGACATCCCAGAAATCAGTCTGGTGAACCCTCTCTGAACCCCCTCTATGACAAGAATGTCTTTCCTAAGATTTGGAGACCAAACCTGTACGCATTTTGGTCTCACCAAAACCTTGTACAACTGCAGTAACGCGGACAAAGAGGACTAGCTCAGATGAGGCAGTTTGGTCGGCATGGGCGAGTTTGACAGAAAGTCGTGTTTCCATGAGCTAGATATAGGCTCTTAAAGATAGCGGAGTTTGGGGACACGGGGAAAAGGCAGGAACGGGACACTGATTGGGGATGATCAGCCATGATCACATTGAATGGCGGTGCTGGCTCGAAGGGCCGAATGGCCTACTCCTGCACCTATTGTCTATTGTCTATTGTTTATTGTCCATGGCGATTGAGTCCATGACTGTAAGGGAATATTGAAATCAGAGTAATTAAACAACAACCTCCGTTATATCTTTCTAAATTATAGTGGGAAAGAGCCATGCGGTTGAACAGAAAAAATATATAAATTTATTTTGTGACATTAGAAAATAATTTTAATACTCTTTAAAAAAAAATTTTTTTGGGGGTACCTTTTGGTTATCTTGTTTGAGCCATATATACACGCCGTGGGAGAGAAGTGCTGTTTCTTCGTGAGATTGGACAGTTATTATATTCTGATCGTAGTTTCTGGACATTTTTCACGCGATTCTGGAAGAAATTTTGCGGTATCTATTTTCTTACATTTTTCTTCAGTTTAGTTCAGATAATTTATTGGCACGCGTTTGGGGGAACAGTGGAAGGCTTTTGTTGCTTGCTAACCAGCCTACCATGCGGTATGTGTAGAAAGGTTTAATCCGAAGATAGACACAAAATGCTGGAGCAACTCAGCGGAACAGGCAGCATCTCTGGAGAGAAGGAACGGGTGAAGAAGGGTCTCGACCCGAAACAGAGATACTGTCTGTCCCGCTAAATTATTCCAGCATTTTGTATCTACCAAACGGTATATTGATTCAAAATTTAATCTGGATATGGTGCAGTGAAACGTGGGTGGTTGGACAAAGAAACTTCAGTCTGAAATGAAGTGCAGCTGTGTTCAATGGCTGGAAATAATATTTCCCTCCAGGGAACCTAATAATAACATCATCCTATCAGTTACATAGTGCTGGTTTCCACAACGTTGCAAGTCAGTCTTATTCTGATATCATATTTCTGGAATTACATTTTAATTTCTATTTTTTAAAGAACATTAAACGTCTATGTAATCTTTTAACTTAAGTAACCATTTTGTTGTATAAACTGCGAAGAATAGGACAAAGAATCGCGTTTGTTATTGTCTTGTTTACCTGGCTTGAGCATAGCGACAAGAGACAATTATTACACATCACAAATTGGATTCATTAAGGACCTGAACTGGTTTAGTCAACCCTTTGCAATTATGTTCCGTGCATATCCATGTGCCCGTGTAAAGGCCTCGTAAACACCACAATCGCATCTGCCTCTACCACCACCCCTGGCAGCGCGTTCCAGACACTCGCCATAAACCTGCCCTGTGCATCTCCTTTAAAAGTTTTTTTGGAAAAAAAATGCCTTCAGTCGGTACGTTTTAGCTATTCACGTGAATATGACAACAATGTATTCCTTAAAAACAGATGTGCTTCATTATGCCAGACATAGTTCGAATGTGATCAATCTTTCCAAAGAACTGAATAACATTTCACTATAAAGGGATAACAGCGACTACACAGTTCGTTTGATGCAAATCCTAGGACATGAGGGTGATCGCTGGCCTAGGTTTGTCACTTGAAGTAATGCTGCACTGCAGAAAATTGAAGGCACTTATTGATACCGCAATGATCTGGTCAGTGATAGGTCTATATATAGTAGTGACATTATCATTGTGGTCAGTGCTGGGCCTGGAAAAGCAGTGTCATTTTCAGTGTGGTCGGCCCATTAGAGGGAGGATGTGGACGTTTTTGAAAAGGGCGCAATAGGGGTTTACCAGAATGCTGCCTGGATTAGTGGGTATTATCTATAAGGGGAGGTTGGGCGAACTCTGTAACGTCGAAGGTTGAGGAGAAACCTGATAGTGAAACAATACAACTACAGGAGTCACAGATAGTGTAATCATTCGGAACCGTTTTCACAGGGTGGAAATACCATAAACTAGAGGGCAGTGGTTTAACATGAGAGAGACAAAGCTTAATGCAGATGTGCGGAGAATATTTTTTTTACACATAAAGTGGTGGGTGTCTGGCCCGTGTACCCACCACCCACTGTATATTGAACTGTTAAAGCTTATATAGGTTTATCACCGCTCATTCAGGTCTAACACTGATTTGACCACATTACCGGGCTCATTTGTAAAACTAGAAATAATTAAACTCACAACTGAAAACAAAATGAAATAAACACAAAATGATATAAACACAAAATGATTATATTGGACGTTCAGGCAGCACTGGTGGAGGTGAATGGACGGTCGACGTTGCAAAATAGAACATAGAACAAAGGAACAGGCTCGAGTTAAACTAATCTCCTTTAACTGTACATGATCCGTATCTAACATGCTCTGCATATCCATAGGCCTATCTAAAAGCCTCTTAAATGCCACTATCGTATCTGTCCCTACCTCCGCCCCCTGGCTACGCGTTCCAGGCCCCCGCCACACTCTGTATAAGCAACTTGCCTTGCGCATCTTTTTTAATCTTTGCCCCTCTCGCCTTAAAGCTCTGCTCTCTATCCTATATATATATATATGCATCATAACTTTTCATGCATCCACCATGTCCCCCTTCAAATTCTGGAGTGCTGGAGAAACCTATCCAAGTTTGTCAAACCTTTCCTTATTGCTAAATTCCTGTATTCCAGACAGCTTTCAGTTAAACCTCTTCCGCGCATCTCGGAAGCCTTCACATTAGTCCTGTTGTAGGGCGATCAGAACCGCGGAGGTCATAACATGTCAAAAAGGGTCTGGACCCGAAACGTCACCCATTCCTTCTCTCCAGAGATGCTGCCTGTCCCGTTGAGTTAGAATATAATAGAATGGAATGCCTTTTATTGTCATCAAGCAGACAAGGATGGAACGAAATTTCATTCCCACAGTCACTCAAAAACTCTCCGCTATTCTGTAGCTATATATATATATATATATATATATATATGTAGAACAGAGCGGCACGGTGGCGCAGAGGTGGAGCGGGTTCGATCCTGACTACGGGTGCGGTCCGTACGGAGTTTGTTAGTTCTCCGAGTGATCTGCGTGGGTTTTCACCGAGATCTTTGGTTTCCTCCCACACTCCAAAGACGTGCAGGTTTGTACGTAAATTGGCGTGGGATAAGTGCAAATTGTCCCTTGTGTGTGTAGGATCGTGTTAAATGTGCGGGGATCGCTGGTCAGTGCGGATTCGATGGGCCGAAGGGCCTGTTTCCGCGTTGTATCTCTAAACTAAACTAAGCTGCAGACTAGTGCAGAGTTTGTGCAAATATATATATTTATATATGGCACATATAGCTGGGCCAGTAAGTAGGTTTGCCGACGATAGCACGAATGCTAAAGGTAGACACTAAATGCTAGAGTAACTCGGCGGGACAGGCAGCATCTCTGGAGAGAAGGAATGGGTGGCGTTTTGGGTCGAGACCTTTCTTCAGACTGCTGAAGTTAGAGCAAGCATCTGGTAGATAAGAGATAGAAACAGCACAGGACGTTGGTAGGTTTGAAAATGTAAACTACTTTTACCTTAATAAACTCTTGCGAATATGGCAAATCTGTCTCTGCTATTTACCGTGCATGCATCTGGCAACAATGTCACCTTCCTTCGGATGGTCTACGCTCTAATTCACAATTACAGTATCAACATGTATCAGACATGGATAGGAATGGTTTAGAGGGAAATGGACCAAACGTACCTCAGTTTGAGCAACTTGGTCGGTATTGACCAGTTGGATGGAAGGACTGGCGTCAGTGCTGTATATCTCTCTGACTTGTAAATGCTGACACTGTGGGCTGAATGGGCCGTTCTTGGACTGCACTGTTCTATGTTATATGTCCTATGGAAAATAACATTTGCCTGGAGGATAATTACCGATTCAATGGCAGTTACGTACATTTTATACCGAATCCCAAGCAGAACGCAGATCGGTGACATTGTCGTCTGAATGAGGGCATGCAAAAGGCCTGGATGGTGGTAGAGTCTAGGACCAGAGGCCATAGCACCAGAAAGTTCCTTTAGAAAGGAGACGAGGATGAATTCATTTAGTCAGAGGGTGGTGAAGCTGTGGAATTGATTGCCAGTGAAGGCTGTGGAGGCCACGTCAATTGGTATTTTTAAAGCAGTGATTGATAGATTCCTGATTAATGTGGGTGTCACGGGGTAGGTGAATGGGGTTGAGAGGGAATGATAGATTAGCATGATCGAATGGCGGCGTAGACTTGAAGGGCCGAATGGCCTAATTCTGCACCTAGAACTAATACATTTAAGAAAATGATATTTCTATCTTCAATAAGAAGAACCTCAAGCCGAAACGCCGCCTATTCCTTTTCTCGTCACCCGCTTAGTTTCTCCAGCATTTTGTCTACTTTCTATTGTGAGGCCGCGCCAACTCTGCAAGTGCATTAGTTTCAGAAAAATAATTCCACAATTTTCTGGAAACCGTAAAATGTTTGTCGCATATTCTTGCACATAATGAGTCAGTTTGTGCCGTTCAGAGAACACGCGCATAGCCTTATCTCTATATCTTGGAATCTCCAAAGCGTCGGTGCAGTTGCAGCGTTGGTCAAATATATTTTTGCATTGAATAACGGAACCAAATAACAAACTAGGGAAATCAATGCATGATCGATTGTTTGTATATGATGTGAAGCGGTAGAGAATCCTGATGACAAGATCATTCCCTACCAATCTGTGTTCTGTGTATGTTGCCAAGGCCATCATGACAGACCTGCCGCAATGTCGGCCCCCCTTCCCCGCCCCTTCCCGTCGACCGCATCTACACCCCACGCTGCCACGCTGCCAACATCAACACGGACCCGCTCATCCCTCTCCCGTCGGGCAGAAGATACAAACGTTTGGAAACACATAGTACCGGTACAGAAACAGCTTCATTCCCGCTTTCATTAGACTACTGCAGGTCCCTACAATAAACTAGGATGCTAAGGAGATAGTGATCGACTTCAGGGAGCGAAGCGGTACACATGCCCCAGTTTGCATTGACGGCGCCGAAGTATAGATGTTTGAAAACCTCAAATTCCCAGGAGTCAATATCACCAACAACTTCTCCTGGACCACCCATATCGAAGCAACTACCAAGAAATCACAGCGACGCCTCTACTTCCTTTGAAGGCGCAGGAAGTTAAGCATGTCCCCTAAAACTCTCACAAACGTCTACAGATGTGCCATTGCATTTTTATTGGGATACATCACAACCTGGTTTGAGAACAGTTCTATCCTAGACATCAAGATATTGCAGCAAATTGTGGACGCAGCCCAGATCATCACATAAACCAAACCTCCTTCCATTGACTCCATCTACACCTCTCGCTGCCTCGGCAAGGCCAACAGCACAATCAAGGACGAGTCACACCCCGGCCACTCCCTCTTCTCTCCTTTCACATCAGGCAAAAGTGTAGAAGTGTGAAAACCCGCACCCCCAGATTAAGGGACAGTGTCTGCCCAGCTGTTATCAGGCAACTAATATCAGGCATCCTACCACAACCAGAGAGCAGCGCTGAACTACTACCTACATGATTGGTGACCCTTTGATCAGACTTTGCTGGCTTAACCTTGTACTAAACGTTATTCCCTTATCAATGTATCTACTGTATGCACTGTCATGGCTCGATTGTAATCATGTACTATTTTTCTGATGACTGGTTAACACGCAACAAACGTTTTCACTGTACCTCGGTACACGTGACAATAAACTAAATTAAACTGAAAACAGTTAGTCCAAATCTTCCACCTACTTCATTGCGGACCTTGCAATATTTCTAAATATAATGCGTCCACGCTGTAACACTACATTCTGCATTCTGGTATTTTTCTCTTCGCACTACCTGTTGTACCTGCACAAGGCCGTGGAATATTTTTTATGTCAATGGATATTTTTATGTCAATGGATATTTTTAAGGCAGATAGATAGATTCTTGATTAGTATGGGTGTCCGGGGTTATGGAGAGAAGGCAGGAGAATGGGGTTGGGTGGGGGGAGATAGATCGACCGTGATTTTGACATGTGCCTTTAACTATCACCACTCAGGGGGAAAACGTGTCGTACTATCTTCCTGCGTATCTTTGCTCTGCTATACGGCACTACGTCCATTGAGTCCTGCTCAATGTTTTTCTATCGATCTTTCAAAGGCAGCGTCTTCCTTTTATGCCGTACATTTTATTGTTCCGTTATCAATGTTATCATAATCATTCAGGTTTATCAAGCTACTGTTGCTTTATACCAATGTCACTTAATCATTCGGACATTGTACGCAACATTGTGTCTTGCTTGCATAAATAACGACTGTCGATGACGGACGGGATGCAGGTGAATATTAGGAATTTATATTAATTTGCAGCATCCAACTGTTGAGATTCATTGTTTAGGGTGTAATAATAGTAGATCCAAATAAATCTACGAATTATTTGGATTTCTGAATATCAGTAATTGCTCTAGACCGCATCTACTGTCTAACTTATGTGTTTGCATGTCAACTCACCACCCCCTTGTTTGTGTTTTCTCTCAGTTATGAGCGAGGGATATTCAGGGCTACATATATTCATTGATCTACCGTGGAACTATACACAAATTCCGCTTCCTGTTCTATTAGTCCTTCGATTCTCCTGATCTAATCTACACACATGGTTATCTGGCTTGTCTATGAATCTCTTTGAAACTAATTCCGTTTCCTTACACTTGATATCGTACTAAAGAGTTGTCGCTCGGCATAGCTAACATCAAGTTACACTTATCCTTTCAATCCGTTTACTTGCTGCAAGGTTTGGAAAATGCAGCGAAAGTTTAAATAGGATTTCGGACGACGTTTTTCAACCTGGTGTCACCTACAATTCGTCAGCTATTAATTGCAATCTGACAGGGGAGGTAAAATTTGGAAACGGATCGCTGATGGTTATGGACAGGAGGATTTCATTCTCCAATCCTAATTTAACGTGTTCCTCTTATTGTTATGCAGTGTTCAAGTTTGGATCTTCTATTGCGATTAACCTTTGGAGAACGACAGAGGTTTTGATGAGGACAGACACATAAAACAGGAATAACTCAGCGGGACAGATAGCATCTCTGGAGAAAAGGAGGAAAAATGGTTTGACTATCGACCCCATCTATCCATCTCATAATATTATTCACTTCTATTAGGTCTTGCCTGAACCTCCAACGCGCCAGAGAAATTACTGCTATTCCCAAATCCTAATAGTTCGTAGATATACCAAAAGGCTCCGACTCTGAACAATGAGACTGAATATATGCATCCTGCAAATGAATATAGATCCCCAATATTCCCCTGCACGCCTTCTGTCACCGGTATTTGTTAATTACCCAACCATGCCACCCTGTTACACATAATGTCTAAATGATTCAATGAGATTGGTTGATAGTGATGTCAGCTTGATAAACCTCAGCGATTGTGGTAAAATTGATACATGAATCACAGTAAAAACCGCATGAAAATATAAGGTGCAGCCTTTGTAAAATCAATAGAAAGAGATTCAGGTGGACTCAATGGACGCAGTGCGATAAAGCACAGCAAAGATACGCTGGATAGTACGACATGTTTTACCAAGAGTGGGGATAGTTGAAAGCAGAAAACATAGGTTTAAGGTAAGGGTTAGTATATTTAGCGGGTATATGAGGATTTATTTTTTACCCAGAGGGTGAGTTGAATCTACAACGTACTGCCTGAATGCGTGGTGGTGGAAGTTAACCCTCGGTGCTAAAATGAGGACTTACCTAGACAAGTTGTAGATGGCTTCAAACCGTGGTGGTAAATAGGATTTGTACAGGTACAGTTGTGAATTACAGAATTGACACGGCGCGCGGAAAAGGCTGTTTCTGTGTTCAGCATTTTTAGCGTCAACGACCAGGGTTCATCGCTAACATCGGTGTTATTTGACTGGAGAATCGGGTCTTCCCATTTAACTCACTAGTTTCAATGGTGTGCTTCCGACTTCTGCTATATTCTAAATACTATATTGTCTCCATGGAGAATGGGTTGAAAGGGAAAGACAGATCAGCCATCGTTGAATGGCGAAGTGGACATGATGGGCCGATTGGCCTAATTCTGCTCCTGAAACTTATGAACTTATGAAGACGCGCCAATGTTCAGGTTTGAAAGCCCAAAATCAATTTCACCTGATGCCAGTGGAGTGAAACACTTTGACTATATTTTAAGGAAATTTGGGGGCGGGCGGTGTGCAGGGGGTGATGAGGAATGGGTCACAGGGAAGAAGACATGGGATGAGTAGGTGTAGATCAATGTCACTCATGTTATGAGTCGTGCTTTTGTAGTTACACCGACTGGCGTTGCAGTAAGCCTCCCTGCCTGGTTCCCGCATTATTAGAACAACGTGCTAGCATGAAGTTACCTGTGCTATGTCGTTAATAACGTCTTTATCATGGTGTAAGGCTTCAGTTATTTGGACAGCCGCAACACAACTGTAGGTATGTTCTGTTGGCCGCCGGAGTACCCGTGGATCAAAAACGGCTCCTGATATGTAGTAGGAGAACATGGAAAGATCTTTCATTTTAAAGGAATGACTACAGTTGTGTGAACATTTATGTCAGTTCAGTCTATTCTTTGAAACTGAACTGTATGATGGATGCGGCAAACCGAGTTTAAAAGGACCCATCAGGATTACTGCGAAAAGATGACCCCATTGACGAGTAGATATCGCTGAAACTGGTATTGCTATCTATATAAAGGTGTTTATGTGCCCGGTTCTATGCGCTTGGTCATAGAGTCATAGAGTGGTCGTGTGGAAACTGGCCTTTCGGCCCACCTTGCCCACCTGGCCAACATGTCCCAGCTGCACTAGTCCCACCTGCCCGCGTTTGGTCCATATCTCTCCAAAATTGTCATTTCCATGTAGATACATGCTATCCATTCTTGGAAGCTTCCCCGTGCCTGACGGGAGAGGGACTGTCCAAGGTGATAAAGGCTCCTGTCGTGTTGGCTGCTTTGCGTTGGCAGCGTGAAGTGTAGATGAAGTGGATACGAAGGGGCGGCTGCTGCCACTATTCTGTGTGATGGACTGCTTTACATCCGCAGCACACAAAGTGTGTGGGGAATAATCTAATCTTCAAGGTTTCCCAATTCCATCCCACAAATAAATGGAATCTATCACGAGGAGTTGCTTAATTTCTTGTTTGGTTTCGTTATTCGATGCAACCATCTATATTTGACCAATGTTGCAACTGCGTCCTTGGAGACTCCGTGGATATAAAGGGAGAGCACTGCGGGAGCTCTCGACAGAGTTTCATTCTGGACGGCACAAGCTGACTCATTTCCTGCAAGAATATGCTGCCAACATTTTACCATATCCAGAAAATATACTATTTGATCCTTGCCGTCATTGGTGTTCCGGGTAAGATATTGCAAATGTTATGTTGGCAGGGCTGATATTTACTGGAATTTAGAAGGATGCGAAGGGATCTTATAGAAGTATATAACGTTGTTATGGGATTGGACAGGCTAGATGCAGGGAAAATGGTGGGCGGGCGCGACTCACGTTGCAGCGGCCTCTACAGCCTGTCTGTCTTTTTTTTTGTCTAGTTAAATGTAGTTGTTCGTGTTTTTTTTTGTATTGTATATGTGGGGGGTGGGGTTTGGGGGGAAGGGGGAAACTTTTTAAATCTCTTCCCCCTCACGGGAGACTCGACTTTTTTCCTGTCGGGTCTCTGTTGTCGTTGGGGCCTAGTGCCGTGAAGCGGCCTCCGACCGGGACGACCTGGGGGCTCCAGTCAAGGAGCCTGCGGAGCTGCGGACTTGCCATCGTGGGGCTGGCCCGCCTCGGAGCGTGGGGAGCGGTGGTGGCTCGCTGCTGTGGCCCGACTCCGGAGCTCCAGCTCCAGCTCCAGGTGGGGCCCGACTCCGGAGCTCCAGCTCCAGCTTACTACCGGTGGACTGTCGGGACAGCTCCCACTCGCGGGTATGGGTGGAAGACCGCCTCTCCGGAGCTCCCGCTGCACAACTTCTCCAGCCCGTGCCGCGGGGTTGGAACGACCCGGAGCGGGGCCGTACATCGCCCGGCGCGGCTTTAATGGCCGCGGGACATTCGACCACCCGCTGAGTGCTCCAACTTTGTGACTTTGGGTCTAGAGCGGGCCGTACATCGCCAGGCGCGACCTCAATGGCCGTGGTGCTTAACATCGCCGGCCTGGGGCTTCGACATCGGGCGAGAAATGGTGCTGGGGAGAGAGAAGAACTTTGCCTTCCATCACAGTGAGGAGGAGATTCACTGTGATGGATGTTTGTGTGAATTGAATTGTTTGTGTTTTCTTTTTTATGAATTGTTCTCTTTGTATGGCTTGTAGAAACGGATTTTCGTTCGAGCCTCTCTGATGTTCGAATGACAAGTAATAAAAATCAAATCCTTTGTTGCTGGAGTCCGGAACCAGGGGTCACAGTTTCAGAATAAGGGGTCGGCCATTTAGGACTGAGATGAGGAAAAACGTTTTCACTCCGAGAGTTGTAAATCTGTGGAAATCTCTGGCACATGAGGCACCGGAGGCCAATTCACTGGATGTTTTCAAGAGAGAGTTAGATATAGCTCTTCGGGCGAACTGACTCGAGGGATATGGGGGGAAAGCAGGAACGGGGTACTGATTTTGGATGATCAGCCGTGATCATATTGAATGGCGGTGCATATCGAAGGGCCGAATGGCTTCTACTTCCTTTGTTTCTATGTTATGAAACTGTGTCAGAATAACTCCTGCTTCATGTTTGCTAACGTTCTTTTACAAAAATTATTTTGAATCGCGGTGAAGTTTAGCAACTATTGCCACACTGCTTTTGTCTATCGAGGGGGTGATAGTCAGTCAACACCTGTCGATATTTTGGTGTTCGAATGGTATAACGACGTTGAATGTGGAAATCACCGCATTGGAGTCTGTCTTAGTTTATTTTAGCTTGGTTTTTAGTTTAGTTGAGAGGTACAGCGCGGAAACAGGCCCTTCAGCCCTCCGAGTCCGCACCGACCAGCGATCCCCGCACATTTCCACATATCAGGGACGGTTTTCATTTATACCAAGCCAATGAACATAGCACGTCTTTCCAGTGCGGGAGGAAACCGACTATCCTGGACAAAACCCATGCAGGTCACGGGTAGAGCTACAAACTCCGTACAGACAGCACCCGTAGTCAGGATCAAACCCGTGTCTCTGGCGTTGTAAGCGCTCTACCCGTGCGCCACCGTGTTAACGGGAGAATATTTTTTTACCAAGCCACCCGTTACAGTAAGCGGCCGGCGGTGTGGTTTCGCAGCGGCTGTTGTTGTGGTCTATTGGTGATTTAGGTTTGGTGGTTTACGACATGCCCAGGGAGTAACCCACATGTGTAATCACACCACGTTTGTAGCTGACACATTGTGCAACTTCAGAACGACAGCAGGCCAAGAAGAAGACTTTTGCCTCGTGGACAGGAGGTACCGGGTTCGAGTATCTGGGAGTGCTCTCATCCACATTCGCGGTGTGCAACATGTAGGCAGTGGGTGGATTTGGCGGAGAAGAAATAATGTCAGTTGGGGACAGAAAGGAAACGTGTGACGTGCAGTGAGCGTATTTCTTTGTAATTGTAGCCTGTGTAAGTGTAACCCGGTCTTATGCTGGCGTGATATTTGTGATGTTATAAGGTTAATGATGAGCTTGGATAAGTTGGAGATAGGATGCAGGAATTTAGCATTTGAATGTATGAATGAATGGTTACGTTTATTGGCCAAGTATGTACACATACAACACTCGCCAGTGACAACACGGCATACAGTAAACCATTAAGAATAAAACATAAAACATTAAAATATTAAGAATAAGACATTATAGTTTAAACATGTGCATGAAATAATATATTAGAACTAAAGGGGGCCTCAGACGTTTGGTTATTGAGTCGAGCTACTGCTTGTGGTAAAAAGCTGTTTCTATGTCTGCCTGAGTCGGCTTCGAATGTCCGGAGTCGCCTTCCAGAGGGAAGTGATTCAAAGAGTTTGTGACTAGGGTGAGAGAGGTCAGAGATGATCTTGCCCGCTCACTGACCTTGCAGTGTACAGTTCGTCAATGGGGGGAAGGTTACAGACAAAAACCTCAGCTGATCGAACCATTTGCTGGAGCCTCTGGATGCTGTGTGGCTGAGCCAAACCAGACCAGGATGGAGAACGTGAGGACAGACTCTACGTTGGCCATGTAGAATTGGGCCATCATTGCCCGTGGTGGATTGTGCTTTCTCAGCTGCCACAGGAAATATATCCTCTGTCGGGCCTTTTTGACACTGGGAGACGATGGTGCCACCACCCCCCCCCCCCTTTAAGGTCTTTGGAGATTATGGTTCCTCTGTTTTTTTAGAAGGCCTTTTTGACTGAGGAGACGATGGTGCCCCACCCCCCCCATTTAAGGTCTTTGGAGATTATGGTTCCAAGGAACTTAAAATACGTGACTGTGGTGTTGTTGACGGTGAGTGGGGGGAAGGGAGGGGGAGCTCTCCTGAAGTCTACCATAAATTCCACTGTATTAAGAGCATTGAACTCCAGGTTGTTACGAAGGCACCAGGATGCCAGCTATGTCACCTCCTGTCTGTAGGCAGATTCCTCCCCATCCTGGATCAGTCCAACCAGGGTTGTGTCGTCCTCAAACTTGCGCAGCTTGACAGAGGAGTCTGTGGAGGTGCAGTCGTTGGTGTAGAGAGAGTAGAGGAGAGGGGAGAGTACGCAGACTGGCGGTGGTCCTATGCTGAGGGTCCGAGATGTGCTTTCCCAGCCTCACATGCTGCTTCCTGTCTGGTCCACCGACTGAGGGGCTCAGGCACAGTCAACTGTGTGAGTTTTCGAGTATAGTAGCTCTGGCAGAATGGTGTTGAATGCAGAGCTAAAATCCACAACCAAGATCCTTGCATAGGTCCCCTGGAAGTCTAGGTGTTGGAAGATGAAGTACAAGCCCAGGTTGACTGTGTGATCCACTGACCTATTGGCCCGGTATGCAAACTGCAGGTGGTTCAGCAGGGGGTTTGCGATTTTTTCAGCTGGGCGGGCACAAGCCTTTCAATGGTCTTCATGACTACAGATGTCAGTGCGACAGGGCTGGAGTCATTGAAACCAGTAGTCCTTGTATTTTTTAGGTACAGGGACAATAGTGGAGACTTTGAAGCAGGGACCAAATTCAAACATTTATAAGGAAAATGTCACGTCCTATTGTCTTTCCACAAAGCACGGGATGATTATAAGGACATTTCAACGGGTAGATGGTGATAATAAACAACATACAATAAATGCAGTAGCAGGCCATTCGGCCCTTCGTGCCAGCACTGCCATTCACTGTGATCATCGGCTGATCATTCACAATCAGTACCCCGTTCCTGCCCTCTTCCCCTATCCATTGACTCCGCTATCTTTCAGAGCTGTATCTAACTCTCTGATTAAAGCATCCGGAGAAACCGGTCTCCACTGCCTTCTGAGGCAGAGATTCCCACAGATTCACAACTCTCTGGGTGAATAACGTTTTTCATCATCACTCTGTTCTAAATGTCCTACTCCTTATTGTTAAACTGTGGCCCCTGGCTCTGGATGAGACAATTCAGGTCGTGCGTAGAGGCCACGAACGAGCGACAATAAAATAAGTGGCTGGTACATCTAGTCCGAAGAGCGTAGAATGTTATTCTCTGGAAGGGTGGTAGGCATAAGCGGGATGGTCCACCGCTTAATATGCCTACCCAGAATGATGCTTCATGTCTTAGTCAACTAAGAAAAGTATCTAACGTGGCGTCTTTATCCTGCCGTGTGCCTGCTCTTCCATTTTCATGCTTTGTAAACTACTCCAGCTTCCCTTTTTTCGTATTTCCATTTCTGTTAGTATCTTGTCCTGTTCGCGGCGCGTTTTGTACGAAATAAATTCATATTTGCATTCTTCCGTTCCTTGAGTTATCACATTGCAACTACAACTCTCTTCTCGCTATCAAAACATTTTTTATAGAATGCGGAGTTTCTGCATTCATAAGATCATAAGTGATAGGAGCAAAATGAGACCATTTCGGCCCATCAATTCTAATTCGCCATTCAATCATTTCTCCTTCCTAACCCCAATCTCCTGCCTCCTCCCCATCACCTCTGAATCGTATCATCCCTCTGAAAACTTGAGCACGCAAGAAAATGCGTTGGTTTCCACGTGGCGGAAATCCCGAGGGGTCCATTGGGCACTCGTGTACCCGGCCCCTCCCCCCATGTTTTGAAATCCGTATTGGTGCCGATTAGAATGACAGAGAGAAGTCAGTCAGCAAGCAGTGGAGGGGGCCATGATTATGCAGCGCGATGATTGGAGGAGGGAGTGTCAGTCCAGAGACGGAAGTAGAGGGGTGGGACTGAGGACAGAGCGCGGTGATTGGAGGAGGGAAACATCCCTGGAGCAAAGATCATAGAGCGGAGCTTGAGTAGGGCCCGTTCGCGGGACTTTTCATTGCCCGGCCCGACGCAGCCGGCCGCGGGGATCTTCCACCACCCCACGGTCAAATTGCTGCGTCGAGACTCCTGATGTTTGAAGCCCCCGTGAACGGGCCGATTGAAGCCCCACGATTCGGGGCGGACAAAGTTGCTGTTGCTGGAGTTCAGATTCGGTCAGCAACCAGGTCAGCGTCCACCAGGGCCCATGGCCAAAGCCTAGTGTGTGTGCGCATCCGCGCGCGGCTGCCATGAAAATGTGTCCCCCACATGTTTTTGAGAGCGATTTCCCGTGCCAGATTCCCAGCGCCAAATTGTGCTATTTTGGCTGATCAATTAGTGCAACGTTCTCAGCGATAAAACATAATTGACGCAATGATTCCCGGCTTTATCTTCTTCACTTTTATCTCCAGTTAATCTTCTGACGATTGTAGTCCTTTGCCAAGGAAAATGTGGCCTCTCCACCTGCACCTCTCTCTACCTGCTCGCGACGGTAGTGGCAGACTTGATGGTCGTCATCACCGAGAACAATATTGTGGCAGGTCAGCATTATTATTTCCCGGGCTCCTTCCTGCAGATCACAGTCGTGTGCAGCGTCGTTGACGTCTTGGTCCGTTCATCCATAAACTGCTCCGTTTGGTTCACCCGTCGCCTTCACATTCGATCGCTACATCGCCATCTGCTGTGGAAAGCTGAAGAGAGCATATTGTACATCCACGACCGCTGCCGCAAGTTCTAGCAATCATCGGCACCGTCTTCACTTAAAGAATATTCCCTTTTAATTCGCATAATGGAATTTGGGGAAGTTTAATTAATAACGTTCCGTGGTTCTGTAAATTAAAGCCAGACTATTATACTGACCCGTGTGGTGGGATATGACTGGTTCTATACAGGTTTTAACTCCATTTCTCCCTTTCTCTTTGGTTCTGCTGTTCAATGTCTCTAACGATAAATACATTTTAGTAGCCAACCGAATCCGAAGGGGATGAGCGGTCAGAATAAGAGAAGAAAACGGCAATGACCCAGAGCTGCAGAGCAGAAGGAAATCAGTAATTTTGCTCTTCACCATATCTGGCAGCTTCATTCTCTTTTGCTCGTCTTTGTGATAGAATTCTGCATTATGCCGTCACGGAAACAGGGCCGTTTGGGTTACAGTGACGCTCTGCTGATGGTTGAGCAAGTCGGATATATGCTGCTTAACCTAAGCTGCTGTACCAACTCATTTAATTTATGGGGTGCTCAAGTCTAAATTCAGAGAACATTCATGATCACAGTGAAATCTCCCGTGGCTTTGATCATTCGGGTCATTTACAAACGAAAGAACGATCAGTGGATTGTCCAATAAACTTAATATTTCAAAGCACAAGAAACTGTCGCATTATAATACCCGTCAAACTATCGTTTAATGTAAGCGCAAAGCTGGGGAGGAGTGGAGTGTTGACTGGATGGGGAAGGATGGGAGTATGAGAATTGTGTTCCCCAGTATTTAACTGTATCGGTTGTTCAAGGTGTGAAAACATAGACACATAGATAGAAACATAGAAAATAGGTGCAGGAGGAGGCCATTCGGCCCTTCGAGCCAGCACCGCCATTCATTGTGACCATGGCTAAATGTATTGTCTACATGGAGAATGGGTTGAAAGGGAAAGACAGATCAGCGATCATTGAATGGCGGAGTGGACATGATGGGCCGAATGGCCTAATTCTGCGCCTGAAACTTATGAACTTATGAAGACGTGCGAATGTTCAGGTTTGAAGGCCCAAAATCAATTTCACCTGATGGTAGTGGGTGCGCGGTGTGCAGGGGGCGATGTGGAATGGGTCACAGGGAAGAAGACATTGGATGAGTAGGTGTAGATCAGTGTGACTCATGTTATGAGTCGTGCTTTTGTATTTACACCCACTGGCGTTACAGTAAGTCCTCCCTGCCAGGGTTCCCGCATTAGTAGAACAACGTGGCTAGCATGAAGTTACCAGTGCTATGTCGTTAATAAAGTCTTGATCATGGTGTAAGGCGTCAGTTATTTTTGACAGCCGCAACACAACTGTAAGGTATGTTCTGTTGGCCGTCGGAGTACCCGAGGGTCAAAAACGGATCCCTCCTGAATATGTGCAGTAGGGGAGAACATGGAAAGGTCCTCTCCCATTGAAAAAGGAATTGCTACAGTTTGCGTGAACATTGATGTCAGTTTCAGTCTATTCTTTGAAACTGAACTGTCGGAACGCATGCGGCGCGGAGCATAAAATGACCCATCAGATTACAGCAAAAAGATTACCGGGGGGGGGGGCCATTGATGAGTAGATATCGCTGAAACTGGTATTAGCTAATCATATAAAGGTGCTTATGTGTCCGTTTCTTTTCTTGCCGCTTGGTCATAGAGTCATAGAGTGATCGTGTGGAAAATGGCCTTTCGGCCCACCTTGCCCACCTGGCCAACATGTCCCAGCTGCACTAGTCCCACCTGCCCGCGTTTGGTCCATATCCATGCCAAAATTGATCCTTTAGATGTCGATACATGCTATCCATGCGTGGAAGCTTCCCCCGAGCCTGACGGGACAAAGGGACTGTCCGAGGTTGACAAAGGTTTGTGTTTGTGATGGTGCTTTGCGTTGGCAGCGTGAAGTGGTAGATGAAAATGGATATAAATGTTTTTTTTTTAAAAGGGCGGCTGTTACGACTGAATTCTGAATGTGGATGGAAACTAACAAAAGTAACAATAGCCAACTACAATAGTGTGCAGATGTAGGCCCATTTGGCCCTTCGAGCGAGCACCGCCATTCAATGAGATCACATGCTGGATCATCGCCAATCATTCCTCGTTCCTGCCTTCTCCCCATATACCCTGGCTCCGCTATTTCTAAGATCCCTATCTAGTCTCTCTTGAAAGCATCCAGAAGAAACCTGCCTCCATCGCACTCCGAGGCAGAGAATTCAACAGAATCACCACTCCCTGTGAGAAAAAGTGTTTTTTTTCCTCGTCTCCGTTCTAAATGGCTTACTCCCTTATTTCCTTGAACCGTGGCAACTGGTTCTGGACTCCCCGAACATCGGTACATGTTTCCTGGCTCTAGGGTGTCTAAACCCTTAACAATCTTATATTTGTTTCAAACGAGAACCCCTCTCATCCTAAACAGAAGCCTCTAAACTACCACACCACCCAAGTGTACAAGCACAGCTGCTCCAATCTCTCAGCATATAAAACAGTCCCGCCATCCCGGGAATTAACCTTGTAAACCTATGCTGCACTCCCTCAGTAGCAAGAATGTCCTTCCCACAAATTACGGGACCAAAACTGTACACAATACTCCAGTGCGGTCTCACTAAGGCACTGTACAACTGCAGAAGGACCTCTTTTGTTCATATATTTGATTCCTCTAGTATAAAAGTCCAGTAAATATAAACCCAGCCAACATAACATTTGCACTTAAAGGCCAACATCAGGCTGTCTTCACTGCCTCTGTATCCGCATGATTAACTTTCATAGACTGATGTACAAGGACCCTAGATCCGTTATACTTCCCCTTATTCCCAATGACCCCATTTAGATAGTGATGGAACTGCCTTTACATCCGCTCACACAAAGTGTGTGGGGGATATTCTAATTTTCCAAGGTTTCCCAATTCCATCCCACATATAAATGAATCTATCACGAGAGTTGCTTAAATTCTTGTTTGGTTCCTTATTCATGCAAACATCTATATTTGACCAATGTTGCAACTGCGGCCTTGGAGACTCCGTGGATATAAAGGGAGAGCACTGCGGGAGTTCTCGACGGAGTTTCATTCTGGACGGCACAAGCTGACTCATTTCCAGCAAGAATAATGCGACCAACATTTAACCATATCCAGAAAATATACTATTTGACCCTGCCGTCATTGGTGTTTCCAGGTAAGATATCACAAATGTTAAATGGGCTTATATTTACTGGAATTTAGAAGGATTTTTTTTGAGGGGATCTTAATAGAAACATATAACTTCTAAAGGGATTGGACAGGCTAAGAACGCAGAAAAATGTTCCCGACGTTCGGGGATTCCCAGAACTAGGGGTCACAGTTCAGAATAAGGGGTAGGCCATTTAGGACTGAGATGAGTAAAACCACATTTTTTTCACCCAGAAGTTGTAAATCTGTGTAGAAATATCTGGCACAGGAGGCAGTGGAGCCACTTCACAGACGTTTTCAAGCGGAGTTAGACATAGCTCTCAGGCGAATTGAGTCGATGGATATGGGGAAAAGCAGGAACGGGTACTGATTTTGGATGAATCAGCCATGATCAAATTGAATGGCGTGCATATCGAAGGGCCGAATGGCTTTCTCCTTCATCTATGTTTCTTTGTTTCTAATGTTCTTCTATGTTTATGAAACTGTGTCAGAATAACTCCTGCTTCAGGTTTTTGCTAGATCGTTCTTTTCGCAAATTGTATTTTGAATCGCTGTCAAGTTTAGCAATTTATTGCCACTCACTGCTTTTTTCTATCGAGGGGGGTGAAAGTCAGTCAACATCTGTCGATATTATGGTGATCGAATGTATAAAGAGACGTTGAATATGGAAATTACCGCATTGGAGTCTGTCTTAGTTTATTTAGCTTGGTTTTAGTTTTAGTTTAGAGGTACAGCGCGGAAACAGGCCCTTCAGCCCTCCAAGTCCGCACCGACCAGTGACACTTTACACATGTCCAGGGACGGTTTTCATTTATACCAAGCCAATTAACATAGTACGCCTTTCGAGTGCGGAAGGAAACCGAAGATCTTGGAGAAAACCCATGCAGGTCATGGTAGAGCTACAAACTCCGTACATACAGCATCCGTAGTCAGGATCAAACCCGTGTTCTGGCGTTGTACGGCAGTCGCTCTACCCGCTACGGCCACCGTGTTAACGGGAGAATAATTTTTTTACCAAGCCACCCGTTTACAGTAAACGGTCGGGCGGTGTGGTTTCGCAGCGGCTGTTGTTGTGGTCTGTTGGTGATTTTTAGTTTGGTGGTTTATAGAACATGCCCAGGGAGTACCCACACATGTAATCACACCGCGTTTGTAGCTGACACTTTGGGGACAGAAAGTTGAGGACAGAAAGGCAACGTATGACGTTCAGTAAGCGTATTTCTTTGTAATTGTAGTCTGTGTTAAGTGTAAATCCGGTCTGTTGCAGGGGGTGATATTGTGATGTTATAAAGGTTTAAAAAAATAGTAATTTTACGAGGGAGTCGCGGCGAGGGAATTTCGTGAAGAACCCCCGCCAGCACGCATGCGCGGCATCCTTCAAAGCAGCGGTGTAGGGAATCACAGAACCAACCATGACTAAAAAAAAATAGTAAGATGAAAACCGTAGAACTACCTGTTCGACCTGATGATAGAGGGTGGAGAGCGGTGGCACGAAATCCCTCACCACGACTACTCCTCGTAAAATACAGATCAAACCTTCAAACTTGGTAAGTTCTTGTTTTAATCTTACTATTTTACTTCGGAGTCAAGTGAGTGACTTCGTGAAGATTTCAAAGCTCTGTGATTTTTCACGCCCTGAACAACGTCCAGTGCTTATCACACACTGCCGCCATTCTGATGGAGTAAGACTGTTAATGGAGTTCAGTTGACAGTGGCTGAAAAATCAACACAATTTATTAATCAAATACAACAACAAACCTCTAATTCGGGGACTAATATTTACTGAGCAATACACAGAATAGCTTCTGCGAATGTCCCAGGGGCGGCCAGAGGTTTATTATAGAATTGCTGAAACGTTTTCTCACTGGCCCAGCCCGCAGTGGCGAGAATGTGGTCCATGGGCACCTCCATGGCTCTCGCTGCTGATGTGGATGCAGCTCTGGTGGAATGAGGCTTTAAAATGTCAGTAGTAGTCGACCCCTGCTGCATCCAAACACTATCCTGAGCACCTGGCGATAGTCTGTTGTAGTCACTCGACGGTGCGGAGGTTTATGGCTGATGAAGAGTCCCTGTTCCTTCATCCTGATAGCACCAGTAACTCGATGTAGCGGTGGAGATGGGTCACTATGCAGAGTGTTGCATCCACAGGGTACGCCCGAAACTCCAGCTGCAGCCGATGCGCCCCTGGCCTGTGCTGTTTAATAATTCTTTAACAAAAAAAAATTTTATTCGACCAGTGGTGGCCACCATGCTGTCCAGACGCAGTTTTTGTAACGTCTGGACTCGTTGGGCTGTCGTCAGTGCCATGAGCATCACCACCTTAAGGGTGAGCTGTTTCAATGGTTAGTTCATCTATGGGAGCCCAGCTCCTCAGTAGGGTCAGCACGATCCCCACATCCCACGTTACTGTATAATCTGGGTCGTGGAGGGTTGGTATTGAATTACTCTCCTCATTTTTTAGACACCAGGTGGTGGGAGCCGATACCTATATCCAGGTATGAAGACAGCGCACTCCTGGCGCTGTTGATGGCACTGTAGCTGAGGCCAGCATCAAAGTGGAGGCCTGCGAGGAACTCCAACACATCCGGTATTGGTTGCCGAGTTGGAGGACTTGTTGTTCCGGGCACAGAAATCTTCCCACTTTCTAATTTGAGTGAGGTATTGTTTTCCAGGTGGATTCCCGGCATGATGCTGCAATGAGGTTCATGGCTCTTGACGAGATGCCTGCCCGGATGAGCGGTCTTTTCAGAACCTGCAAGCAACAAGTTTAAATGACCATGGCAAGGATTGACTGATCCCCGTAATAGGGTGAGTAATTAATTTGGGGTGTTTCCCAATCGCCATCCATGGTTGTTTTAAAATTTTCTCAACCATCGGGTACCATGGTTGTGTAGGCCAGTCGGGAATAATCAATATACCAGTTGCAGAGTCCAGTTTAATTTTCCGCAACACCCGACTGATGAGGCAGAATGGGGGAAATGCGTAGCAAAACCATTTCCCCCAATGGATCGAAAACGCATCCATCGCTATTGCCCCCAGGGTCCGGTTCCCATGACACATACGTTGGTATCTGATGGTTGAACCTGGACGCAAATAGGTCAATTATCTGGTGTCCCAAAGCGAGCTATAATATCTCCAAAAATTTGGGGATTTAACATCCACTCAATGTTGTCATTAAAGACTCGTGACTTGGTGTCGCCACTGTATTGAGCTTCCCAGGCAAATAGGTCGCAGTAAACCAATGTTTCTTTCAATGCACCAGTGCCAAATTGTATTAGCCAATTCATCACAAGATAGCGACCTGATACCACCCATATGAATTGATGTAAGCCACCACTGTAGTATTTATCTATTTGAAGGCGGACATGTAAATTCTGTGAATTAGTACAGTAAGCCCGCAGTCCATGAAATGCGCCCAACATTTCTATATAATTTATCCCACGTGCTCCAGAAATGTAGCCTCATGAGAATTCCTCTGCCACCACAACTGGACATCGTATCAGTTGCTCCCCAACCTTGATTGCCCACTATAATAGTTTATGACATTCTTTAATATTCTCAACTCACCATTGTAGCTCATTTCTGGCTTCTGATGGTAACCGAATTGGCCGATCAAAGTGACCAGCATTTGTTTTTAAGGCTGAAATTTTTGATTTTTGTAAAATTTCGGTAGTGTAACAGTCCGAATCGTGCAGCTGGGAATGCAGCTACTAATTTCCCTATATAACTTTTGCTGTTTGCCGAATAGTCGGTACCCTGGCGCAAGCAAGATTGAGGCACACTTCTATAATAGTAGTAGCTTTATTATTTGGGATGGTAATCTTCATTGAATTAGTGTCTAGGGTGAACCCCAAATAATCCATAACCCATTACCGGGTGCATTTTGATTTGTCTGGATGAAATTACAAATCCCAGCTTCTCAAAACAAATCCTTGTTGCAGCCACTCCTTTAATGGCCAATTGGAGGGTCGGACCCACTATAAGGATATCATCCAAATATGCCTTTACTATATATATTTGTTGTCGGAGAAGAGCCAATATAGGTTTTACCAATTTGGTAAACAGCCTAGAGGAAGCTGTGGAATTCCATTGGGCAATGCTTTATACTCCCATAACTGACCCTTCCAGACAAACTTCAAAAATTACTACAAGCCTCTGCATATGGGTACCGTATAATATGCATCCTTTAAATCAATGCATGCCATAAAGTACCCTGGGTAAAGCATCTGCTTAGCTGTTTCAAACGTGTCCATTTTGAAATGGGTGTATTGTACAAAATTGTTCAATTCAGACAAGTCTATTATAACACGACATCCCCCCATCTTTCTTAATCCTGGTGAATATATTAGACACAAAACTCAATTGGTTCATGCTTAGTTTTGCCAATTACCCCTTTTTGTTCTAACCGTATAATTTCAGCTTGTCCTGCCTCATCTCTTTTTGGGATAGAGTAAATTTCCTACGAGGCGAATGCTGCGTAGGGGATTTATACCTTCAATGAATTCTATAACATATCCTTGAACACTTTGTAAATAAAAACTCATCGTGGTGACAGTTTTCCAAATGTCCAAAAACGCCCGCAACCGCCCACCTATTTGTGCAGGGGGAGATGCTACGGCGTGAGAAGAACCAGACCCCCTTACCTCCAAGGTTAACGGCGGTTCCGTACAGTGACTGTGTTTTGAATGAGCGTTGTGGAGGTTGACGAGCCGGAGGCCGCATTTTCCATGCAGGCCTTTGTTGCCTTGCCCCTAATAAAGGTCGTGGCACTTGTTGGTATGGAGGTGGGTTGGATCTCTGCACCCTTTCCGGCGGCCGATTTCTCCATGAGGAAGTAGGCTGCTGCTGTTTATGGGTGAGGCCTGGTCTGTTGAGGCTTCATGAGGCCGACTGTTTTGGCCTCCTCATCCAGTTCCTTCACCTGTTTGGCTAGGTCTCCGAACAAGTTGATGCTGCGGTGGTTGGAGTGGTTGATGGTCGGCACAACCCTGCGAATTTAGGGTTTAGTGTGGGCTTAATGGAGCTCTTACACAGGCTGTTGATTTCGTATTTCGGCGTTGCATAATAGTGCCAGTGCGTCTTGCTGATCGCTCGACACATTATCCCCATCCAGGGTTCTTTGCAAACGCCGTGATGCCTGTGGAGAGAACTTTTAATATGCGCTGGAGGCGGACATCCTGCGCCTTGGTGGCCGTGTTCAAGTGTCCCAGATCTGGGCGTTAACCAAGGGCACACTGAGGTTGATGCAGTTTTTCGGGCGGTTTGAGTTTCTCCAATGTATCACTGAGAACCTGACTCTGGAGTTGATGTGTGGTGAGGTAATCAATGGTGCCCGCCAATTTGTGGTGCAGAGGTTCACCTGTCTGGGTGGTTGGTAGCGGCAAAACTTATGCACCACTTCCAGCACATCCTCCTCCTGCTCTGGCTCAGCGGTGACTGGCTGCCCTGGGTCCTCTTCGAACACAGCAGCTGGGAAATCCCTCATGCTTCCTGCTGGAGATGACGAGATGCTGAGTGGAGTCCTCGCACGGCTGGTAGATGCCCGCGAGTCCCGTTCTTCTCGTTCTCGGTCCCGCTGGAGCAGTTGCTCCACTAAGAGCTCCATACCGCTCAATGCGACCGTCCCCTGCGAGATGCAGCGGGACAAGCCGACTTCCCCAGGCCCTGCGAATTCACTGGGGGCTTCCACCATTGGACCTCTCACCCCCCTTAGAGTGCGGTCTACGGTCCAATAGCAGGTCGTCGTGACCTACAGCCCAAGTAGGGTCATACGACTCCCGCACGGACTCTCCGCTAGTCTGTCTTCTCCCGACTGTGGCGGCCCACCTGGACTGATAAGAAGGCAGGTGAGTTGACTCGGCGCCGGCCCCCGAACCTGGCTCCCCGGAGTCTGTGCAGGCTTACCTCCACACATGCCCATTGCTTGACGTGGAGGCGCATGGTCGGCCGTCCCAGAGCTGAGCTGACCGACCGCTTCCTGCTGCCACCTCCGCCCTTGACCGCAGCCTGACGGTGTGTGTTGTCGGTATCTGCTCCAGCAGGCCTACACGACGCAGCAGTGTTATGCCCGGGCTGCACGATGGCAGATATCCCCGGCTGTGGTACGTATCGGCACTTTGCAGGGCTACCCTGTCATGCGGCTTTCCCCCGGGCCCAGCCCTTGGGTCTACTGGAGCTCGGGGAGAGAGGTGGCTGGTAACAAGCGAGACCCACTTGCCATGTACCTGCTTTCCCCCTCTTTTCTTGGGGGAAAGGCGGCTCGGAGTCTGGATCTGATATCTCCAGCTCCGGCGTGGCAAACCATTCCGGTGAGTCGGGCGGCCCTGAATCAGCGGGAGCACCCGACTGTCCGCGTTCCTGCACCCACACGCCTCGAAGCTGCTGGTGTTGTTGGCAGCTCTGGAGTCAAGGGCCGTTGGCTGGTCGATAGCTCGACTTTTCGACAGCGCCTTCCTCTTGCCCTTGTCCATCCTGTAGGATAAAAACACATACTCACCTACCGGCCTTTATGAGGAGCCCGAGGAGAGAGCGCACTCCCCCCCCCAGCTGCCGCTGCAAATGCGCGCGACGATATGCCGCGCATGCGTGCTGGTGGGGTCTTCACGAAGTCACTCACGTGACTCCGAAGTAAAATGATGAGCTTGGATAAGTTGGAGATAGGATGCATGGAATTTAGCTTTTGAATTGTATGAATGAATGGATAACGTTTATTGGCCAAGTATGTACACATACAAGGAATTTGCCTTGGTGCTCCACTCGCCAGTGACAACACGGCATAGAGTAAACCATTAAGAAATAAAACATAAAACATTAAAATATTAAGAATAAAATATTATAGTTTAAATATGTTCATGAAAAAAAATATTAGAGCTAAAGAGGGCCTCAGACGTTTGGCTATTGAGTAGAGCTACTGCTTTTTTTGGGGAAAAACTGTTTTTATGCCTGCCTGTGGCGGTTTCGAATGTCCGGAGTCGCCTTCCAGAGGGAAGTGATTCAAAGAGGTTTGTGGCCCTTGCAGTGTACAGTTCGTCAAATGGGGGGGAAGGTTGCAGCAACAACCTCAGCTGATCGAAAGATTTGCTGCAGCCTCCGGATGCTCGGTGACTTAGCCAAACCAGACCAGGATGGAGAAGGTGAGGACAGACTCTACGTTGGCCGTGTAGAATTGGGCCATCCTTGCCTGTGGTGGATTGTGCTTTCTCAGCTGCCGCAGGAAATATGTCCTCTGTCGGGCCTTTTTGACTGTGGAGACGATGGTGCCCCCCCCCCCCCCCCCCCCCCCCCCACCCCCATTTAAGGTCTTTGGAGATAATGGTTTCAAGGAACTTAAAATACGTACTGTGGTGTTGTTGATGGTGAGTGGGGGGAAGGGAGGGGGAGCTCTCCTGAAGTCTACCATAAATTCCACTGCATTAAGAGCATTGAACTCCAGGTTGTTACGAAGGCACCAGGATGCCAGCTATGTCACCTCCTGTCTGTAGGAAGATTCCTCCCCATCCTGGATCAGTCCAATCAGGGTTGTCTCCTCAAACTTGACAAGCTTGTCAGAGATGCGGTCGTTGGTGTAGAGAGAGTAAAGGAGAGGGGGGCGTAGACAGATTTGCGGTGGTCCTATGCTGAGGGTCTGCGGGTCCTAGATGTGCTCTCCCAGCCTCAGAGTCTTGCATAGGTCCCCTGGCAGTCTAGGTGTTGGGACAGATGAAGTACAAGCCCAGGTTGACTGCGTGATCCACTGACCTATTGTCCCGGTATGCTAAACTGCAGGGGGTTCAGCAGGGGGATTGTGAATATTTTTCGGCGGGGCAAGCACAAGCCTTTCAATGGTCTTCATGACTACAGATGTCAGTGCGACAGGGCTGGAGTCATTGAAACCAGTAGTCCTTGTACTTTTAGGTACAGGGACAATAGTGGAGACTTTGAAGCAGGGACCAAATTCAAACATTTGTAAGGAAAATGTCACGTCCTATTGTCTTTCCACAAAGCACGGGATGATTATAAGGACATTTCAATGGGTAGATGGTGATAACAAAACACAATAGATGCAGGAGAAGGCCATTCGGCCCTTCGTGCCAGCACTGCCATTCACTGCGATCATCGTTGATCATCCACAGTCAGTACCCCACCAGTACCTTCAGTATCCATTGATTCAGCTATCTTTAAGAGCTCTATCTAACTCTCTGTTGAAAGCATCCAGAGACCCGGCCTCCAATGCCTTCGGAGGCAGAGATTCCCACAGATTCACAACTCTCTGGGTGATAACGTTTTTCCTCGTCTCCGTTCTAAATGTCCTACCCCTTATAGCTAAAACTGTGGCACCTGGCTCTGGATGAGACGATTCTGGTCGTGCGAGAGGTACGAACGAGCGACTACCCAAATAAGCGGCTGGTACATCTAATCCGAAGAGCGTAGAATGTTATTCTCTGGAAGGGTGGTAGGCATAAGCGGGATGGTCCACCGCTTAATCTGCTATACCCAGAATTATGTTTCATATCTTAGTCAACTAAGAAAAGTATCTAACGTGGCGTCTTTATCCCGCCGTGTGCCTGCTCTTCCGTTTTCATGCTCTGTAAATTACTCCAGCTTCCCGTTTTTCGTAATTTCCAATTTCTGTTGGCATATTTCTCCTGTTAGCGGCACGTTTTGTACCAAGTAAATTTATTTTGCATTCTTCCGTTCCTTGAGTTATCACATTGCAACTACAACTCCCTCCTCACTATGAAAAACATTGGCTACCGCGGAGTTTCTGCATTCTTACGATCATAAGTGATAGGAGCAAAATGAGACCATTCGGCCCATCAATCCCACTCCGCCATTCAATCGTGGCAGATCAATTTACTCCCTCCTAACCCCATTCATCTCCCCCCTCCCCATCACATCTGAATCGCATCATCCCTATGAATCAGTGAAGATTCTTGCGTGGTTTTCCAGAAGGGGGCGGAAATCCCGGGTGGGACAGGGGACACCCCCCCCCCCTCCTATGTTTTGAGAGGCGGGCGACGATCCGCCCCCCACACCCATGTTTTGTAATCCGTATTTTAAAACTCGGTGAACAAAAAAGCTATTAAAAATCTCCGCTTTCCGCGAGACAGTGGGGGTGGGACTGATGATCGAGGACGCCGATTGGACGAGAGAGACGTCAGTCAGCAGGCAGTGGGGCGGACGGGGGCAGCCGGCCGCGGGATCTTCCACCGCCCCGCGGTCAAATTGCTGCGTCGAGGCTCCTGATGTTGAAGCCTCCGTGAACGATCAGGTTTAAGCCCCACGATTTCGGGGCGGAAAAAGTTGCTGCTTCTGGAGTTGGGAGTCGGTCACTAACTAGGTCAGCGTCTACAGGGCCCATGGCCAAAGCCTCGTGTGTGTGCGCATCCGCGCGCGCGGCGGCCAAGAAAATGTGTCTCCCCCATTTTTGAGGAGCGATTTCCGTGCCCGATTCCCAGCGCCAAATTGTGCTATTTTGGCTAATTTGTGCTAATTAGTGCAACGTTCTCAGCGATAAGACATAATTGACCAATGATTTCCCGGCTTTATTCCTCTTCACTTTTATCTTCAGTTATTCTTCTGGCGATTGTAGTCCTGTGCCAAGGAAAAATGTGGCCTCTCCACCTGCACCTCTCTCTACCTGCTCGCGATGGTAGCGGCAAACTTGATGGTCGTCATCACCGAGAACATATTGTGGCAGGTCAGCCGTTATTATTTCCCGGGCTCCTTCCTGAAGATCACAGTCGTGTGCAGCGTCGTTGACGTCTTGGCCCGTGCATCCATAAACTGCTCCGTTTTGGTTTCAACGTCGCCTTCGTATTCGATCGCTACATCGCCATCTGCTGTGGAAAGCTGAAGAGAACATATTGTACTGCCACGGCCGCTGCCGCAGTTCTAGCAATCATCGGCCCCCGTCTCAGTTTAAAGAATATACCCTTTTATTTCGCATATGAATTTGAGGTTAATTAATAACGTTCCGTGGTTCTGTAAAGTTAAAGCCAGACTATTATACTGAGCCCGTGTGGGTGGGATACGACTGGTTCAATACAGTTCTCCCTTTCTCTTTGGTTCTGCTGTTCAATGCTCTAACGATTAAATACATGTTAGCAGCCAACCGAATCCGGAAGGGGATGAGCGGTCAGAATTAGAGGCAATGACCCAGAGCTGCAGAGCAGAAGGAAATCAATAATTTTGCTCTTCACCATATCTGGCAGCTTCATTCTCTTTTGGTTGGTCTATGTGATAGAATTCTTGCATTATTGCCGTCACGGAAACAGGGCGCTTGGGTTTACAATGACTCTTTGCTGATGGGTTGAGCAAGTCGGATATATGCTATTTACCTAACCAAAGCTGCTTAACCTAAGCTTAATATTTCAAAGCACGAAAAACTGCCACATTACAATACCCGTCAAACTATCGTTTAATGTAAGCGCAACGCTGGGGGAGGAGTGGGAGTGTTGACGGGATGGGGAAGGATGAGATTATTAGAAATGTGCCAGTATTTACCGTATACGGTTGTTCAAGGTGTGGAAACATAGAAACATAGATAGAAGCATAGAAAATAGGTTGCATAGGAGGCCATTCGGCCCTTCGAGCCATTCATTGTGATAATGGCTAAATTACTATATGAGCACATGGAGAATGGGTTGAAAGGGAAAGACAGATCAGCGATCATTGAATGGCGGAGTGGATATGATGGGCCGAATGGCCCTAATTCTGGTCCTGGAAACTTATGAACTTATGAAGACGCGCGGAATGTTTTCAGGTTTGAAGGCCCAAAATCAATTTCACCTGATGGTAGTGTAGCGAAACACTTTGACTATATTGCAAGGAAATTTGGGGGAGGGCGGTGTGCAGGGGGTGATGAGGAATAGGTCACAGGGAAGAAGACATTGGGATGAGTAGATGTAGATCAGTGTCACTCATGTTGAGTCTTGCTTTTGTAGTTACCCCTAGCGTTTACCGTAGCCTCCCTGCCTAATTCCCGCATTATTAGAACAACGCGCTAGCATGAAGTTACCTGTGCTGTGTTATTAATAAAGTCTTGATCATGATGTAAGGCTTCAGTTATTTGGACAGGACGCAACACAACTGTAGGTATGTTATGTTGGCCGTCGGTAGTACCCCGTGGATCAAAAACGCCCCCTGATATGTAGTAGGAGAACATGGAATGGTCTCTCATTTAAAATGAGAGACCAAAAAACGCTGCCTGATATGTAGTAGGAGAACATGGAATGGTCTCTCATTTAAAATGAGAGACCATTACAGTTGTGTGAACATTGATGTCAGTTCAGTCTATTCTTTGAAACGGAACTGTATGATGGATGCGGCAAACCGAGCTTAAAAGGACCTACCAGGGAGTACTGCGAAAAGGTGACCCCATTGACGAATAGATATCGCTGAAACTGGTTTTGCTATTCATATAAAGGTGCTTATGTGCCCGGTTCTATGCGCTTGGTCACAGAGTCATAGATTGATCGTGTGGAAACTGGCCTTTCGGCCCACCTTGCCCACCTGGCCAACATGTCCCAGCTGCACTAGTCCCACCTGCCCGCGTTTGGTCCATATCCCTCCAAAATTGTCATTTCGATGTAGGTACATGCTATCCATGCGTGGAAGCTTCCCCATGCCTGACGGGAGAGGGACTGTCCGAAGTGATAAAGGTTTGTGTTCGTGTTGGCCGCTTTCCGTTGGCAGCGTGAAGTGTAGATGAAGTGGATACGAAGGGGCGGCTGCTGCCACTATTCTGTGTGATGGACTGCTTTACATCCGCAGCACACAAAGTGTGTGGGGAATAATCTAATCTCCAAGGTTTCCCAATTCCTTCCCAAATATAAATGGAATATGTCACGAGGAGTTGCGTAATTTCTTGTTTGGTTTCCTTATTCGATGCAAACATCTATATTTGACCAATGTTGCAACTGCGTCCTTGGAGACTCCGTGGATATAAAGGGAGAGCACTGCGGGAGTTCTCGACAGAGTTTCATTCTGGACGGCACAAGCTGACTCATTTCCTGCAAGAATATGCTACCAACATTTTACCATATCCAGAAAATATACTATTTGACCCTTGCCGTCATTGGTGTTCCAGGTAAGATATTGCAAATGTTATGTTGGCTGGGCTTAATGTTATACTAGAATTTTAGCAAAAGGATGCGAGGATATCTTATAGAAGCATATAACGTTGTTAAGGGATTGGACGGGCTAAATGCAGGAAAAATGTTCCCGATGTTGCTGGAGTCCAGGACCCGTGTCTCTGCCGTTGTAAGGCAGTCGCTCTACCGCTACGCCATCGTGCTAACGGGAGAATATTTTTTTACCAAGCCACCCGTTACAGTAAGCGGTCGGCGGTGTGGTTTCGCAGCGGCTGTTGTTGTGGTCTATTGGTGATTTAGGTTTGGTGGTTTAGGACATGCCCAGGGAGTAACCTACATGTGTAATCACACCACGTTTGTAGCTGACACATTGTGCAACTTCAGAACGAATGCAGGACAAGAAGAAAAGTTTTGCCTCGTGGATGGTAGCTACCGGGTTCGAGTATCTGGGAGTGCTCCCATCCACATTCGCGGTGTGTAACAAGTGGGCAGTGGGTGGATTTGGCGGAGAAGAAATAATGTCAGTTGGGGAGAGAAAGGAAACGTTATGACGTGCAGTAGTAAGCGTATTTCTTTGTAATTGTAGTTTGTGTAAGTGTAACCCGGTCTTATGCAGGGGTGATATTTGTGATGTTAATAATGAGCTTGGATAAGTTGCAGATAGGATGCGGGAATTTAGCTTTTGAATGTATGTACACATACAAGGAATTTGCCTTGGTGCTCCACTTGCCAGTGACAACACGACCTACAGTACACCATTAAGAATAAAACATAAAACATTAAAATATTAAGAATAAAATATTATGGTTTAAACATGTGCATGAAATAAAGTACCAAAGCTAAAGGGGGCCTTAGACGTTTGGTTATTGAGTAGAGCTACTGCTTGTGGAAACAAAACTGTTTTTATGTCTGGGGTACACAAAAAGCTGGAGAAACTCAGCGGGTGCAGCAGCATCTAAGGAGCGAAGGAGATAGGCGACGTTTCGGGTCGAGACCCTTCTTCAGACTGGTTTTTATGTCTGTCTGTGGCGGCTTCGAATGTCCAGAGTTGCCTTCCAGAGGGAAGTGATTCAAAGAGTTTGTGGCCAGGGTGAGAGGGGGCAGAGATGATCCTACCCGCTCGCTTCCTGGCCCTTGCAGTGCACAGTTCGTCAATGGGGGGAAGGTTGCAGCCAACAACCTCAGCTGATCGAACGATTTGCTGCAGCCTTCGGATGCTTGGTGGCTGAGCCAAACCAGACCATGATGGAGAAGGTGAGGACAGACTCTACGATGGCCGTGTAGAATTGGACCATCATTGCCTGTGGTCGATTTTGGTTCCTCAGTTGCCGCAGCAAGTACATCCTCTGTCGGGCCTTTTTTGACTGTGGAGGACGATGGCCGCCCCCCCCCCCCCCCCCCCCCCCCCCCACCCCCCCCCCCCCCCCCCCCCCCCCCCCCATTTAAGGTCTTTGGAGAACTTAAAATACTGGTGGTGACTGTGGTGTTGTTGCCGGTGAGTGGGGGGAAGGGAGGGAAGGTGAGGGGGAGCTCTCCTGAAGTCTCTCCATTAATATTCCATCGTATTAAGAGCATTGAACTCCAGGTTGTTACGAAGGCACCAGGATGCCAGCTATGTCACCTCCTGTCTGTAGGCAGATTCCTCCCCATCCTGGATCAGTCCAATCAGGGTTGTGTCGTCCTCAAACTTGAGAACGTTGACAGAGGAGTCTGTGGAGGTGCAAATCGTTGGTGTAGAGAGAGTAAAGGATTTGCCCTTGTGAGGGGGGCACTCGTAGAGAGATTTGGCGGTGCTCATATGCTGAGGGTCTGCGGGTCCGAGATGTGCTTTCCCAGCCTCACATGCTGATTCCTGTCTGTCAGGAAGTTGGTGATCCACCGACAGAGGGGCTCAGGCACAGTCAACTGGGCGAGTTTGGAGTGTAGTAGCTCTGGCAGAATGGTGTTGAATGCAGAGCTAAAATCCACAACCAAGATCCTTGCATAGGTCCCCTGGCAGTCTAGGTGTTGGAAGATGAAGTACAAGCCCAGGTTGACTGTGTGATCCACTGACCTATTGGCCCGGTATGCAAACTGCAGGTGGTTCAGCAGGGGGTTTGCGATATTTTTCAGCTGGGCAAGCACAAGCCTTTCAATGGCCTTCATGACTACAGATGTCAGTGCGACAGGCCTGGAGTCATTGAAACCAGCAATCCTTGTATTTTAGGTAAAGGGACAATAGTGGAGACTTTGAAGCAGGGACCAAATTCAAACATTTATAAGGAAAATGTCCCGTGCTATTGTGTTTTCAAAACAAAGGGATGATTGTAACTGGTACATTTCAACTGGTATGTTGGTGATAATAAACAATATACAATAGATGGTAGTAGGCCATTCGGCCCTTCGTGCCAGCACCGCTGTTCACTGTGATCATGGCTGATCATCCACAGTCAGTACCACGTTCCTGCCTTCTTCCCATATCCATTGATTCCGCTATCTTTAAGAGCTCTATCTAACTCTCTGTTGAAAGCATCCAGAGACCCGGCCTCCAATGCCTTCGGAGGCAGAGATTCCCACAGATTCACAACTCTCTGGGTGATAACGTTTTTCCTCGTCTCCGTTCTAAATGTCCTACCCCTTATTGTTAAACTGTGGCCCCTGACTCTGGGCGAGATGATTCTGGTCGTGAGAGAGACACGAAAGGCGAGCGACTACGGGCACAAAATAAGCGGCTGGCACATTTAATCCGAAGACCGTAGAATGTTATTCTCTCGAAGTGTGGTAGGCATAAGCGGGATGGTCCACCGCTTAATCTGCTATACCCAGAATGATGCTTCATATCTTAGTCAACTATGAATAGTATCTAACTGTATCTTAGTGTCTTTATCCTTCCCTGTGCCCGCTCTTCCATTTTCATCCTCTGTAAATTACTCCAGCTTCCCGCTTTTTGTATTTCCCTTTCTGTTAATATCTTGTCCTGTTCGCGGCACGTTTTGTACGAAGTACATTTATTTTGCATTCTTCCGTTCCTTCAGTTATCACATTGCAACTACAACTCTCTTCTCGCTATCAAAACATTGGCTACCGCGGAGTTTCTACGTTCATAAGATCATAAGTGATAGGAGCGAAATGAGACCATTCGGCCCATCAAGTACACTCCGCCATTCAATCATTTCTTCCTCCTAACCCCATTCCCTGCCTCCTCCCCATCACCTCTGAATGGTATCAAGAAAATGCGTGGTTTCCTCGGGCGGAAATCCCGGTGGGGACATGGGGCACTCGTGCCCCGCCTCTCCCCCCATTTTGAAATCCGTATTGGCGCCGATTGGATGACAGAGACGTCAGTCCGCAGGCAGTGGAGGGGGCCATGATTATGCAGCGCGATGATTGGAGGAGGAGGTGTCGGACAGAGACGGAAGTAGAGGGGTGGGACTGAGGATAGAGCGCGGTGATTGGAGAAGCGAAACATCCCTGGAGCAAAGATCGTATAGAGCGGAGCTTGAGGTAGGGCTCGTTCGCGGAACTTTTCATCGCCGGCCCGACGCAGCCAGGCGCGGGTTCTTCCGCCACCCCGAGAACATATTGTACTGCCACGACCGCTGCCGCAGTTCTAGCAATCATCGGCACCGTCTTCAGTTTAAAGAATATTCCCTTTTATTTCGCATATGAATTTGGGGCGTTAAATTAATAACGTTCCGTGGTTACCATATAACAATTTACAGCACGGAAAACAGGCCCTCTCGGCCCTTCCAGTCCGTGCCGACAAGTACCTTTACAAGGTTCTGTAAAGTAAAGCTAGAATATTATACTGAGCCCGTGTGGGTGGGATATGACTGGTTCTATAGTTTTAATTCCATTTCACTCCCTTTCTCTTTGGTTCTGCTGTTCAATGCTCTTACGTATTAAATACATTTTAGTAGCCAACCGAATCCGAAGGAGGATGAGCGGTCAGAATAGAGGGCGAATGGCAATGACCCAGAGCCTGCAGAGCAGAAGGAAATCAATACTTTTGCACTTCACCATATCTGGCAGCTTCATTCTCTTTTGGTTGGTCTATGTGATAGAATTCTTGCATTATGCCGTCACGGAAACAGGCCGTTTGGGTTACAATGACTCTCTGCTGATGGTTGAGCAAGTCGGATATATGCTGCTTGACCGAAGCTGCTGTACCAACTCATTTATTTATGGGGTGGCTCAGTCTAAATTCAGAGAACAGTTCATGATCACAGTGAAATCTCCGTGGGTTTTGATCATTCGGGCCATTTACAAACGAAAGAACGCTCAGTGGATTGTCCAATAAACTTAATATTTCAACGCACGAGAAACTGTCACATTATAATACCCGTCAAACTATCGTTTAATGTAAGCGCAAAGCTGGGGAGGAGTGGAGTGTTGACTGGATGGGGAAGGATTTGAGTATGAGAATTATTGCAGTATTTACTGTATCGGTTGTTCAAGATGTGGAAACATAGAAACATAGATAGAAACATAGAAAATAGGTGCAGAAGGAGGCCATTCGGCCCTTCAAGCCAGCACCGCCATTCAATGTGATCATGGCTAAATATATTGTCTACATGGAGAATGGGTTGAAAGGGAAAGACAGATCAGCGATCATTGAATGGCGGAGTGGACATGATGGGCCGAATGGCCTAATTCTGCGCCTGAAACTTATGAACTTATGAAGAACGTGGGAATGTTTGGGTTTGAACGTCCAAAATCAATTTCACCTGATGTAGTGGAGTGAAAACACTTTGCCTAAAATTTCAAGGATATTTGGGGGTGCGCGGTGTGCAGGGGGTGATGAGGAGATGGGGTGACAGGGACGAAGATATTGGTATGAGTAGGTTGTAGCGATCTGTGTCACTCATGTTATGAGTCGTGCCTTTTGTAGTTAACTCCCACTAGCGTTACAGTAAGTCCTCCCTGCCTGGGTTTCCGCATTATTAGAACAACGTGCTAGCATGAAGTTACCTGTGCTATGTCGTTAATAAAGTCTTTGATCATGGTGTAAGGCTTCAGTTATTTCGACTGCCGCACAACACAACTCTGGGTATGTTCTGTTGGCCGCCGGAGTACCCGTGGGTGAAAAACGGCTCCTGATATGCAGTAGGAGAAACATGGAAAGGTCTCCTCGTTGAAAAGGAATTGCTACAGTTGTGTGAACATTGATGTCAGGTTCAGTCTATTCTTTTGAAATGAACTGTCGGACGGATGCGGCCATGCGGAGCATAAAAGGACCCATCAGGATTACTGCGAAAAGATGACCCCATTGACGAGTAGATATCGCTGAACTGGTATTGCTATTCATATTAAAGGTGCTTATGTGCCGGCTCTTGGCGCTTGGTCATAAAGTGATCGTGTGGAAAATGGCCTTTCGGCCCAACTGGCCAACATGTCGCAGCTGCACTAGTCCCACCCGCCCGCGTTTGGTCCATATCCCTCCGAAATTGTCATTTCGATGTCGATACATGCTCTCCATGCGTGGAAGCTTCCCCATGCCTGACGGGAAAGGGACTGTCCGAGGTGACAAAGGTTCGTGTTCGTGATGGCTGCTTTGGCGTTGGCAGCGTGAAGTGTAGATGAAGTGGATGCGAAGGGGCGGCTGGACTATTTTGTGTGATGGACAAAAGACAATAGACAATAGACAATAGGTGCAGGAGTAGGCCTTTTTGACCCTTCGAGCCAGCACCGCCATTCAATGAGATCATGGCTGATCATCGCCAATCAGTTCCACGTTCCTGCCTTCTCCCCATATACCCTGGCTCCGCTATTTCTAAGAGCCTATCTAGTTATCTCTTGAAAGCATCCAGAGAACCTGCCTCCACCGCCCTCTGAGGGAGAGAATTCCACAGAATTCCAAATTCTGTGAGAAAAGTGATTCCTCGTCTCCGTTCTAAATGGCTTACTCCTTATTCTTAAACGTGGGCCTGGTTCTGGACTCCCCCAACATCGCGAATATGTTTCCTGCCTCTAGCGTGTCCAACCCTTAACAATCTTATATGTTTCAATGAGAAACCCCTCTCATCCTTCTAAACTCCAGAGTGTACAAAGCCTAACTGCTGCAATCTTTCAGCATATGACAGTCACGCCATCCCGGGAATTAAACCTTGTAAACCTACGCTGCACTCCCTCATAGCAAGAATGACCTTTCTCAAATAGGGGACAAAAACTGCACACAATACTCCAGGATGTGGTCTCACTTAGGCTTTGTACAACTGCAGAAGGACCTCTTTGCTCATATATTCGATTCCTCTTGTTATAAAGGCCAGCATCAGGCTGTCTTCACTGCCAGCTGTATCAGCATGCTTACTTTCATAGACTGATGTACAAGGACCCCTAGATCCCGTTGTACTTCCCCCTTTTACAACTTGACGTCATTTTAGATAGTGATGGACTGCTTTACATCCGCAGTACACAAGTGTGTGGGGAATATTCTAATCTCCAAGGTTTCCCAATTCCTTCCCACATATAAATTGAATCTATCACGAGGAGTTGCTTAATTTCTTGTTTGGTTTCGTATTTCGATGCAACCATCTATATTTGACCAATGTTGCAACTGCGTCCTTGGAGACTCCGTGGATATAAAGGGAGAGCACTGCGGGAGTTCTCGACAGTTTCATTCTGGAGGGCACAAGCTGACTCGTTTCCTGCAAGAAATATGCAACCAACATTTTACCATGTCCAGAAAATATACTATTTGACCCTTGCCGTCATTGGTGTTCCGGGTAAGATATTGCAAATGTTATGTTGGCTGGGCTTATATTTACTGGAATTTAGAAGATGTGAGGGGGATCTTATAGAATATATAAGGCTAAATGCAGGAAAAATGTTCCCGATGTTGGGGGAGTTTAGAACCAGGGGTCACAGTTTCAGAATAAGGGGTAGGTCATTTAGGACTGAGATGAGGAAAAAACGTTTTCACCCATAGAGTTGTAAATCTGTGGAAATATCTGGCATAGGAGGCAGTGGAGGCCACTTCACATGATGTTTTCAAGGCGGAGTTAGATATAGCTCTCAGGGCGAATTGACTCGATGAATATGGGGAGAAAGCAGGAACGGGATACTGATTTGGGATGATCAGCCATGATCATATTGAATGGCGGTGCATACCGAAGGGCCGAATGGCTTCTCCTTCACCTATGTTTCTTTTGTTTCTATGTTTCTATGTTACTATACTGTGTCAGACTAACTCCTGCTTCAGGTTTGCTAACGTTCTTTTCGAAAATGACTTTGAATCGTGGTCAAGTTTAGCAATTATTGCCACTCACTGTTTTGTCTGGCGAGGGGGTGAGAGTTAGTCAACATCTGTCGATATTTTGCTGATCGAATGGTATAATAAAGTTTTGAATATGGAAATTACCGCATTGGAGTCTGTCTTAGTTTATTTCAGCTTGGTTTTTAGTTTAGTGGTACAGCGCGGAAACAGACCCTTCAGCCCTCCGAGTCCGCACCGACAGCGACCCCCGCACACTTACACATATCAGGGACGGTTTACATTTATACCAAGCCAATTAACATAGTACGTCTTTCGAGTGCGAGAGAAAACCGAAGATCTTGGAGAAAACACATGCAGGTCACGGGTAGAGCGTACAAACTCCGTACAGCCAGCACCGTAGTCAGGATCAAACCCGTTGTAAGGCAGTCGCTCTACCGCTGCGCCACCGTGTTAAGTCATCCGTTACAGCAATGCGGTCGGCGGTGTGGTTTCGCAGCGGCTGTTGTTGTGGTCTATTGGTGATTTAGGTTTGGTGGTTTAGGACATGCCCAGGGAGTAACCTACATGTGTAATCACAACACGTTTGTAGCTGACACATTGTGCAACTTCAGAACGAATGCAGGACAAGAAGAAAAGTTTTGCCTCGTGGATGGTAGCTACCGGGTTCGAGTATCTGGGAGTGCTCCCATCCACATTCGCGGTGTGTAACATGTGGGCAGTGGGTGGATTTGGCGGAGAAGAAATAATGTCAGTTGGGGACAGAAAGGAAACGTATGACGTGCAGTGAGCGTATTTCTTTGTAATTGTAGTTTGTGTAAGTGTAACCCGGTCTTATGCAGGGGTGATATTTGTGATGTTAATAATGAGCTTGGATAAGTTGCAGATAGGATGCGGGAATTTAGCTTTTTGAATGTATGTACACATACAAGGAATTTGCCTTGGTGCTCCACTCGCCAGTGACAACACGACCTACAGTAAACCATTAAGAATAAAACATTAAAACATTAAAATTTTAAGAAAAAAAACAGTATAGATTAAACATGTGCATGAAATAAAGTACCAAAGCTAAAGGGGCTGCAGAGTTTGGTTATTGAGTAGAGCTACTGCTTGTAGAAAAAAAAGCTGTTTTTATGTCTGTCTTTGCGGCTTAGAATGTCCGGAGTCGCCTTCCTGAAGGAAATGATTCAAAGAGTTTGTGGCCAGGTGAGAGGGGTCAGAGATGATCTTACCCACTCTCTTACTGGCCCTTGCAGTGTACAGTTCGTCACTTGGGGGAAGGTTTGCAGCCAACAACCTTCTCAGCTGATCGAACCATTTACTGCAGCCTCTGGATGCTTGGTGGCTGAGCCAAACCAGACCATGATGGAGAAGGGTGAGGACAGACTCTACGATGGCCGTGTAGAATTGGACCATGATATCATATATATATAATATTTATTGGAAAACGATACCCCCATCAACAGAAATTATACAGAGAATCTTGGGAAAAGGAATTAGGCCAAATAATAAGACCAGAAATATGGGATGAAAGTTTACAACATATACATTATTGTTCATTAACGCTAAACATTCTCTTATACAGTTTAAAATATTACATAGATTACATTACTCTAAATCTAAATTACATAATATTTTTCCAAAAATATCTCCAATATGTGACAAATGTCAAATTTCAGAAGCAAATTTGACACATTCATTCACATAACTGCATAAAAATTGTAGAATACTGGAAGGAAATATTTAAAATAATCTCGACTGTTATCAATATAAATATAATCCCTGACCCAAAGTTGATATATACTTGGAATAATTGAAACTGACCAATTAATAACAACGAATCAAAGAACTTTTATTGATTATGGTTTAATAATTGGGAAAAAATTAATATTAAAATTTTGGAAAGGCCCTGCATTCCCAACAATCAAAAATGTGGAATATAGAAATGTCGGAGACACTTCATTTGGAGAGATTGAGGCTTGTCCTTATGGATAGGTTAGATCTCTTCAGATGTATTGAGTGGTTCTCCATATATTAAATATTTACAGGGTCATAAATGGTTCGGCGCGAGAGAACCTGACTGAGGCCTGGATATTTGAGTGGATGAAGAGATACATATAATAAATCATGAATATATCTATAAGGACGGAGGATTAATGACGAATATTTATATTCTCCATCAAACCTCTTCTTATTCTTTATTCTATTTCCTAATTTTTCTATTTTCTTAATATCTAAATAAAAAATAAAAAAAATAATATGAAAACACACTATCTTAATATTAGTACGAATATAAATATTATTAGATTTATAAGAACATTGTTAGTATTTATTAGCATTTCTTAGTATTTTATATTTTTAATTATATAAAATTTATATACTTTTAATGGTACAATAATTTTAAATTTAGCGATAAAATAAATATTGTTAACATTAGGAAGAAAATTAATAAGAATTATATAAGATTTACTAACTTTTTGTATCAATAATATCATAAAATTTGGTCTTATACTTAAAAAAATTAGAAATTAAAATGATAATTACTAATAGTACGAGAGTATAATGCTAATATTGTGAATGTATTAGTAGTATTATGTATCTCATAATTATATAAAATACATAACTCTGAAATCTATAACTAAGGATAACACAGTATAAATAATATTATTAGTATTGAATCAGTTATTAGGACTATGTATTTTTACTACTGAAAATATAATGTAACTGGTTGTTATTTTGTTTCTATAATAAATAAATAAAAAAAAAAAAAAAAAAAAAAAAAAAGAATTGGACCATCATTTGCCTGTGGTCGATTGTGCTTTCTCAGCTGCCGCAGGAAGTACATCACGTTCTAGTGTCTTTTCCACAAAGCACGGGATAATTATAAGGACATTTCAACGGGGAGATGGTGATAACAAAATACAATAGATGCAGGAGTAGACCATTCGGCCCTTCGTGCCAGCACCGCCATTCACTGTGATCATGGCTGTGATCATCCACAATCAGTACCGCCTTCCTGCCTTCTCCCCATATCCATTGACTCTGCTATCTTTAACAGCTCTATCTAACTCTCTCTTGAAAGCACCCAGAGAATCGGCCTTCACTGCCTTCTGAGGCAGAGAATCCCACAGCTTCACAACTCTCTGGGTGATAAAAGATTTTCCTCATCTCCGTTACTCTAAATGTCTGACCCCCTTATTCTTTAACTGTGACCGCTGGTTCTGGGTGAGATGGTTCTGGTCGTGCGAGAGGCACAAACAAGCGACTACAGGCACAAAATAAGCGGCTGGTACATTTAATCCGAAGAGTGGAAGGCATAAGCAGGATGGTCAAAGCTTTCTCCCCCAAGGCGAAAATGACAGTCGACGGAGGGCAAGGTTTCAAGGTGAGAGGTGGTAATTTTAATGGAAAATATGCAGGGCAAATGTTTCATAGGTGGTTGTGTATCCCTGCAGGTGGTGGGCGGAATCATATACGATAGGGATATTTGAGAGGTGTTTCAAATCGAAACGAGCATGCGAATGAATCGAGGCCATATGGAATATATGAGGACAGAATGGGGTTAGCTTAATTTGGTCGGAGTAGATACGATGACTCGAAGGGCCAGTTCCTGTGTAGTCATTTTCCATGTTTATGTCTTGGTAGTGCCATAACTAACGTTTTATCGACTTCGGTGGCGCCATGTTTTGGTAACAGTCGCCCACACATAGCTCCGATCCCGAATATTGCGATTTTTTGCATTAAAACTGGATTTAGAGATCGGGACTGATTAAAAAAGGTTATCGGAGGCTTGAATGCTCTGCTGATGGCGCCAACAATAAGTGCTGTGCATTAAAACTCTGGATTTAACCTTTTAAATGCAGAATCCGATTTCTGCTCAGAGTCCTCAGAAGAAGCATTTCGAAAATATACTGCAGCACTGAGATAGAGCCTGAAAGAGCTTTGGAGAATCGACTTTTGAAGGTGTCTTGAAGGAAAACTGCCTTCCGAAATGTCTAAAAGAGCTAAGGCAGATAAGGCAGATAAGGAGAAAGACTTGGAGGACTTCAAGAAAACGGTAAGAGAACTGAAAGATGAAAAGGTGGACGGAACGCACATGGAAAAAATGATGAAAGATTTTTATGAGAGATAAGCTAATGCTGATACGAATACGGGCAATTTGAAAGTTATTGAGTCTGTGCAGGATTCCATCAAACACCATAAAATAAAAGAAAATGAAGATGTGAGAGGTTGAACTATTGGAGCGAGCGATGGATAAGGGGAAGAAGACACTAATAAGAAGTTGTTGCAGTGCATGAGACTGTCGCAGTCATATGTGAAAACAAGTGAAAGAGATGGAGGAAGAGATGGGACGGGATTGCCGAGGATATGAAGAAAATGAAGACACAGCACGACCCTCACTGCAAAAACAGCTGGCAAAATGTTTGGTTAAGTGCCTAGACTTGGAAAATTGTTCGAGATGCTTTAAACTAAGGCTAGTAGGACGTACCCGAGGAAGCTGAGAGAGATAACCTCGGGAGGTTTGTTGCAGGGGATCTAAATTAAAGAAGTGCTCTCAATCTCCCGTAACCTTCCGAAAATTGAAGCGGCACATCGAATTTCCGAGATTCAACAAAAAATCCCAAACAGGCTCAGAATACACAGTCAGATCATTGTGAAATTTCGGGACCATCTCTGGCGTGGGAAGAGGTGATGAGTAATATCAAAACTATGGGGTACCATGAAATACGTGCATACAACATTTAAAATATTTAGAGATTCCCCCTATGAAGTGGTCCAAATAAAGAAATCATTTCTTCAAGGTAAAGCAAGCACTCCAAGGCGTGAAGGGTGTCAGATATGGAGTCTACTTTCCCGACGGAGAATGCGCATTCTTTCAACAACAGCAAAAATCGTTTACAAATCTGGAGAGCGCATATAAATATGCCTTAACCATCGTCCTCCTGGAAGAGAATAAGTAACTTGAAAAGCTGTCCTGTATGGACACACTCTTCTCTTTACTATTTCAACATGAAATGTGTTCAACAGAAGATGGAACTCTCCTTGTGTTTAGACTCGATGGCTTAGTCGAGGAATGTTTAATTCAAGGACATACTGGGTTCAAGTGAAGTGAGAAAAAGATAAACACTGAAATACAGAGCTTTACAGCATATAGCTGATATATAAATTACCGTGGTTTAAAAACATTTAACTGCCATAACCCAATGTTATAGAAATAACACTTTTAAACACTTAAAAACATAGAATGCTATCATAGAAATTGTAATCTGAACATTAACCAGTCGGTAGTAAGGGGCTGTATTTACAATCTAACATCTATAAACTTAATATCTTAATATAAGTTTTAAGCAGATTATTATAAACGGGTTGTGAGGGGGAGATGACGGGCTCCTGGCTCAGATCCAGAAGCCTGCCCTAGGTAGCCCCTTCAACCAAAAGCTGATAATTATCGAGGTAAAAACTGATGCTTATGTACATTCTGTAGATAAAACAGTTAGATATATTTGGGAATACATATGAAATGGATATATGATAGTGCAATTAGGTATGATATAGTTGATTTGGGAATCGGCTCGGTTCTAGTACGGATATGTTATGACTTATTGAGGGAACGGAGCTAATTGTTTATTAACATCGACAATGGATGTCGATACAGAAATGTTTTCTCCCACCAACAGGTGGGCCACTTATTACAGTGCCGACAAAACTCGGTCACTGTATTTTTCACTTTTACTATATTTTTTTTACTATCACAATTATCACATGCGTAGAGAGTTTTTTTTAATTGCACGGATAGATCGCAAAAGAAATCCACAAACTGAACTTGGTAGGGTTTGACTGTTCCCCCATTGCTTAAAGACCTGAGGTATGGATGCACTCACCACAAGATACATAGGTACTAAACCTAGTCAAGATGCAAGACACTAAACGAAAATAAAATCGGGAGGTATCTCATTTTGCAGTTTGGAATATTAGGGGGGCTAACAAACGTATTTAAAGGGGTAAGTTTTTAGCACAGATGGAAAGCATTTGAAAGTCAGTGTGCGTGTTATCTTCCTCAAAAAACGCATCTTAAAAGTTCAAGATCAGTTAGATTGAGGGCCAACTGGATAGGTCAAACTTTTCATTCGTCATACATGTCAAAATCCAGAGGCACGTCACCATCATGATTGCAAAGGTATACCATTTAAACAGAAAAAAACCTTAACGATTAAGTAATTACAGAATGTTATAATTGGGGGAGACTTTAACTGTGTCTTAGATCCTTATTTAGATAAATGCAGTCAAAATCAACGAGGTTAATACGGAATCGTAAATAAATAGTGTGATGAGTTTTAGTAAACACATCTAAAAAATACAAATGATTTACCATGTTTGGAGGGTGCAATATCCGGAACGGCAAGGGAATATTCGTTTTATTCATCGGTCACACAGACTTACTCACGTATAGAATTACTTCCTGGTAGACACATAAAAAAGCGTAATTCCGTATACTTTGTCCCTTAAAAACAAAACCCAAAATACACACCAAATACGATTTCAGAATCATTCCCCCTAACTTTGTTTTTAAAAATGAGAAGGCATGCGTCTAAGAATACCATCGTTCTGGAGGTATAACCCCCAAATCTCTAACAAGACCCGCAAGGGAGTATGTATCTCTAAGGACAAGCAATCCGCGTATCTTGTTTTTTTGAAATAAATGATACGCCTGACACTACACCTACACACATTATTCATGGGAATCTTTCATCAGCTTTTCATTAGAGGTGTTATATCTCATACCAAGCCGTTCAGAAATAAAAAAATAGAATGAGCAAATGGCCAGCTAGAGCGCCAACAAATTAGAACAATTGGATATAGGAATGATGCTAAATAGTCCGTCCATGGTTAAACACAATTCTAACTACTTTAATACTAAAATTCAAATTAAATTATTATTACTATCAGAGAAAAGTTATACCATTATTCCAATTACATGACAAGCAAACCGTTTGAACTTTGGGGAGAAGCCTCATGAAATACTTCTCGCACAGACCAATTTAAAAAAAACTGAGCGTAAAAAGGAACACAGCATTTCAAGAAGATTGAAATCAGACGCAAAGGGAAGGTTGATTACTATACATTACCACGATGAAAATTCGTATAAAAGACTTTGTGCCTCTATTTTATGAGAATTTTCTATTACAATTAAAACAAAAACGGACCCAACACCTATAACTGAAGTGTGTTTCTGAGATAATTGCATTTTCTTCCCAAACTAGAATTGCTACTTAGGGAACTAGAGAATTGGGAGCACAAAAATCATCAAACAGTGAGAAATAGAAGAAAAACAATATTCTCATTGAGAAAATAAATGGAAAAAAAACACCAGTCTAACAGGATTTAGTAGAATGAATTGCTCTTTAAAAGGTTTTTACGATATATTTAGTCACTCGTCTACAGATATGTCTCTGTAGATACACACACTCTTTCAGAGAACCAAATATGTTGATAAAGATTGTTTAACTGATAACACACTAACAGAATCTACGATTACAGTAATACTTAAGAAAGCCTACAGACATGAGGAAGAACCTGGATTCTATAGAGCTATTGCGTTGTTTTAATTACAGATCAAAAATATTAGCAAAAATATCAGCAAGAAGATTAAAGTACGCCATTAAACTTAATACATCCGGATCAAAAGGGGTTTATCCCTCTAGAGAGTTCATTAGTCTTCTTTGAGACGTTCTTGCTTAATTATAATGCCATATAGTCACTCACTATAATTGAAGATCACAATCTCGCAATTATTTCGCTGGATGCATAGAAAGCATCTCACGATCAGGTTAATCGGGAGAGTATATGGTTAAGGTATTACGCAAAATTTCCACTTGGAGAGAAGAATTTCATTCAATGGATGTTAAAATTAAGCTATATAATAAGCAAACGGCCAGAATATTAATAATAATATTATCCATCCACGGAACATTTCAACTGTCAAAGGCGAATAATAGACAATGTTGTCATTATGTCACTATGTTAATTTGCCCTCATAATCATTGAACCACTGTAGCTGAGAAGTATTAGAACTTCTCCTCCGAATATCCGACACGGATATAAGACAAAATATTCAAATATAAAATATCATTATACGCTTGATGATGTACTTTTGTTACATCACACAGCCACTCCTATCAGCATATACCCAATACCTTTTTAATTTTCTTAGGGATTTCGGTTCACGTTTTCATGTTACAAGAAATAAACTGGAATACTAAAGTGAAATTCATGTCACAATAAAGCCGAATAAGATTGCTATACATCTCGTACTAGAATTTCCTTTTAAAATAGCTGGGGGAAACGTTAAAATGTAACTTCGGCATTGAAATTACTTAGAACTTACCAAGAACATGTTTAAAGCAAACTATCTTTCACCCTGCGCACTTAAGTAATATACACTCTCGTGTTAATTAAATTCTGGGAAAAATCGCCGTTCACCGGGTTCCTTAATAGGTTCGACTAAAACGCCATGTTAAAAATGACGTTTTCCTACCACAGAATTCCCTCATACTTTGTTCCAATTCTAATCCCAATATATTACCCAAAAAAGTATGAGAAAAAAATTTGGACTCATAATTATTACAAATTCGTCGCTTTTTGGATCTATGAAGGACCCATAGAATACAAAGAGCCACTACCTGATAAACCAAAGTAGTAGGGGGATTAGCATCACTCCCTAATTTTCTGTATTTTAATGCGTCGGTGATATTAGAAAGCTCGCGCTATTCAATTGTTGGATAATGCTTTCATCGCAGAACCGGATGAATCATTATGGAAAAGAGGACTGCTCCGCCCTTTAGTCATTGGTGCGATCCTATCTTTCTCACAATGACTCCGCGTGAATACCTATAAAACTACACAAAAACCACAATTGATTACTTCCGGAAGTCACGTGAGTACGGTGGACTACGTGAAGAAGGCCCGCTGGCGCTAGGAACGGCATTACGTCGGCGCTCTGGACAGCAGAAGCAGGAGTTGCACATGACAGTCCTTCGACAGCGGTTGGTTGCACGGAACTGAGGCATCGGTAAGTGCTCAGTTTGAAAGTTTTTTTTAGGAGTACTGGGAGGAAAAAATCCGTGCATCTGGTTGAAACCAGGATTTTAAGAGATTTGAGAAAACAAACTACAGAAAAGTTTAAATTGCTAACAGAAAATACCTCTGGTGTAAAATAACGGGCGGTTTTGAAACAGAACCGTCCAGGGGAATAGACCCAGCGGATCGGGATGACTGAGCTATTAATTACGAGGGACGGTTCGATACTCAGGTACCGTTTTAGAATATAAATTCGGTTAGAGAGCGTTAAAATTACCAGACTCACAACGTCTCCTCGCGTGGGCAGGGAATTTAAAAAGTCAGAAAGGCTGTAATTTATAAAAGTTTGATATACTATAAACTCGCAGCACTATGGAGCAGAAAAGTCACTCCAAAATATAAAAAAAGAGACCGAGGGTCACAGTACCCAAACAGCCAAAAAAGACCCCTGAGGGTTGAATATACAAAAAAATCTGGCTATGTGCCAAATTAAAGAATGAAACCTGGATTAGGGTGGTTGAAGTCTCTCTTTTGATATATTCCAAAGTGGCAGTCAGGGCTGCTAAAAGACACACACTGCAAAGTGGTGATGAGAATTATGAATGACACCACACCAAATAAAAAAGAAGCGGAGGCCAGGTCTGTGCTGAGATAGCAAAGATTTTGCTATAATCATAAACGGAAAGTGGTGGGCTATTGAAAGGAAACCTAGCTGCAACAGTAATTATATGGTACGTCATCACCAACTTCAAGGAATACGATAAAACTTTTATGGTTTTATCGTAAAATATCAACGGTAAATCCGTTATAATATCCATGTCTCAAATAAATATGAGAATAAGAAATACATTATTGACACAAAGTATTTACAAAAAGGGTGCTCATATGCAATGGACACATGAAGTAATACTTCAAAATAAAATGTAAATTGCCAATTAGAAGATGTGGAGCTCACGAATAGGATAGAAATATATATAATTTACCGAATCTGCACTATTACGGTTTGCACTCGCTACAATACAAATCAGGGACTATTAAATCTCCCTGATATCCCTATAGAAATAAACCTCTGCCTTATGATAAATCAAAGATATTAATTACAAAGAACAGACTACTGATCTTTAAACTTTGTGGGGAGGATAATGTATTTCTAGTGGTTAAAAATTGGATACAATTCAGTAGGGAAATTAGACACTGTAAAGGTGGTACAAAAATCACTTGTTAATGAGGAAAATACATTCACAGGAATGGCACAGGATGAGCCACTAGAAGCAAAGATGCAAGAGTCCGCAGGAGGCTGTATATTACTGTTCTCTCTCGTAAAAAGACAGTCATTGGTGTCAGATTTAGACACACAATGTTCGTTCTCTATAATTGTGGCTTTGTCATGCCATAAAAATATATACTCTCTGTCAATTGGTATCTGTGATCAACACTTGCCTTTTCAATCGGAACAAGGGCATCATTTTCACTTTTTTTGCCAATGTGAAAAATTTATCACATAACTTGAGGCAATGTTTGAGGAAAAAATGTGTTAGTTGCCGCTCGTTATTGTGTTACATTGAGCCCCGTGATCCTGTCGTATGGATTAAATTCGCACAGACACGAAAACACAGAAGCTTCTCAAAACCTTCTTCACACGTGAGTTCACTCCGTGACTCCGAAGTAAAAGAGTAAGACTTAAACGAGAAACGTTACCAGTTCGAAGATTTGATGCGACGCTACATTTTTATAGAGAGTGAGAACGATGAGGGATTACGTGCGCTCCACACTCCCCACCGCCATAAAATACAATGATCATCTGTATGTGAGTCTAAATCTAATGCTCTGAGCCTAATATCTGTACATCGGCTAATTTGTGTTCGCGTGTTTTCATGCCGCTGGTTTTGAAGTATGCAGTTCCCACCAGCAACCAGGCGGCGCACCTTCTTCACGTAATCCTCCTCATCGTTACTCCTCATAAAATAACGATCAAATCCCTTCGAACTGGTAAGTTCGTCGTTTAATGACTTACTATCCCAAAGACATAGTACAATGTCTGTCATTTGGAAACAAAATTTAAAACCGCACAACTTAATATTAAGAAACGTAGAGATCTCTCCTATTTCGCTATTGCTAAAAACCTCTATTTCTAACCCTCGATTATAGACAAAGCATTCATGCCTAATGGGAAAAGCTCGCAGATAATTAAAAATTTGGGTGAGGATTTGATATGATACGGGAAAACTATTATAATTTAAACAATTACTAACTTAAAATACAATCGCGGGTACATTCAGCATTTTTAATATTTCCAAAATTTGTGATATATTGTGAAAAACATGAGCTATGAATTTCATTTCAAATGCCATTAGACACTACATGATGATCCAGTAATGAACTACACAAAAGGATGGAAATCACCAATGTAATGTTCACATTTATATACTAGATCTTATACTTAAATGCGTAATACCAACAACGGAAGGTATTAGAGGTGAGTGGGAGGGAAAGACGCGAAACTAGACATAAACATTGCCAATGAAAGGTGGATAAGAATACCTTATTAAATGGTGCACACAATGGTCAATTAACGAGTAAAGACACACTTTACATACAACTTTAAAAAATCTATACATAGATTCTCTACTATCAGAAAAACTAAATTAAAATAATTTTTCCCTAACGTTTCACAAATTGTGAGTAAATGCACTGTCAGGAAGTTAATATAGCCGCATCATTTATCTGTTTGCTCAACAATTCACAAAGGAGTTTGGATTGACAATCTTGTGTGAAATTTTCATCAAAAAGGCTAGTTTAAAATAAAAATGCACCCGAGCTCTGAAAGGATTATTTAGTCGCGACAATGACAGAAGGTAGTCCGGAATATAAATGTGTATCAAAAAGAATTATTTGCGAGCCGGCCTTTAAATTAGCCGAAAAAACGCCGAATCTTTAAATCATCTCTGTATTATATAACTGCTCCTTATACCCAACATTAAATATGTGGAGAGTTCAAACGTTGTTTGAAACACACATCTGGAAAGATATGCAGACTTCCACCTGAGAAGGCAAAATCAGAATTCGCTTCTCATCAGTACGTTGGTCTGCCATTTGATTAGAATTGTACAAAGATAGGGTGCAGAGGATAGGTACCTCGGGCTTGGTAGGGGGGCGTGGAAAGAAACTATGGCAGTTGGTGGTATTCCTTTTTGCGTAATATTATGTAACAGAGAGTAACTGGTTTTTTGTTTTCCCTATTCCTCATTTTTTACGCGTCTATATCTTAACCACCTTCTATATTCTTTGACAGGGTTTTCTTCTCCCATTTTGGCTCGCTTTTTTTTGACACTATCACAACTTTTTCACTCTATCTCTCATCTCTCTTCTTTCCTATATTCTTTCGTTCTTTAAAGCCCCGTAAAAATACTGGCCCCGGTACAATGATTTGTAACAAGAATATAATCGTGATGTAGACATGATGATGTTTACATGTATTTTCCTCTAATATCTTATGAAATATTAAAAATAGCTTGTAAAACTATATCGTTTTATCGAGAGAGAGAGATATATTCTGCCAGTACCAGGAATGATGCTTGTCATATCTTAGTCAAACGTAAGCTCTCAACGTATCTACACGTGGGCGTTACTTTAGTCCCGCTCCACGTGTGCCTGATCTCTTCCATTTTACATGCTCTGTGAAAATACACCCACTCTTCCTAGGGTTTTGTCACAGTATTCCCAGTTGTGTTATTATACTTCGCTCATGATTCGCGGCACGTTGTTTGTACGGATGTAAATTCATTTTGAATTCTTCGTTTCTGTTCCGTTATCCACCATTGCAACTACAATCTCTCTTCTCACTGGTTTCTTCCAGCCGCCAAATGGTTGCTATTTTGGCTGATCAAAGTGTTGCTAAACAGACTTTTCCACTCAAAAAGACATAATTGGGCCAATGATTCTATGCTTTTTCCTCTTACACTTTTATCTTCCAGTTAATCTCGCGTTCTGGCAGGATTGTGAAGTCCTGTGCCAAGGATCAATGTGGCCTCTCCACCTGCACCTCTCTCTACCTGCCAGAGAAGGCATCTCGGTGGGGTGTAGACTTGTTGGCCGTCATCACGAGGTCCTTATTGTGCGCAGGTCAGCAGTTATTATTTTCCGGCGCTCCTTCCTGAAGATCACAGTCGTGTTGTAGTCGTCGTTGACGGTCTTGGGCCCCCTCGCTGCAATCCCATAAAAACTGCTCCGTTTGGTTCACCCGTATCGCCTTCACAATGATCACGATCGCTACCCTTCCGCCATCTGCTGTGGAAAGTGCAAGAGCCATTATCTGTACTGCCACGACCGCCTGCCTCAGTCTCATAGCAGTCTCTCAGGCACCGTCTGGTATTTTAAAGAATATTCCCTTTTATTTCGCATATGAAGTCGGGGAGTTAATTATCTAACGAGAGAGCCGTGTTCTGTAAAGTAAAGAGATATTATTACTGAGCCCGTGTGGTGGGATACGACTGGTTCAATTACAAGGTTTTTAATCCCATTGTCCCCTCTTCTCCCTTGGTTCTGCTGTTCAATGCCTCTTACCTGACTTAAGATACATTTTAGTAGCCTGAATCCCGAATGCCGGAAGGGGTGACGCGGTCAGAACGCGAGGAGAGAAAAACGGCAATGCCAGAAGCTGCAGAGCAGAAGAGACAATCAAATAATATTTTGGCCTCGTCTCACCATATCTGGCAGCTTCATTCGCCTTTGGCTGGTCTTTGTGATAAGACTTTTCTTCTGCATTATTGCCGTCACGGGTGGAAAACAGCCGTTCTGGTGTACAATGACTCTCTGTGATGGTTGAGAAGAGTCGGATATATGCTGTTAACTAAGCTGCTTGTACCCACATCAGTTTTTACTGGGTGGATCAGTCTAAATTCAGAGTACAGTTCATCATCCAGTGATCACATCTACGCGTGGCTCTGCGCTATCATTCGCGTCTATTTACAAGAACGCGCAAGGACAACGCCTCAGTGGATGCTGCCCATAAACTTAATATTTCAAAGCCGATGAAACTGTCAGCATTAGTAGATACCCGTTAAAACTATCAGTTTGAATGTAAGCTGCAAGCTGGGGAGAGTGTGGAGATGTTGATGGGTTGGAGAAGGATGAGATTATTAGGAAAATGTGCCAGTATTTACTGTATCGGTTTGTTCAAAGTGTGGATAACATAAGAAACATAGATAGAAAACATAGATCAAATAGGTGCTGGGAGAGGAGGCCTATTCGGCCGACCTTATTCATTCGCTGATATGCGCTCAATTACTCATACCTTAGCTATATGGTGATTGTGTGGTTGAAAGGAAAGGTAGACGCCAGCACATTCATTAAATGGCCGGGACGACGGCAGCGTGGACCATGATGGACAGGCCGATTGGCCTAAATTCTGGTCCTGAAAACGTTGAACTTATCAAGACGTGCGAAAATGTCTCAGGTCGTTTTGAAGCCCAAACATCAATTTTACTGATGGTAGGCGGACTGAACACTTCGTTGCCTTTATTTCCAAGGCCATTTGGGGGAGGGCGGGTGGCGTGCAGGGGGGAGAGATGCAGGTATCGAGAGCACAGGGCTAAGAAGACATGGGATGACGATGCAGTATGGCCTGTAGATCAGTGTTCACTCATGTCTATGAGTCTTGCTTTTGTAGTTACCACGAGCCCACTAGCGAATGCACAGGTTAAGACCCTCTCCTGCCTGGCGTTCCCGCATTATCTAGCAACAAACAGTAGTGCTAGATGAAAGATTTGACCTGCTGCTATGTCGTTAATCAAAGTGTATATTTGATCATGATGTAAGGCTTCCAGTTCATATTTGGACCAGCTCGGCTACTCTCAACACAACTCGCTGTAGGTATGTTCCTGTTGCCCGCCGAGGAGTAACCCCAGTGGATTCAAAAAACGCGACTCCTGATCATAGTAGTGTAACGAGACATGGCTTGGTTTCTCCTCATTTAAGATGTAGACATGACTACAGTTGTGGTGAACATGATGTCAGTTCAGGCTAAGTCTTTGTGATGGCAACTGCGAGTGATGGATGCGGGAAACCGAGCTTAAAGTATGGATTCCTATGAGACAATGGATAACTGCGTCGAAACGAGATGGACCCCATTGACGAGCTAAGATATACGCTCGGATAACTCTCAGAAACTGGTAATTGCTTTCCGTATACAATGAAGGTGCCTGATGTGTGGCCGGTTCTATGCGCTTGGTCATAGCTATTCAGATAGAGCTAAGGGTCGTGTGGAAACTGGCCATTTACGGTCCTACACCACCGTTGCCCGCATGGTACAACATGTCCCAGCATGCACTTGTCCCACCTGCCGACGTTTGGTCCATATCTCTCCAAAATTGTTATTTTTCCATGCTAGGTACATGCTATCCATGCGTTGGCAAGTTCCCAGTGCCACTGTCGGTGGAGAAGGACATGTCCAGACCGGTAGGTATCAGGCTTCCTGTTTGTGTTGCTGCTTTTTGCGCTTGGCTGCGTGAAGTGTAGATGAAGTGGGATACGAAGGGGCGGCTGCATGCCAGTATTTGTATGATGGTCCTGCTTGTACATCTCGCGAGTTCACATAGTGTGTGGAAATAATCTAATCTCCAGGCCTTTCTCCTACATTCCTTCCAAATCCTAGAATGGAATCTATCACGTGGCGATGCTCAAGGGCTTGTGTGAATTAAAGCGTGTGATGAAGAGTTGCTTAATTTCCTTAGTTTGGTTTGTTATAGTCGCATGCAAATACATCTATATTTGACCAATGTTGCAACTGGTCCTTGGGAGACTCCCGTGGCATATAAAGCGCTCGCTCAACATGCGGAGGTATCGACAGTTTCAATTCTCGGACGGACACTGCGGAAATACATTTCCTGCAAGAATATGTGCAAGACATTTCGTACCATATCCAGAAAATATCCTATTTGACCCTTCGCCACGTCATTGGGGTTCCACAGGTAAGATATTGCAAATGCGTATGTTGGTGTGGATTATACTTTACTGGAATATTAGAAGGATGCGATGGGACGCCTTATAGAAGATATAAACGACTGTTTTAAGGGAATGGGCAGGTTAGATCGTCTCGGGAAAATGTTCCCGATGTTGAGGACGTACAGAACAGGTCACATTTCAGGAATAAGGGGGCTCGGCCGATTTAGGACAGTGAGATGAGGAAAAAAGACGTTTTCACCAGAGAGCTGTAAATCTGTGGAAATCACGTTGGCACGGGATTGTCACCTGGCACAGCGGAAGCCAATTCACTCCGCATGGTTTTCAACGGGAGAGTTAGATTAATAGCTCTTCGGGCTAACTGACTTCGAGGGAGTTATGGGGCGAAAGCAGGACCTCGGGGCGTGGTACTGATTTTGGATTGATCAGCCCATGTCTTATTGAATGGCGGTGCATATCGAAACTCGCCCCGGAATGGCTTCTCCTGCACACTAATGTTTCTTTGTGTTTCTGATTTTTAGACTTATGTTATGAACTAACTGTCGCTCAGAGAACCCTGCTGAGAGTTTGCTAACGCGTCTCTTTTAGAATCAATTGTGAGTTTTTGAATCGCGGGTCAAGTTTGCCAATTATGCCCCACTCACTGTTTTTTCTATCGTAGGGGGTGAAAAGTCAGTCAAATCTGTCGCATATATTTCAGAGTGATCGAATGCGTATAGAAGACGATTTGAATATGGAAATTACCGCATTGCGATCAGTGCCTTAGTTTATTTTAGCTTGGTTTTTAGAGTTTGCAGCTTTAGACGTAACTACAGCGCACGGAAACAAGCCATTCAGCCCCCCGAGTCCGCACCGATCACTGCACTGGATCCTCGCACACTCTTCTCCAACAGTATATCGGGACGGGTTTTCATTTATGTAGAGCCAAGGCCCGAGAGATGAAACATGAGTACGCCTGTATCGAGGCCTCGTGCGGGAGGAAAACGAAGATCTCGTGAGAAAAACCATGGAACGGTAATGGGTAGAGCACGTACAAACTCCGTACCAGACAGGCATCATACCGTAGTCAGCATCCAAACCCCAGTGGCCTTGGCGATTGTAAGCCCAGTCGCACTCTTACCGCTGGCACGCCACACCGTGGTTATAACGAGCTTGAGAATTAGTTTTTAGAGAAGACCAGAGGTCACCCGGTCAGTAAGCGGTCGGCGGTGTTGGTTTGACGCAGCGGCTGTTGTTGTGCGGTCTCATTGGTGATTCAGTTTGGTGGTTTAGGACATGCCCAGGGTGTAAGTAACCCACACGTGAGATATTCACACCACTTTGATTATCGCTGACACATTGTAGCGTGACTCAGATAACGAAAGCTCGGCCCAAGAAGAAGACTTTTGCCTCGTGGATGGTAGGCGGTCGTAGTCGGGTCTCAGCATGAGGAGTGCTCCATCCACATTCGCCGGTGCGCGCGTATCTTGTAGGCAGCGGGGTGATTTGGCGGCTAGAGGAAATAACTATCAGTCTGGGGACAGCAAAGGAAACGCTAGATGGAGGAGCTGTAAGAGTATTTCCTTGTAATTGTAATATGTGATAGTGTAACCCGGTCTATTATGCAGGTGAGTATTTGTGATGTTAATAAGGACGCTTGGATAAGTTGCAGATAGGATGCAGGAATGTTAGCATTTGAATGTAATGAATAAATTAATTCGTTTATTGGGCCATGTATGTTCACCATACAAGATATTTGCCTTGGGTGCATCCACTTCCGCCCAGTGAATCCAACACACGACCTCCTAACAGCTAACACATTTAGGATCAAAACATGAAACACATTCTCAAATATTAAGGAACTTAAATATTATGGTTTTAAAACATGGCGCATGCAGAATAAAGTACCAAAGCTACAATGAGCGGGGCCTTAGAGTTCGCGTTATGGCATCTAGAGCTACTGCCTTGTGCGGAAAAAAAGCTGTTTTTATTGGTCTGTCTGTCGCGGAGCTTCAAATGTCCAGAGTCGCCTTCAGAGGGAACTAGTGATGCGCCAAAGAGTTTGTGGGCCAGGGTGATGGAGGGGGCAGAGATGAGGCTTACCCGCTGGCTTCCTGGCCCTTGCAGTGTACAGTTGTCAATCAGTGGGGGGAAAGGGTTGCCAGCCAACACAACACCTCAGCTGTATGGAAAAGATTTGCCCCCCCCCACACGGGATGCTTGGTGGCTGTGCAACCAGCCATGATGGAGACGGTGATCGGAAGACTGTCTACGATGACCGTGTAGAATCTGGACCAGTTCATTGCCTGTGTGTTCACAACTTGTGTTTCCTCTTTGCCGCAGCGAAGTACATCCATATGTTTTAGCCTTTTTTGACTGCGGAGTCGGTGGTCCCCCCCCTCCCCCCCCCCCCAGAGATTAAGGTCTTGGACGATGACGTTCACAAGGAACGCGAAAATACGTGACCGGTGGGCTTTGTTTGACGATGACGCCGTGGGGGGAAGGAGAAGGGGAGACTCATCCATGGAGTCTACCATGAAAATCTCACTGTTATTGAAGGAGCATTGAACTCCGGAGGTTTGTTACGATGCACCAGGAGGCTCCAGCTATGTCACACTCTGTCTTAGAGGATATTCCTCCCCATCCTGGATAAGAGTGCTCTCTCACGAGTTGTGTTGTCCTCCAACATTGGAGAAGCCTTGTCAGAGGAGTCTGTGGAGGTTGCAGTCCGTTGGTGTATAGAGGGAGATTAGAGAGAGGCGGAGAGTACGCAGGGACTGCGCGGTCGCGGTCCTATGCTGCTAGGGTCCGAGATGTGCTTTCCCAGACCTCACATCTTGCTGCTTCTCCTGGGTCTGGAAGAGAGTTGGTTGATCAAACTGAACAAAATGGTTCACAGCAACAGTCAGAATCCGGAGAGCATTTGGAGGTGTAGTAGTTTGCCACAATGGTGTTGATATGCAGGAGCTCATTAAATTATCACTCAAATAAGATCCTTGCAGAATGTCCCCTGGCAGTATAGTGTGTTGAAGATTAAAATGCAAGCCTAGGTTGACTGGTGATCTCACACTGATTCTTGGCCCAGAGTATGCAAAACTGCAGGGGGTTCGCAGGGGGTTGCGAGTATCTGTCAGCAGGGGCGGGGCACAAGCACTTTCAATTATCTGTCATGGAGTAGAGATGTCAGTGTCGACAGGGCTCGGAGCTCATTCAACCCAGAGTTAATCCTTGTATTTTGCGGCTACGGGAGACTTTGAAAACAGGGGACCAAATTCGAACTTTATACGGAAATTGGTCACGTCCCTATTGTCTTTCACAAAAGACGGGATGATTATGAAGGTACATTTCAACAAGGGCTAGATGGTGATAATGGCATCAAATATACAATAGATGCAGGGAAGTAGACCAGATTGGCCCAGCACCGCACTCCCAATTCCACTGGTGATCATTGCTCACGATGGCTGATCATCCACACAATCAGTGCCCCGTTGTGCCAGATCTCCAATTGACTCCGCTATCTCTTTAAGAGGCTCTATCTAACGCTCTTTGAGAAGCATTCAGAGAACCGGCCTCCCTATGCCTTCTGAGGCAGCGAATCTAACTGATTCGCAACTTTTCTGAGTAGATAACGTTTTTCCTCTATATCGTTCCCTAAATGTCCCAACCTCTTATGTGTAAAACTTGTGGCCCCTGAGATCTGAGGTAAGATGTTTCTAGCCGTTGGTGAGAGCGACGAACGAGCGACTCAGCACAGGTACACACAAATAAGCGGGCTGGTACAGTTTAAATACCGAAAAGAGCGTAGCTATGTTATTCTCTCTCGAAGGGTGAGTTGCAGACATAAGCGGGAAATGGTCCCTCCCCTCTTACTCTGCCTATACCCAGAATGCCATGCCCATTTTCAATGCTCTGTGTAAATTACCCAAGGTTCCCCACTTTTTTCGTTTATCCTTTGTATGTTAATATCTTGTCCAGTGTTCGCGGCATACATTTTGCATAATGATGTAAATTCATTTTGCAACCATACGTTCCCTTCACGTTATACATTGCAACCACACTCTCTTCCCTTCGCTATCAAAACATTGCGCTATGCTTTATCCTGCCTTATCACCCTTTAGTATCTTCCAGCTTAATCTATCTCTGGCGATTATTGTTAGTCCTGTGCCAAGGAAAATGGTCGCCTCTCCACCGTGCACTTCTCAGATCTATCCTGCTCGCCCGATCTGGTAGGCGGCAGACTTGATAGGTGTATATCAGCTGAGGTCTTATCTGTGGCAGAGCCGTCAGCGGTTATTATTTTCCACCGGCGCTCCTTGCACCTGAAGACACAGATCGTGTGCGTAGCGCCTACGTCTGACTGTCCTTGGTTCCAGTTCAGCCATAAACTGCTCCGTGTTGGTTCACCGTCGCCTTCACATTCGATCGCCACACATCGCCATTCTTTGTTTTCTGGGGCTGTGGAAAGCTGAAGAGAACATATTGTACTGCATCAACACGGCCCACGCATCGCTTGCAAGTTCTAGCAATCATCGGGCATCGCGCCTTCAACTTTAAAGGAATTTTCCCTATCTATTTAGCATCATGAATCGCGTTGGGGAGTTAATTAATAACGTTTCCGTTGGTTTCACTGTAAAGTAAAGCCAGACTATTATACTGCTAGCCCGTCGCGCTGGCGTGGCGATACGTCTGCGTTCATTACAAGCTTTGTAACTCACACATTTCCTCCACTCTTCTCTTTGGTTCTGATATGTTCAATGCTCATAACGATTAAATACATTCGTTATCTCTAGCCAACCGAATCCGGAAGAGGATGAGCGGTCAGAATAGAGGAGCTAAAATGCAATGACCACCAGAGCTGCTGGAGAGCAGAGAAGGACATCAATAATTTTGCTCTTCACCAATATCTGGAAGCTTCATATATCTTTTGGTCGGTCCGATGTGATAGAATTCCCCCTGCATTATGAGGTCCACACGGAAACTGGTCGTTTTTGCGGTATACAATGGACTCTCCTGCTGATTGGTTGAGCATAGTCGGATACAGATATGCTGCTTAACCTAAGCTGCCTGTGTACCAACTCATTTACTTTATGGGGGTGGCTGGCTCAGCTGCATACAATCAGAGAACAGATCCTTAGAGATCACAAGTGAAATCTCCGTGCGCTTTGTATCTCACTTTCCGGGTCATTTACAAACAGAAAAGAACGCTCAAGTGGATTGTCTACAATATTTCAAAGCTACGACAAACTCGCTCACTTATAATACACGCTTCATACTCTTACTCAGATTTAATGTAAGCAGCAAAGCATGGGGAGGAGGGGAAAGTGGAGTGTTGACTGGACCTCGCGGGGAGAAAGATGAGGACGTATTAGAATTGTTGATCCAGTATTTAACTGTACGATTGTAATTCCCTGTGTAAGCAAGAGAGAACTGCAGATGCCGGAAATCTCGAAGGCGCAGATAAAAGTTGGTGGAGATACTCAGCCGGTGAGGCAGCATCTATGGGGCGAAGGGGTCACATGCACGTTTCCGGGTCGAGATCCCCCTTCTTCAGTATTGATGTCGATTTAATTGTCCCCTCTCGCACAAGTTTACCATGCATGACCTTTCTGATCTAGAGGGGCCTCCTCCATTGTCTGAGGCAACACCCAAAAAAAAAATGTAGGAACAGCCGAGTCGCACTATTTCACGCTTGGGCAGCTTACAATCAGTGGTGACCCATTGCATTATTGATTTATCTTATCCAACCGTAAAAAAAGAGGGCCAGTTCCCTGCACAGACAATAGGTGCAGGACCAGTGGCACAGATTCTGCCCTCTCCGAGGCCAAGCACACGCGATTCAATGCAGTCATGGCATGATCATCCCTCCAATCCGTACCCCGTTTCTTGCCTTTTCCCCATATCCTCTTTGAAGAGCCCTGATATAGCTACTATTGACAATCTCTCTATTGAAAAGACCACCTCACTATCTTACATCCCATCTCCCACCAATAGTCACGCTCAGCTTGTCAAAATTCGTCTTGTTGAGTCTCTCATGCGTATGTATCGTTCGCCTATCCAACAAAAAGGGCTAACACAATTGACATTGCTTTTGCTTATATATCCGTTACTTTTTTTCGCATATTTCTTCATTCATTTTCTTCTATACCTCATCACTGATCACCGTCAAGAATTCTATCACGGTTACCTTTCACCATGCACGCTCAGTCTGTAATAAGGTCCACTCGACCCGAAAACACATCACCTTGTTGCGGCACCTAGTGGTGGGCTGGGATGTCAGGCAAGCCTCGTCATTGTTTAGCCGCTTGTGACGCGGGGGTTACGTTCGCGGGCCTTTGGTTAGTTCACAGACTCCTCCAGCTCCAGGAGCCGTGTACTTTAGCTAGAGACTAGGCACAGCGAGGTTTTAAAAATTTCTGTTTTTTTTGGTTGAAATAAAAAAGACCAGTCTTCACTCATCTCCTGTGGGTTCTCGCTTCAGTGGTGACCCCGAGATGGTCCGCAACCGTTTTTCAGTGGCTGAAAATGAACCCCGCCAAAAGATCCCACGCCACCCCACGCCCAGCGGTTGGGCGAGCTACAGCCAGAGACAACCGTCACCCGTTTGCTCCCTTACACTTCAGGAATCTGCCCCGCCCGGTCAATAACGTACGAGGTCCGTACAAAGGCAGCTGCCTGCTTGACGACCTTGGGCCCGTCACAAACGCCGCCGAGATCGCGTGGTCCGGCTCTACAACATGGATGGGTGCGGTATATGAGCTGAGGTGCTGTCCTGCACTAGAGGCGAAGACCAAGCCGACTAGTGTTTGAGACCTGATTGACAGTTGGCTTTCACTATGAGACCGCAGATGGCACGACAAAACATCCGTCTTGCTCCTCACAGGGTGTGACTTCGCCGAATCCTCCCCGCAAACCTCCGCCGAGGCGGTGTGGCACGAGCATGACGAGTGACGCACAGTCAATATCTTTCTCAAAAGGCGAGAGGCAAACAATTTGGCGTCGCAGCCACCTGAGTCCAACCACAAATATCCATTTTGTGCAACTTACCAACTCTGAACTAATCGGCGTAGATGAACTTGAAACAATTGGGACCGCACCTTTCAACCTGACATTCCGTCAAAATAGCAGTGTTCGTGAACACACAAACTGAGTGCAAATGAATGCGTGTGAAGAAGGATCTCACAAACACATTCGGCACAGCCACCAGAGACAACCTCAAAATCCCATTTAGAGAAACACAGAAAAATGTAGTTTGTAAAAAAGGCGAGGCAGGCCAAAAAACAATTGCGTCCGCATCGCACCGAGACACCTCTAAAAGTACATTTCCTACCATGCTGAATACCAAACTAATGAAAAAAGACGAAGCGAGGAGGCCAAAACAACTTAGGGCCGCAGTCAACAGAGACAGATCCTGTAAATGCATTTCATCCCCCCCCCCCCAAGACAACAAATAATGAAAAAGGCGGTGTAGAGCAACAAGTTGCGGCCCCTCAGCCACTAGAGTACACCCTAATAACATTTAGTGAACACAAACTCTTTAAAAAAAGGCGAGGCACAAAACTGGTCAGCGGCCGCACAAGCCACCTTGGAGACAAACAGATAAATCCATTTAGTCGTGAAGAAGAGGACTAGATCATATAATTTGCTTGAGATAAAGCTGTGGAGAGAGCTCAAAACAAAGTGAGGAGCACTCACAGCGCTAACAGACAAAACTGCAAATCATTTACGTGAACCCAAATAATCAGTTGATAGAAAGAAGGTGAAGGATAAAACACACAATTGGGCCGCAGCCACCCTGGTACAAACCTAAATCCATATAGTGAGCACACAATCCTCTTGTAAAACATAAAAGGCACCAAGAGAGAATTTGGTCACGCTCAGAGACCCAACCTGACTAGACCTTAAATCATTTAGTGACATAACTATAGTTGATCCTAAAACATGTCGAAGGCTGAGACCTGACTCTTGGCCGCAGCCATCAGACAGACCTATAGGATCCAATTTTGTGATCCACCAAAACTAGTTGTGAAAAAGCAGGGTGCTGAAGACAATTGTGGTCGTGCAGCAACTGTACAAACTGTTTAATCGCCATTTTATGAACACAAACACTTGCAACACGGCGAGCGCGCTATCTAATTTGGGCTGCAGCACCTGACAAACCTAAATGCATTTTGTGCGATGTACAAAACTCTTGAAAAAGGCGAAGGCAAAATATGGTTTCAACCGTAAAGGACATGTTATTAAGTGAACATACAATCTCAAAACTCGTTGAAATACGCTAGAGAAGACAGAATCAATTGGAGACCTCGACTAGCCATATATGACAAAAACTCTAGAAAAATTGAGCTGTAGTAGAATGATCAAGATACTTCTTGGAAGAGAAAAAAAGCAGACAGAGTACAAACATCAAATTGGGCCGCAGCCAACTCTGACAACCTAAACGCATTGAGTTGAAATAATCACAAAGAACTCTTGAAGAAAACGGTGATGGCAACAATTGTGGCCACAGCCAACTGACAGAACAGTACTCGCTCCATTTTATGAAATCACTAACACTATTCAAAAGAGAGCGCAAACACTGATTGAGCCGCAGGCCATATCACTGACAAACAAAAATTCCTTTGACGCAGAAAACACAGAACACTTGATAAAAAGGCGGGATAAACAATTGGGACGCAGCACCTGACAACCATAACTGTCCATTTATGTGATCACTAACATCTTGAGAAATAGCGAGAGCAAAAACAATATGAGCAGAGCCAACAGAGACCTCGTAGACCTGAGAAAGAAACTCAAAATAGTAGATGATGTAAACAGATAGCAACTTACTCCAGTTCGAAGAAGTTTGAGATCATGTATTTTCATGAGGAGTTTGTACGATTGAGGGATCGCACGTGAAGATACCCGCCTCACGACTAAAAGGCAACAGGCAGTAACATCGTCAATATGCAGCGGAATGAAAAAACACAGAACACCTCAAAAGGCCAGACCGGCAGGTAACATCAGATAGAGCTCATAAAAGACTATCTCGAGATCTACCATTTGGATGTCATTTAAGTCTTTATGCGGGTGGGAGATCGAGAGCGGCACGTAATCCCTCATCGTAATACTGATCTCATAAAATAAACGAATCAAACCTTTCGTGAGAAAATAGAGGTAAGTCCTTGTTTAATCCTTATATATTACTTCGGTGTCACACGTGAGTGACTACGTGAAGAATCTTGTAAAGCTATTTCTGTAGTTATTTATATGTGTCGTAGAATCAGAATCCGTATCGAACAAGAGAGGCTAAGAAGTAAAAACACATACATTCGAGGAAACAGACTAATGAGAGTCTAGAGATCAAAATTATCACACAATTAACTATTTTTAATGTTTAAAGACCTAGATAATAATAACCATCTCCTTATATGTTGGAGGCGGAAAAGAGATGAGATGTTCCAAGTGATTAGAAAAGATAGAAAGTGACCTTCAGACACACCATTGATCTATAGCAATTATAGTAGAACAAAAAGCAGGTAGAAGTGAAGTTATAGTTGCTACCAATAACACCGACGTGTCCAAAGCTTGTGATTGCTAGTGTAAACAAGAGTTTCTATTGTGTCAGAACTAATTAGTGTGAAATAGTTTGTGCCCTTCTCATACTCCACATACTGCGAACTATGTCGCTAAAATTATGCTCAGAGAGGCATCGTCCCAGCCCCCTTTCGCGCCGCGGAGCTAGCTGCCACGTCCCCTATAGGTGGAGTGAGATAGATAGAACAATCATCAAGTAGTCTACTCCTAGCTTATAAAGGAAACCAAAAGTCTAGATCTGTTTCATACACATTTTGCTAGGTCTGTTTAGAAACTGTAGCTTTTGTGTGTGTGGTTTTTTCCGTGCCTCGCTCATAGACACCCAATAGTAACCGCTTTTTATCGCATCTACAAACAGGTGTTAGCTCAGTGTAACTTTAAATTAATTTGTTCTAATGTTTAACAACACGACAAAGTAGGATCCTCATATGCTAATAAGCTCTAGAACTAGAGGTTACCTTGCGTGCGTCCAGTTCTCCACTATGTACTCGCTCTTTGGTGCTTGATCATGACTCAGAAGATCTACAAACATAGAACACAAGAACATTTCGACAGTGTAGAGTCACATGCATACAGATGTACTAAGATATGCCTCTACATTTGTTAAAGTTTCGCACTCTTTGAAGCTACAGAAAGACCAGTGACAAGATAAAATAATCGAGACTTATTTCTCATTGGTCAATGTCTTTGTCTAATGTATCAACCCTTCAAATTGGAAGAACAAGTATCTCCATTGTCTAAAAGTAGGTAAGTACAGAATGCTCACATCCTCTAGAATTCTGGCTGTGATATCTTGGTAGATGGAGAGTGAGATTATGTAGAATATTAAAGAATTCCTTTACATGATTCTAGATATTAGAATGGATGCGAACCCAATTGATCTCTGATGCAGTCATAAAGCCCTAAAAGTAGGACGACAGAGTAAGCACTGACTGATGCTGTAAAGATGAAGATCGAGCAAACTGGTACTTAAAGGTTGCTGAAAATGCAAATATGGCAAGCGAGTTACAAAAACATTTGCAAATATTTACGATATGACAATTGAAGAGCAACATATTATTGACTCTGTGGGCAAAAGTTACTTCCCTATTTCCTATAATATAGACTGTACAATAATAATTGCTTTTGTGTGCCTATTTGTAGCCATGAATAAATGCACATAACCTTTCATAGTTTGGTCACGACAATCCCCAGCTCCTGTTCCGTGTCTGGTCCAAAACCTCTGACATAGATTAAACAATACTTCCATATATGCATACAATGGTAAATCTCTTTAGTTCTCCGGAATTAGACGTCAAGATCATCACTATCTCAGTTAGGATCATCAAGATCATATATAATGGTATCTTTAGATCATATCAAAGCATTACCTGGAACTAAAAGGTTGAAGTTTGGCCCTAATTATGGAGACTACCAATCAATCAAGACAGGCAGAATTTAGAGTCTATTTTATTCAGGCTAGAGTCTCTGAGATTCAAAAAGCAATCGCGGTGGAATTACTATCTCTCTCTATG
>CM069173.1:7406466-7480171 GCA_035221665.1 Okamejei kenojei
CAAGCTCAGACAGGTTGAAGGCCAATTGGATCGGCCAAACATATCACTCCTCCTATCTCTCAATCCAGAGGCAGTGGCAATTATTAATAGTAAGGGCGACCATTTAAACATAAAACACCATTGCAGACAAAGAGGGGAGGTCTTTCCATAGTCTCTGGGGAGATACATTATACCACTTACCATGGTTAAATATTTATGTCCTTATTGCCCTGTCCCACTGAGGAAACCTGAACGGAAACCTCTGGAGGCTTGCTCCCACCAAGATTTCCGTGCGGTTCCCGGGAGGTTCCGGAGGTCTTATGTCGTTCCTAATGGTCAAAAAGTGGTTTCCGCTCTCTTCTATGTTTGGCGATTATTTCAAAAAAATCAAAACCGGCTGCGACTAAAACTTTGGCAAGAAGATAAGTAAATTACGATAATAACTAATACATTCGGATCAAACGGGATTTCTACCCAAGAGCCACGTGTTTAAAAATTTGAGACACCCTTTTAACATAATGCTACTCACACGAAATAAAGAAGAAGACATCAATTATAAATGCAGAAAAAAGCATTTGACCAGTAGCTTGGAAGTATCTTTTCATAGGAATGCAAAAACTTCAGATGGGAGAAATTTTTATTTAATGGATAAAATTGTTATACGATAAGCCACTGCTGAATACGACTAAACCATATACACCTTCCTAAATTTCAAAACTATTCCAGGGGCAATAGGACATGGGATGGCATATCACCCTGTTATTTGCCCTTGCTGATTGGAACCTGTTAGGGGAAAATTTAGGAGCACATCCGAACTTTCACGCTATAATACTAAATACTCAAAAATAAAATATCATTATATGCAGATGATGTATTATTATTATTAACAATGCCAAGTTGCATTCCAAATATATTAAATATTATAGAGGAATTCGGGTTCCCTTTTCAGGATATAGAATAAACTGGAACAAAATTGAAATTATGGCAATAAAACCTCAAGAAACGACACACATTTTAAAATTCCATTTCAGAATTGCTATGGGAAAACAATTTAAATATCTGGGTGTTCAGGTAACCAGGAAAATATACTTTCTCTATTCAACGCAAACTTCCCGCCTTGAGGTTGATAAATTAAATGCTCTATTCATTTGGAAATCACTTCAGATGTCTCTAATAGGCAGTTAATAAATGCTATAAAAATAATCTTCCACCCACAAATTCTCTATTTATTTCAATCAATACCGATATACCGTGTGAATAGGCCTACATTTTTTTGACCCCCCCACTCTGGTTTTTCGGATACAAACTTTATCTGGGAGTAGAAAACACATAGATTCATAAACGACATCTATGTAAACCCAAAGAAAATGGGCGGATTGGGCTCTCCCCAATTTCTTATACTATTATTGGGCAACCGAATATAAAATGTATTTTTGAACTGGTGGATAACGCAGTGCAACATGTAGACTGGTTAATAATAGTGAGAGGGGATTGTTCGTCTTTAATTTAGGGCGTGATTCTTCTCCTCCCAAACAAAGTTGATGAACACACTATATTGATAAAAATCCGATTTTCACAGCACTTCTCGAAACTGGGAGACAAGTAAAATCAACTTTTAAAAACTAAGAAATTTATCTCTTCTCTCACCAATAGCTAATTAAACCCTTTGTTCCATCCATCGATATAGATAAAAAATTTATTATTGGGAAAGACTAGGAATTAAAAACTTGGGAGATCTCTAACGAGAGGGGAAACTCTTCTGTCATTTCAGGAATTACAGTCGAAATACCATTGAAGGTACATCAATATTTCAGAGATATCTTCAAATTCAAGACTATTTGAAAATACATATACCATGACTCCCAAGCTCTCCTGAGTATATTAGACAAATGTATGATAGAAACTCAGAGTCAACTATATAACATCATACTTGTATAACACCCTTCTAAATATAGAAATCCCATCTTCAGATTGCAATTAGAAGAGACTGGGGAGAGGAAACTAGCATAAAAATTAAAAGACAGATGGGAAGAAATCTTTTATATATACACAATGGTTCGATTAATGTTAGACATACTTTAATTCAATTTAAAACACTGCACAAGACTCTACTATTCTAAGCCTAAAACTGAATAAAATATTTCCAAATGTATTCTCCTTTTTGTGGACAAATGTCTCCTTTCCAAGAGAACTATAACATTCCTCTGACTCTTGAGATGGGGGTGAGAGGAAAAGATAGATCAGCCATGATTGAAGGTGAGTTAGACTAGATGGGCAAATGCCCTAGATTCTGCTTCCTATAACTTCTGAACATAAAATATGGTGACATGATGGGCTGTAGTGTGTTTATTGCAATGGATTGGTATTGTGGATACAACAGATGAAGTTAGGGTCTGTTATTAATGTTTACGTCTATGAGGTTAAGGCCATTTGGAAACATGGTGCGAGAGGACAGGACTGACAGTTCAGTGTTCTGAGGTTCTGTGTGGTTTCAGACGTGGTGTTGGAGATGGGGGGTGGTTTCGTTGGGAAGGGACGAGGTGGGACATGGGAGTTGTAGTGGGAACGTCTCCGAAAGCCGAAAAGGGAGGTGATGGAAAATGTGGCCAGTCGTGGGATCCCATTGGAGTTGGCAAAAATGTTGGAGGGATTATATGTTGTAATGCGGTGGAAGGTGAGTACAAGGGGGACTCTGTAATGTTTTGAATGGGGGGGAGGGGTTGCAAGAGCTGAGCTGCAGGGATATCGAGGAGAGTCCAGTGAGAGCCTCATCTATAATGGAAGAGGGGAAACCCTGATTCCTAAAGAGTGAGGATATCTCCGATGCCCTGGTATGGAAAAACCTCATCCTGGGCGCAGAAGCGGCATTGATGTGGAGTTGGGAGTAAGGGATAGTGTCCTTACAGGGAGCAGGATAGGAAGAGTGTAGTCTGGATAGCTGTGGAGTCGTGGGTTTGTAGTTAGATGTCAGCAATTAGTTGCTCCTGTGGATGGAGATGGTGAGATCTAGAAATGGTAGGGAGATGTCGGGAGATGGCCTACTGAATGGACCATGTGACCTAACAATAAAGGATCTGACATTGGCAATTGATACCATGTCATCCGAAGATTGCAGGTTCGAGTCCTGTCATGGTCGTTTTACCAAGTTGAATGGTGGCGCCGAGGTAGAGTTGCTGCCTGACAGCGCCAGATATCCGGGTTCGATCCTGACTACGGGTTGCTGTCTGTACAGAAGTTCTTTATACGGTATTCCGTGACCTGCGGCCCCCCCCCCCCCCCTGGTGGGTTTTCTCCGGTGCTCCGGGTTTCCTCCCAGACTCCAAAAGATGTGCATGTTTTAGGTTATTGGCTTTAAGTAAATCGTGTAAGCTGTCCCCAGAGTGTGTCGGGATAGTGCTGGTAACTATGGGTGATCAGTGATCAGCACAGAATCGTGGGCCAAAGGGCCAGTCTCCTGCTGCATCTGTAAAGTCTAAAGGATATGGTAGGACCGATTACCAAAAGAGGATGAAGAACATGTAATAGATTAAAGCATCTAGTAGGTGATTTATCGTTCCCAATATTGGATGCGGACTTAATCAGATCCAATGATTTACAGACAGGGCATAATTTATGGGGTGTATCCAAGAAGCTTTCTTGAAAACAATTGTGGATAAACAACCAAGAGTAGGAAATTTCTGGACCTTGTGTTGACAATGGAGCCAGTCCAAGTGACCGGTGTTGTCAGTGGACGAACATTTTGGGTTATGTTGATAAACACTCTATATGTTTTAATGTGTAGGAAAGGAAAATGCAGATGGCTGGATTAAAACCGAAGATAGGGACCACAATATCGTGCAGTGACTTCAGCGGGACAGGCAGCATTCTCCGGAGAGAAGGAATGGGTGACGTTTCAGGTTTGAGACCCTTCGCCAGACTACAAGATGATAAATGAGAGATATACGTATACGATGATGTAGATAGATATAGAACAAAGGGGTAAAATTGAAGGGAATTAAGGCCGACAAATCCCCAGGGGCCAGATAGGCTGCATTCCCAGGGTACTTAGGGAATAGCCCCAGAAATAGAGATGCCTTAGTGATAATTTTTTCACAACTCTTTAGAATTGGGAGTAGTTCCTGAGGATTGGAGGGGAGTAATGGAACCCCACTTTTTCAAAAAGGAGGGAGAGAGGAAAACGGGGAGTGCAGACAAGTGAGTACATCAGTAGTGGGGATGCGCTGCTATCCCATTTCTTTAATAATTGACTCTAGCAGTTGAGTAATTATTAAAGATGGGATACGCAGCCGGTTTGTAAAGTGGTGAAATCATTGGGACAATGTCAGCATGGATTTACGAAGGGTAATCATGTTCTGACGAATCTTATTGATTTTTTGAGGATGTAACTAGGTAGAAGTGGGATCAGGGCGAAGCAGGGATGTGTTGTATCTGGACTTTCAGACGGCTTTCGACAAGGTCCCACACAAGAGATTGGTATACAACTTAAAGACACGGTATTGGTGTTTCAGTATGATGGTGGATAGAGAAAAAATGGCTGGCAGACAGGAAGCAATGAGGTAGGCGTGAAACGGGTCCTTTTCAGCGATGGCAAGACAGTGACTTGTGGGGGTGCCGCAAAGGCTCAGCGCTGGGACCCCAGCTATTTACAATATACATTAATGAGTTGGACGAGGGAATTAAAATGAACGATTTGGTGAAAGTGTGCGGGAGCGCTATATTCTCTACAGACAACTGTGTGGCTGTTTGCCAAAGCATGTGAGAAAGCAGATTATCATGGGAAGAAAAATTTGTCTCCATCTGTACAGACAGCTAGCACAAGTCGGCGGCCAGAGGAACCGAGGTAGGAAATACGGCAAGCTTGTCTCCTCACAAAATTTACTTGGCTGACTCCAGTCGCAAACCAGAGTGTTGAGTGATCTGTGAAACGGTATTATTGATGCTAGAATTCCACTGTGCAAATGGAAAACAAATCTTCTCAGAGTTTTTTAGAGAAAAAATACAGAGAGGAACATGTTACCGAGCGAGGCGTCATTACGGAAAAATTATGTTTGACAGAACTTCAAGATTGTTGTGCAGAAAATTTGAGATGAAGTGGATGCAACAAAAATATGGAATATAAACGAGGAAAATGATGCTGTGGGATGAATCTTGTCACCCCAAAATGTGGTCATCGGCACACTGGAGGCAGGTCATACCATCAAAGGAGTATTTGTTTGACATCGGAAGTATTGAGAAGTCAAACAGCTCAACTATTGCTAGTTGTGTAACATCTTCACTTGCGTCCTTGGCCAGAAGGTATAAAACATGAGACTGATCTTCTGGTTGTGACTGATGCAGCATCGTACATGAAAAAAGATGCTGCGCTCTTAAAGTTTTATTCCCCAAAATGTTTGCATCGGAATGGCTTAGCTCACGGACTCCAAGAAGTTGCCGAGCAATAGTAGCTTGTTTCCAAAATGTCGATCGCCTAGTTTCCCATGTCCAGAAAAATCCTTCCTCAAGCCCGGTGACGGTTGCGTGTAGGTGGTGAAGGAAACGGCACCCGAGAATGCCACTACCTCTTCAGTCCTTTTTGACAAGGTGGCTTTCTGCTGTTCTCTACTGCGCCGCAAATTTTGAAAAGATAAAATAAATCATCAATTGTTTTGAAGAAGAAGAATCTGCTGCAGTCGGATTGTCAGGATTCATACTGAAAAAAGTCCCTCAACGCTATCTTGTCGTTTTATTGCTTCCATATTTGCAAAACTTCCCACAACCATATTTCCCTGAGAATAGTGGCGAAACATTAATGAATAACTTGCAGTTTCACAAAGTAACTGACGAAATTCGTAAGTTCCTTGCGATGCAGGTAAAGTCATACACAGAAATGTGAGAGAGTGGATTGTACTTCAGAGTCCACGTGATTGATTACGTGAAGAAGTTCGCCAGCCCGCATGCGGGTGAATACGTTCTAATGCATGGCGCACTACTGGTGGCAGGCGCGTCGCTCCTCCAGCGGTAAGTTTCAAAACCCTGCAGGTAAGTTTTCGAACTTTTTCAGGTTGTCCTTGTTGCAGGAATCTCTTTTGCATAGTACCTGCTGGATATTTAAATATGGGGCGAAACCTGGACGGGCCGAGGGGAAACCGATTAAGGACCGCAGGTATACCAGCTGCGGACCGCGGAAGTGCGGGTAGCCGGTGGCCGTCGGGTTCGCTACCTAAGTCGCTGACAGTGCAGTCAGCGGCTTCCGAGATTGAAATACGGAGCGATATCCGGACGGGCCGTGGGGAAACTTCTGACCACGGGGTACCAGCTACGGACCGCAGGAGTGTGGGTAGCCAGCGGCTACCTGAGTCGCTGACAGTGCGGTCAGCGACTCTGACTTCCAAAGCCCCAAAAAGGTTGGGCAGCTAAACGGAGTTGGAGAGGCCTGGGCTGGGATGAGCCAGGCCAGGAGGGTTCCCCTCCGACATACATGGGTACATCCTCGGACGTTTAACCCATCCTGATATGGTCCATGAAACAGGGCCATATCAGTGCAGGTCCTCGGGGGGCCTACGGCTGTGCCTGTTTCAGGGCTGCTCACTAATTTCCTTCTCTGTGGAGGGGAGTACGAGGGGTCAGTGTGTGACTGACTCCAAACCCGGACGTATGTCTGTGGCACATACTGGTATTCATGAGTAAGGTTCCAGAATATCCCGGGGGGGGGGGGGGTGGCACGGTTCCCCTCACGTTACAAGCCTTGTAAGCATCAGCTACCTCACGTCACAATATTTCAGGAACAGGTGACGGAAAATACCATACACCTGTAAATGAAGACTATGGAGACTGGATATTTTAAGGCAGAGTTTGACAGATTATTTATCAGTACGGGTGTCATGGGTTATGGAGCGAATGCAGGAGAATGGGGTTGAAAGGGAAAGATAGATTGGCCATGTTTGAATGGCGGTATGGACTTGAGGGGCCGCATGACCTAATTCCGCTACCAGAACCCATGAACTTATGAACATGTATAAGGTTGGCCCAATGTCATAGACAACAGACAATAGGTGCAGGAGTAGGCCAGTCGGCCATTCGAGCCAGCACCACCATTCAATATGATCATGGCTGATCATCTACAATCAGTACCCTGTTGCTGCCGTCTCCCAATATCCCTTGACTCCGCTATCTTAAAGAGCTCTATCTAACTCTCTCTTAAAAGCATCCTGAGAAACAGCCTCCACCTCCCTCTGTTACAGAGAATTCCACAGACTCACAACTCTCGGTGTGAAAAAGTATTTCCTCAACTCCATTCTAAAACCCTTATTCTTCAACTGTGGCCCTTGGTTCTGGAATCTCCCAACATCGGGAACATATTTCCTGCTTCTGGCATTTCCAAAGCATTAATAATCTTTTATGTTGGGGTGGGAGATTGCAACCTTCACGTGGTCCGCTCTTTTTCGACGAATGCAATCAACCTGCCACGCACAATCAAATAAGATCAAATAGAACAGGTTGTCCTGCAACTTTAGGCTGTGCACGCCACACGCAAGAAGAAGTTCTTATATGTCTCAATAAGATCCCCTCTCATCCTAAATTCCAGAGTATACAAGCCCAGCTGCTCCATTCTATCAACATATGACAGTCCCGCAATCCTGGGAATTAACCTTGTGAACCTACGCTGCACTCCCTCAATAGCAAGATTGTCTTTCCTCAAATTTCTGTGTTGGACAGCTCTTTGACTGCAATTAATCAATTGATCGAATTTATTTCCAGTTGTGCTCCACATCCCGAATAGGTGCAGGTTTTTAGGTTAACTGCCCTCTGTAAAATTGTTCCTAGTGCGTGGGTAGTGGATGAGGAAGCAGGGTAACAGAGAAAGTGGTTATGGGTGATCGATGGTCTCCATACTGTATCTCTGAACGAAACGAATCTCATCTACAAACCCGCATGTCTTGGGGATCTGGAAAGAACACAGAGCACCCGGTGGAAACCCACGAGGTCACAGAGAGAAGGTTCAAACTCCACACATACAGATAGCACCCGAGGTCAGGATTGAACCCGGGTCTCTGGCACCGTGAGGCAATTACTCTACCGCTGCGCTACCATGCCTAATTACCTTAGTTCTTCAGTTGTGATGTCAGTCTGGTTTAGTTATTGGACTTTGGTTTAGTGATACAGCGCGGAAACAGGCCCTTCGGCCAACCGAGTTCGCGCCCACCAGCGATCAACCCGTACCCGTACACGAGCACTATCCTACACACACTAGGGACAATTTACAAATTATCTTATAAACCTTTGGAGTGTGGGAGGAAAACCGGAACACCTGGTGAAAACCGGGCTTTTCTTGCTATCTCTATATTACTAAAAGTCTGATCTTGACCTTTTTGGCCCACTGTGCTGCAATTTCTGAGCGAACACCACCACCTATGGCCGTCATTTTTGGCCACCTCGCTTATAGCCCCCCTCCGCCTTACTGGACCAGAGGACTTTTCCCTTTGATGAAATATGAGAGAGACATTAATGTTTTTAAAAAATTCCCCATTCTCTCTGCTGCCCCCACAGGCGGCAGGGGGGAGGGGGAGGGACAATAAAACCCCGAACTGTCGTGCCTCACTCAGTCTCTGCCAGACCGCAAGAGGGTCACGGCTCTCTGAGCTGTTAATAACACGGAACGGATGTCCTATCCACGGTAAGTCCCCTTGTTGTGGCTGCTGCCATTTTTTTTTTTAAAGTTTGTGTTCACAAAATGAATTTTGGTTGTCAGGTGGCTGCTTGCTGCCCAATTGTTCGCCTCGCCTTTTTAAAAAAAAGTTTGTGTTCACAAAATAATATTTGGTTGTCAGGTGGCTGCTTGCTGCCCAATTGTTTGTCTCGCCTTTTAAAAAATAAATTTGTGTTCACAAAATGAATTTTGGTTGTCAGGTGGCTGCTTGCTGCCCAATTGTTTGCCTCGCCTTTTTTAAAAGTTTGTGTTCACAAAATGGATTTTGGTTGTCAGGTGGCTGCTTGCTGCCCAATTGTTTGCCTCGCCTTTTTAAAAGTTTGTGTTCACAAAATGGATTTTGGTTGTCAGGTGGCTGCTTGCTGCCCAATTGTTTGCCTCGCCTTTTTAAAAATATTGTATTCACAAAATGGAATTTGGTTGGCAGGTGGCTGCTTGCTGACCAATTGTTTGCCTCGCCTTTCTAAAAAGTTTGTGTTCACAAAATGGATTTTGGTTGTCAGTTGCATGCGGACCAATTGTTTGACTCGCCTTTTAAAAAGGTTTGTGTTCACAAAATTATTATTTTTTTCCTCGCCTTTTTTTTTAATGTTGTGTTAACAAAAGGAATTTTGGTTGTCAGGTGGCTGCTTGCTGCCCAATTGTTTGCCTCACCTTGTTAAAAAAAAATGTTGTCTTCACAAAATGAATTTTGGTTGTCAGGTGGCTGCTTGCTGCCCAATTGTTTGCCTCACATTTTTTTAAAGTTTATGTTCACAAAATGAATTTTGGTTGTTATTTGGCTGCTTGCTGCCCAATTGTTTGCATCACCTGTTTTAAACAAATGTTGTGTTCACAAAATTAATTTTGGTTGTCAGATGGCTGCTTGCTGCCCAATTGTTTGCCTTGCCTTTTTCAAGCGTTTGTGTTCACAAAATGGATTTTGGTTGTCAGGTGGCTGCTTGCAACCCAATCGTTTGCCTTGCCTTTTTAAAACATTTGTGTTCACAAAATAGATTTTGGTTGTCAGGTGGCTGCGGCCAAATTGTTTGCCTCGCCTTTTTAAGTCTGTGTTCACAAAATGGATTTTGGTTGTCAGGTAGCTGCTTGCTGCCCATTGTTTTCTTCGCCTTTTTAAAAGGTGTGTGTTCACAAAATGAATTTTGGTTGTTATTTGGCTGCTTGTTGCCCAATTGTTTGCGTCACCTTTCTTTTTTAATTTTGTGTTCACAAAAGGAATTTTGGTTAACAGGTGGTGCTTGCTGCCCAATTGTTTCCCTTGCCTTTTTGAAGAGGGGGGGGGGGGGGGGGGGCGTTGTGTTCACAAAATGGGAATTTGGTTGTCAGTTGGCTACGGCCCAATTGTTTTGCCTCGCCTTTTTCAAGCATTTGTATTCACAAAATGGATTTTGGTTGTCAGGTGGCTGCAGCCCAATTGTTTGCCTCGCCTTTTTAAAGAGTTAGTGTTCATAAAATGGATTTTGATTGTCAGGTGGCTGTGGCCCAATTGTTTGTCTCACCTTTTTTTTTAATGTTGTGTTCACAAAATGAATTTTGGTTAACAGGTGGCTGCTTGCTGCCCAATTGTTTCCCTTGCCTTTTTGAAGAGTTTGTGTTCACAAAATGGATTTTGGTTGTCAGGTGGCTGCTTGCTGCCCAATTGTTTGCCTCGCCTTTTTAAATGTGTGTGTTCACAAAATGAATTTTGGTTGTTATTTGGCTGCTTGTTGCCCAATTGTTTGCCTCGCTTTTTTTTTAATGTTGTGTTCACAACATGAATTTTGGTTAACAGGTGCTGCTGGCTGCCCGATTGTTTCCCTTGCCTTTTTGAAGAGTTTGTGTTCACAAAATGAATTTTGGTTGTCAGTTGGCTGCGGCCCAATTGCTTGCCTCGCCTTTTTCAAGAGTTTGTGTTTACAAAATGGATTTTGGTTGTCCGGTGGCTGTGGCCCAATTGTTTGCCTCGCCTTTTTAAACAGTTTGTGTTCACAAAATAGATTTTGGTTGTCAGGTGGCTGCGGCCCAATTGTTTGCCTCGCCTTTTGAAAGAGTTGTGTGCACAAAATGGATCTTGGTTGTCTGGTGGCTGCGACCCAATTGTTTGCCCGCCTTTTTAAAGATTTTGTGTTCACAAAATGGATTATGGTTGTCAGTTGGCTGCGGCCCAATTGTTTGCCTCGCCTTTTTCAAGTGTTTGTGTTCACAACATGGATTTTGGTTGGCAGGTGGCTGCGGCCCAATTGTTTGCCTCGCCTTTTCCAAGTGTTTGTGTTCACAACATGGATTTTGGTTGGCAGGTGGCTGCTTGCGGCCCAATTGTTTGCCTCGCCTTTTTAAAACATTTGTGTTCACAAAATAGATTTTGGTTGTCAGGTGGCTGCGGCCAAATTGTTTGCCTCGCCTTTTTAAGTCTGTGTTCACAAAATGGATTTTGGTTGTCAGGTAGCTGCTTGCTGCCCATTGTTTTCTTCGCCTTTTTAAAAGGTGTGTGTTCACAAAATGAATTTTGGTTGTTATTTGGCTGCTTGTTGCCCAATTGTTTGCGTCACCTTTCTTTTTTTAATTTTGTGTTCACAAAAGGAATTTTGGTTAACAGGTGGCTGCTTGCTGCCCAATTGTTTCCCTTGCCTTTTTGAAGAGTTTGTGTTCACAAAATGGAATTTGGTTGTCAGTTGGCTACGGCCCAATTGTTTGCCTCGCCTTTTTCAAGCATTTGTATTCACAAAATGGATTTTGGTTGTCAGGTGGCTGCAGCCCAATTGTTTGCCTCGCCTTTTTAAAGAGTTAGTGTTCATAAAATGGATTTTGATTGTCAGGTGGCTGTGGCCCAATTGTTTGTCTCACCTTTTTTTTTAATGTTGTGTTCACAAAATGAATTTTGGTTAACAGGTGGCTGCTTGCTGCCCAATTGTTTCCCTTGCCTTTTTGAAGAGTTTGTGTTCACAAAATGGATTTTGGTTGTCAGGTGGCTGCTTGCTGCCCAATTGTTTGCCTCGCCTTTTTAAATGTGTGTGTTCACAAAATGAATTTTGGTTGTTATTTGGCTGCTTGTTGCCCAATTGTTTGCCTCGCTTTTTTTTTAATGTTGTGTTCACAACATGAATTTTGGTTAACAGGTGCTGCTGGCTGCCCGATTGTTTCCCTTGCCTTTTTGAAGAGTTTGTGTTCACAAAATGAATTTTGGTTGTCAGTTGGCTGCGGCCCAATTGCTTGCCTCGCCTTTTTCAAGAGTTTGTGTTTACAAAATGGATTTTGGTTGTCCGGTGGCTGTGGCCCAATTGTTTGCCTCGCCTTTTTAAACAGTTTGTGTTCACAAAATAGATTTTGGTTGTCAGGTGGCTGCGGCCCAATTGTTTGCCTCGCCTTTTGAAAGAGTTGTGTGCACAAAATGGATCTTGGTTGTCTGGTGGCTGCGACCCAATTGTTTGCCCGCCTTTTTAAAGATTTTGTGTTCACAAAATGGATTATGGTTGTCAGTTGGCTGCGGCCCAATTGTTTGCCTCGCCTTTTTCAAGTGTTTGTGTTCACAACATGGATTTTGGTTGGCAGGTGGCTGCGGCCCAATTGTTTGCCTCGCCTTTTCCAAGTGTTTGTGTTCACAACATGGATTTTGGTTGGCAGGTGGCTGCTTGCGGCCCAATTGTTTGCCTCGCCTTTTTAAAAAGTTTGTGTTCACAAAATGAATTTTGGTTGTCATTTGGCTGCTTGCTGCCCAATTGCTTGCCTCGCCTTTTTAAAAAAAATGTTGTGTTCACAAAATGAATTTTGATTGTCAGGTGGCTGCTTGCTGCCCAATTGTTTGCCTCGCCTTTTTAAAAAGTTTGTCTCCACAAAATGAATTTTGGTTGTCAAGAGGCTGCTGCCAAATTGTTTGCCTCGCCTTTTTAAGTTTGTGTTCACAAAATGGATGTTGGTTGTCAGGCGGCTGCTTGCTGCCCAATTGTTTGCCTTGCCTTTTTTTTAAAGTTTGTGTTCACAAAATGGATTTTGGTTGTCAGGTGGCTGCTGCCAAATTGTTTGCCTCGCCTTTTTAAGTTTGTGTTCACAAAATGGATTTTGGTTGTCAGGCGGCTGCTTGCTGCCCAATTGTTTGCCTCGCCTTTTTCAAGAGTTAGTGTTCACAAAATGGATTTTGGTTGTCAGGCGGCTGCTTGCTGCCCAATTGTTTGCCTCGCCTTTTTCAAGAGTTTGTGTTCACAAAATGAATTTTGGTTGTCAGGCGACTGCTTGCTGCCCAATTGTTTGCCTCGCCTTTTTAAACAGTTTGTGTTCACAAAATGAATTTTCGGTGTCAGGTGGCTGCGGCCCAATTGTTTACCTCGCCATTTTTTTTAAAGTTTGTGTTCACAAAATGGATTTTGGTTGTCAGGTGGCTGCTGCCAAATTGTTTGCCTCGCCTTTTTAAGTTTGTGTTCACAAAATGGATTTTGGTTGTCAGGCAGCTACTTGCTGCCCAATTGTTTGCCTCGCCTTTTTCAAGAGTTTGTGTTCACAAAATGGATTTGGTCTTTCAGGCGGCTGCTTGCTGCCCAATTGTTTGCCTCGCCTTTTTCAAGAGTTTGTGTTCACAAAATGAATTTAGGTTGTCAGCTGGCTGCAGCCCAATTGTTTGCCTTGCCTTTTTAAAAAGTTTGTCTCCACAAAATGAATTTTGGTTGTCAAGAGGCTGCTGCCAAATTGTTTGCCTCGCCTTTTTAAGTTTGTGTTTACAAAATGGATGTTGGTTGTCAGGCGGCTGCTTGCTGCCCAATTGTTTGCCTCGCCTTTTTCAAGAGTTTGTGTTCACAAAATGGATTTTGGTTGTCAGGCAGCTGCTTGCTGCCCAATTGTTTGCCTCGCCTTTTTAAAAAGTGTGTGTTCACAAAATGAATGTTGGTTGTTATTTGGCTGCTTGCTGCCCAATTGTTTGCCTCACTTTTTTTTAAATGTTGTGTTCACAAAATGAATTTGGTTATCAGGTGGCTGCCTGCTGCCCAATTGTTTCCATCACCTTTTTGAAGAGTTTGTGTTCGCAAAATGGATTTTGGTTGTCAATTGGCTGCGGCCCAATTGTTTGCCTTGCCTTTTTTTAAAAGTTTGTGTTCACAAAATGGAGTTTGGTTGTCAGGTGGCTGCTGCCAAATTGTTTGCCTCGCCTTTTTAAGTTTGTGTTCACATAATGGATTTTGGTTGTCAGGCGGCTGCTTGCTGCCCAATTGTTTGCCTCGCCTTTTTCAAGAGTTAGTGTTCACAAAATGGATTTTGGTTGTCAAGCGGCTGCTTGCTGCCCAATTGTTTGCCTCGCCTTTTTCAAGAGTTTGTGTTCACAAAATGAATTTTGGTTGTCAGGCGACTGCTTGCTGCCCAATTGTTTGCCTCGCCTTTTTAAACAGTTTGTGTTCACATAATGGATTTTCGGTGTCAGGTGGCTGCGGCCCAATTGTTTACCTCGCCTTTTTTTTTAAAGTTTGTGTTCACAAAATGGATTTTGGTTGTCAGGTGGCTGCTGCCAAATTGTTTGCCTCGCCTTTTTAAGTTTGTGTTCACAAAATGGATTTTGGTTGTCAGGCGGCTGCTTGCTGCCCAATTGTTTGCCTCGCCTTTTTAAAGAGTTTGTGTTCACAAAATGGATTTTGGTTGTCAGGCGGCTGCTTGCTGCCCAATTGTTTGCCTCGCCTTTTTCAAGAGTTTGTGTTCACAAAATGAATTTAGGTTGTCAGCTGGCTGCAGCCCAATTGTTTGCCTTGCCTTTTTAAAAAGTTTGTCTCCACAAAATGAATTTTGGTTGTCAAGAGGCTGCTGCCAAATTGTTTGCCTCGCCTTTTTAAGTTTGTGTTTACAAAATGGATGTTGGTTGTCAGGCGGCTGCTTGCTGCCCAATTGTTTGCCTTGCCTTTTTAAAAAGTGTGTGTTCACAAAATGAATGTTGGTTGTTATTTGGCTGCTTGCTGCCCAATTGTTTGCCTCACTTTTTTTTAAATGTTGTGTTCACAAAATGAATTTGGTTATCAGGTGGCTGCCTGCTGCCCAATTGTTTCCATCACCTTTTTGAAGAGTTTGTGTTCGCAAAATGGATTTTGGTTGTCAATTGGCTGCGGCCCAATTGTTTGCCTTGCCTTTTTTTAAAAGTTTGTGTTCACAAAATGGAGTTTGGTTGTCAGGTGGCTGCTGCCAAATTGTTTGCCTCGCCTTTTTAAGTTTGTGTTCACATAATGGATTTTGGTTGTCAGGCGGCTGCTTGCTGCCCAATTGTTTGCCTCGCCTTTTTCAAGAGTTAGTGTTCACAAAATGGATTTTGGTTGTCAAGCGGCTGCTTGCTGCCCAATTGTTTGCCTCGCCTTTTTCAAGAGTTTGTGTTCACAAAATGAATTTTGGTTGTCAGGCGACTGCTTGCTGCCCAATTGTTTGCCTCGCCTTTTTAAACAGTTTGTGTTCACATAATGGATTTTCGGTGTCAGGTGGCTGCGGCCCAATTGTTTACCTCGCCTTTTTTTTTAAAGTTTGTGTTCACAAAATGGATTTTGGTTGTCAGGTGGCTGCTGCCAAATTGTTTGCCTCGCCTTTTTAAGTTTGTGTTCACAAAATGGATTTTGGTTGTCAGGCAGGTGCTTGCTGCCCAATTGTTTGCCTAGCCTTTTTCAAGAGTTTGTGTTCACAAAATGAATTTAGGTTGTCAGCTGGCTGCAGCCCAATTGTTTGCCTCGCCTTTTTAAAATGTTTGTGTTCACAAAACGGATTTTGGTTGTCTTTCGGCTCTTTATCTCGTCCACTTCAGTCATATGCTAGTGTGATATCGAGTGTAGGCTCATCTTCCAGATCTAAAGACCACCATTGGGGTGTTACTGACATAATATTGTCCTTTAGGAGCCTATGGGGTTATGGCTATACCGTTATCTCCACACTCAATTTTCAGCTGGATTGCACACAGCAAATCCCGAGCTAGCAGGTGACAATCTAGTGGCAATGACAAATTAATGCTGCACTGTCGTGCCCTGCTATGTTTCTTCAACTGGCATAGAGATGGGGTATTGGCATACCTGCCCTTGGAATCCGGATAGTCTCTGAGGTTTATCAGACTTGGGAAAATTAAAAATCAACTGAATTGATGACCTTGGTGCCCCTGTATCCACTAAAAAGATGAGACTTGCAATGATAAAACAGGTTCCTCATCAGTGTTACACCCGTTCACCATTAAATTGGGCAGTCAGTGGGAAACGGATTATTCCAGAAAAAGGTCGTCTGCCTTGCTTGTCCTCGATTTCCTTGCCAAATTCCCCTTTGCTCTTGTCAGTAGCCCCCTCCTTCCTGTCTTTTCGTCGGACAATGCCTACTCCAGTGACCCAGTCCACCAGAGGTCCATTTCCGCTGCTCTGGTCGCTCTAAAATATGGCCTTGGGAGTGCACAGGGTTGGCTGTAACTAGTGGCATATAGTCCATCAAGAGGATTTCTGTGTTCGCGATTTGGTCTCTCCGCCCAATCTGGAACATAACATTGAGGTTCTACTGCATGACAGCTAGTATCTGGAACAGCTTTCGGAATTTCTCTTTTTACGACATATTCAGTCTTTACTTTAGCCGGGGGTTGCATTTCTGATTTCTTGCTATCTTTCCAATGAAACCAAACTGCACGGGCCATTTGGCTCAGACTATTCTCTGACCAGTCCATATTGTTGTTTTTTATTGCTTCATCAACAACCGTGCCCAGGCAGTTAGTCAAGATAGCGCAATACTGGGGTGAATTCGCACCGTTCTGAAAATTCACTTCTCCCGATTGATCCATATACATCTCCGAAAATATTTCTAAAAATTATTTTGCCCCCTCTCCTCTCCGCGGTCTAGTATCCAAAATCCTAGAAAGATCTATGGTCTTCTGCAGAGTGGTAGTAAGGGCAGCTAGTATTGCCACCTCTCGTGCCCCAAGCAAGCAGAGTAGCCAATGCATCACGAGTTGGAGATCCCAGAGTAACGAAGAATATTGCATGTTCTACCGGGGTCAAAACTTGCTGCACTAGAGCCGACAAATCCCTTGAATCTGCATGGTACACTCCTCTGGTAGTTTGGAGACAATCTATGAACGAAGCCGGGGACTTTTTCCTATCAGGCATACGACTCAGTATGGCCATCATTTCATTTGGTTACCACGGAAAATATACACCTATCATTTGGTTATTACCGGCGCCAATTGCATTTGAAAGCGGGTTTAGGCATTTCTCTAACCGGGAATTGGTGGTGAGCGGATCATCGCTCAACTATCTTGTCTGTCTCTGCCTCTGGCTTAGTGTCATTGACCCCGGGATCTGAATCACTTTCAGAATCTTCGTATTCATTTCTAGGGGGCAGGCGATAATTCTCCAAGGACTGGCTCTGTGCTTTTGGCTTACGTTTTATTCTTCTTGGTTTAGGGGGTGGATTCGGAACTACTGGTGGGTTGGGTATATTTCCCTTAGTTTTACTTCTAGTATTGAATGCAACCGGGGTGTCGGCTAACTCCGGGGCTGTCGGGGACAAAGATTTCGGAGCTGAATCTGATTGAGGGGGTGCTTCTGGGACACTTCTGAATATGGTGCGGGCCGTAACCTAGCCCTCATATGAACTATCCCAGTCTTCAAAATAATCATCTTCTCCCTCTTACCAGCCAAAGCCAACCATTGGATCTCGCGATCCTTCTTTCCCTTTCTCATTTAACCCATCTGGGATCCGCTTAGACTCCCATTTTTTATCTATATTACTAAACTAAGATCTTGACTGTTTTCGACTTACAGTTTCATGATTTCCGAGAAAACGCCTGTCAGGAAGAGGCTGTTCCTCAATGTGGATGTTACAGTTTTCAGTTTACAAAAGTCGGACGTGACACCAGAAGTCGGGTATAAGTCAGTCAGTCCACAAGCCATGATTCTGTCTGTCAGTCCAGAGGCCATGAGCGAGTCAGTCAGTCAGTCCAGAGACCATGAGTTAGTCCCAAGACAGTCAGTCCAGAGGGCATGAGTGGGTTGCCCACCCCCCCCCCCCCCACTGGCATCCCCACCTCAAGACGCTGCCCCCTGCCTGGCTATAGGATGCACCCCCTCCTGACGCCGCCCCCATTCCCGCTGAAGGACACCCCTTCTCTCATCAGCCCACGAGAGCCCCCGCCTGAAGCCGTCCCCCTCCTTCGCTGCAGGACGTTTGCCACCCCCAGGGTGGAAGATTGCAACCTTCACATGGTCTGCCCTGTTTCGACTGATGAAATCAACTCGACGTGCACAAACAGAAGATCAAATAGAACAGGTTGTCCTACAACTTTAGGCTGTGCACGCCACATGAAAGAAGAAGGAGCCACGCCCACCCCACCCCGACAGCCCCCGCCTCAAAATAATGTTTGCACAAATTCTTCAGGGAGTCCAGAGAATTGAGAATTACAACAAATTACAACCACTCAATCTCTCTAAATTAAAGTCTGAAGAAGGGTCTCGACCCGAAACGTCGCCTATCTCCTTCGCTCCTTAGATGTTGCTGCACCCGCTGAGTTTCTCCAGCTTTTTGTGTACCCTCTCTAAATTAAAATTGTCTCTTATTTTATCAACAGCAAATAGCCATCAAGAGGCAGTGAGCAGCAGAACACATCAAGAGACACAACAAGAAATAACTTTATAATTCTCATCTTTAACGTTTAATTTGTTCTCACATTTTAAGAGTCATTCACAATTTAAACTTTAATAAATCCTTTTTCCACGTCTCATGCCTGCGTGTTCTTCATCACAATGGGAAACTAATAGGCAGGAATGGCTGCTCTGTGGGAGAGCCGCTAAGAATGCATGGGGGGAGGTTGTGGGGAGTTGGACTGAATGCGTGGGGGGGAGGGGAATGGCAAGGAACAGAGTGGGGGATGAAGGGAAGAGCGGTGACTGAATGAACTGCCACCACACCAGCCGTGAGTGACTGCACTGTCAGCCTGCCAGCCCACCAGCCCTGAGTAAGTGAACTGCTAGCCCACCAGCTGGAAGTGACTGAACTGCCAGCCCAGCAGCCGTGAGTAAGTGAACTGCCAGTTCACCAGTTGTGACTGAACTGCCAGCCCAGCAGCCGTGGGTGACTGCTCTGCCAGCCCACAAGCCATGAGTGATTGCACTGCCAGCCCACCAGCTGTGAGGAAGTCAACTGCCAGCCCACCAGCTGTAAGTGACTGAACTGCCAGCCCACCAGCTGTGAGTGACTGCACTGCCAGCATGCCAGCCCACCAGCCCTAAGTAAGTGAACTGCCAGCCATCCAGCCATGACTCACTGAACTGCCAGCCCAATAATCCATTCAGTCCACCCTCTCCCCCTTCTCTCTCACAGAGTCTGTCACCTGTTTTGGGCACAATTTCTGGCAATTTCTCAGCTGCCAGCCTGCCAGGTCTGAGTGACTGTACTGCCAGGCCTCAGTAACTGAGCTGCCAGCCCAAGAATCCATTCAGCCCACAATGTCCATATTAGCCCTCTCGAAACCAGACCCTTCGGCCCACAACACCCATGCTAGCGTAACAGAAAGCCCCCCCATCCACTGGCCAGCAATATTGGAATTGGTGGAGAGGTGTAATATTGCATTGAGTGACCAGCCCTCCCGTGTGATGCTGGGATCTAACGGGTCCCACTTGGTCTAGTATTCCCTATAAGCACCGGTGCAATCTCGTTTTAATTTATTAATAGAATTAATCACTCCTGCTGGGTCTGTGAGATGTATTCCTAATTTCAAGACTGTTTCTTGCCAATTAGCCAGCATCTTGGCCTCTTTTTCATCTCTTAATTCTTGATCATACTGTCTCCATAGCCCAATAAGCTCTTTAGTGGCAACATTTGTATCGTAAGTCCATATTATTTTCTCGATATGCTTCACGCCCGCTAGGGTTCCAACTCCTCCCTCGGGCCACAATTCACGCCCTAACTTTTTATTCAACGCTTCAGACAAACGCTTCAATTGTTCTGCCTCATCGGGATACCTAGCACACACTTTTTGCAATGGACTTTTACGATCTGCAGTGGTGCGTACACACACACACACACACACACACACACAAAGACTCTTACCACACACTCAGGGCCCAATGCAACAATTCACACACAGTTCACGAAACGTTTTAAATCCGATCAAAACAGCAGCTTCCTTCTTCAAGGAGACAGCAATCAAAATATAACAGCGCTGGATACATCGCGGGACGGGCGATGCCTTACCAGGGATCGCCGTTGCATCTCCGGAGTGCTGGGCCTGCTGCACTGCATCGCGGAGTCCTGCAGCTCCACCCGGCTCGGCCTGTGGACTTCAGGAGCCGCGGACTCCGGTGGCAGGTGGCTGATCTGGAGGTCCGGGCCTCTGAGGATGTTCTCTGTCGGGGTTCGGCATAGGGGTTCCATCGTTCCCGGCGAGAGGGCCTGAGCATCGGGCCGCCCATGCCGGCGACTGCGGGAACTTGGGAGGCCCCGACCACGGGTGAACATCTGGGAAGATCGGCAGGGAGGCTGGCTGGACCTTCCTTAACTCTGGTGCCGCTGTGGGGTTATGTTATGTGTGGACTTCAGTGTTTGTGCTTTTTATTTCTAATTATTTATTTATTCCCCCAACCCCCTTTTAAAAATATGTTTATTTATTAATTATTTATGTTTATGTTACTGACTGTAAGAACAATCCATGTCGTTGTCTCTAAAATGAGATAATGACAATAAATTGAATACAATACAATATATATGAACATTCACCAATCACGCCATACAAGATTGTATTACACAATCTTAATATAATATACACAATATACACGCTTAAGCAAAAACAGACAACTATAATACAGAGGTAATTACACAGTATTAAGCAAAAGCATTCAAAATGATTACTTTCAATTTAGCAAAACTTAGAATCAAAATTTAGATCATAATCCAAGAAAATTACAGACGCATCTTTATATCAAGCTCAGTACTATTTTTTTACAGTCATAATGCCAATTAGTTGTACTGATCAAGGTCAACAGTAGACATGGTCTTCTCCCTTCGGCAGCTCCAGGAGAAGTAAAGAGGACAGTGGATGCCCCTGTATGTTTTCATTGACTCGCCAATGCGTTCAACCTCGTCAGCAGGGATGGCCTATTTAAGGCTCTGCCAAAGATCGGTTGTCCATCAAAACAGCAGAGCATGATAGAATCATTCCACATCAACACGTCGGGGACACTGCAGTTCAATTGCAGCTTCTCGGAGCCCTTCAATATCCGCAGTGGTGTCAAACAAGGCTGTTTCCTCACTCCCACACTCTTTGGGATATTCTTCGCTCTAACAATAGTCAATAGACAACAGATGATAGGTGCAGGAATAGGCCATTTGGCCCTTCGAGCCAGCACCGCCATTCAATGTGATCATGGCTGATCCTGAAACATGCCTTCAGCACTGCAACAGAGGTGATCTACCTGTGTACTAGATCAGATGGAAGGCTCTTCAACCTCACCCACCTCAGAGCAAAGACAAAGGTATGTGAAGCTCTCATCAGAGACATGTTGTTTGCCGATGACACTGCAGTTGTGTCCCACGCCCAGCAGGAACTACAGTCACGGATGGACCGCTTCTATCGGGCTTGCAAGGACTTCGGGCTGACCATCAGCCTGAAGAGGACAAACGTCCTGGGGCAGATACAGAGGCGCCGCCTGTCATCATCTTCGATGACTACAAACTCGATGCCGTCCATCAGTTCACGTACCTCGGCTGCTTCATCACCCATCAGACTGCGGTGGCTGGGCCATGTCCACCACATGGAGGATGGCCGTATTCCAAAAGACATCTTCTATGGAGAGCTGACATCTGGGTGGAGAGCCATCGGCCGCCCCCTGCTATATTACAAGGATGTCTGCAAGCGAGATATGAAGGCACTCGACATCGTTGTGGAGTCCTGGGAGAGACTTGCAGCTGACCACACGAGGTGGAGAGGTATCCTGAACCATCATCTCAAAACGGGGGAAGAGAAACTGTTGAAGGCAGTGGCAGGCAAGCGGGCGTGCAGAAAGGAGTGCAGAAACTTCAACAGACCAGAGACCACATGCAAATGTGACCTTTGCGACAGAGACTGTCACTCCCGCATTAGTCTCTTCAGCCACAAGCGACGCTGCTCGAACAGAGGTTTGGAGCAAGCAGCCAACAACTAGGATGCATCACCCATGGTCAGTCATGACCGAGAGGGGCCTACGATCCCAGTACTACCAGGGACTCGAACCCTACACCAGCTGGAGCTCCAGCCTAAAGGATTAACTCTAACCCCACTTCTCTGCAAGGTGCTGGTCTTCAGCACTTACTCCCTCTTAATGCTGGCTCCCAGCGCTGATTTTTAAAGTGTCTATGCCAATCCCACCTCAGTGATGAGCATCAGTACTTAAGGGCCTGTCCGACTTGGGCGTCATTTGCGCGTCACGCAGGTGGCGTGCGAAGATTTTGTGAATCCACACCTCACCACGCACCATGCACACGTAATGCATGCGTCACGTGCACGTCACATCGTGACGTGTAAATGATGCGAAAATGATGCCCAAGTGGGGCAGGCCCTTGACTCCGTTTAGTACTGTACCATCCCAGAACTGTTTTTGAAAGTATCCTGCCAAGCAGTACGAGCGGGGACTCGAACCACTCCACTGAATCTGACCACAAAACCAAGGGCCTCAAACCCTACGGGGTGGGGACTTTAACCCTACATGGACTTTAACCCTCACCCAAGGGACTCTAACCCTTCCTCAGTGGGGACTTTAACCCAACAGTGATTCAACTGCTACACTGGGACACAATTCAATCCAATTCAATTTTCTCCAGACTACTAACATTATTGATCTCGTCGGGACCCCATGTAAAGCCAGCGAATGACTGATTCATCATCGGATTAGTGGAGCGGGGAAAACCGATGCAGTAAAAACTACTCACACCGGGGCACCTATTTCTCCTGGCCGGATACTCATGTTGGCAATCCTTTGAGATCCCGGACAAGCCCCTAAATGAGAATGCCTGGACCTAATCTTACCCCTGGTCTGGTTCAGTAAAGAAACAGAGTAAATCACTGAATTCCAAAACTTCCTTTATTTGTACACACTGCACTCAGATCATTTCAAGCGAGGCCACAGTAGCCTCGTGCAAACAAAACAGGAGGATGACAACCGACACATTTAAATGAATTACATACACTTTTATACCCCTAAACGAAGGCACTAAGTACAATGGGAGAGGCCACTTCTACATGCCAATCACTTCTTATAGATAAGAAAACACATTAAGAAACACTTACTCTGTTAAATTACGAACTATTGTATACAAAAACCTTTTAGCACCCAGATACTAAGTGCAAACAGATAATCCTGTATCCAATCACAGGCTTAGGTTCAGCATCTCTTCAACAGAACCTATACTTAATGGCAGCAAGTGGGTCATTAGTGCAGAATCTTCCTGGAGCTTCTGCAAAGAGCTAGACTTTGTGGCAACAGCCGGTCACATGGACCTCTTGCACCTGGTGTTCTTGTCACCTCATCCCGCTTGACCTTGCTCGCAGGCACTGTCAGCTATTTTCCAAAGCACCATCAGCCATTTCCCAAAGTGCCCATATTAACCATATAACAATTACAGCACGGAAACAGGCCCTCTCGGCCCTTCCAGTCTGTGCCGACCATTTGTTTTCCCCTAGTCCCATCTACCTGCACTCAGACCATACCCCTCCATTCCCTTCACGTCCATATACCTATCCACTTTACTCTTAAATGTTAAAATCGATCCTGCCTCCACCACTTCTGCTGGAAGCTCATTCCACACAGCCACCACCCTCTGAGTAAAGAAGTTCCCCCTCACGTTACCCCTAAACTTCTGTCCCTTAATTCTCATGTCATGCCCTCTTGTTTGAATCTTCCCTACCCTCAACGGGAAAAACGTATCCACGTTAACTCTGTTTATCCCTTTCATCATTTTAAAGACCTCAATCAAGTCCCCCCTTAACCTTCTGCTCCAAAGAATAAAGACCTAACTTGTTCAACCTTTCTCTGTAACATAGTTGCTGGAACCCTGGCGACATTCTAGTAAATCTCCTCTGTACTCTCTCTATTTTGTTGACATCCTTCCTATAACTAGGCGACCAAAATTGTACACCATACTCCAGAATTGGTCTTACCAATGCCTTGTACAATTTTAACATTACTTCCATACTCCTATATTCAATGCTCTGATTTAACAACAACACTTAACAACATTATACTCCATCTGCCATCTTTCAGCCCACTTTTCCAAATGACCCAAATCTCTCTGTAGACTTTGAAAATCTACTTCATTATCCACAACACCACCTATCTTAGTATCATCTGCATACTTACTTATCCAATTTTCCACCCCATCACCCAGATCATTGATGTACATGACAAACAACAGTGGACCCAACACAGATCCCTGACCCCACTGGTCACCGGCTTCCAACCTGACAAACAGCCATCCACCATTACTCTCTGACATCTCCCATTCAGCCACTGTTGAATCCATCTTGCTAATCCACCATTAACACCCAAAGATTGAACCTTCTTAACCAACCTTCCATGGGGAACCTTGTCAAAGGCCTTACTGAAATCCATATAGACAACATCCACTGCTTTACCCTTATCAATGTCCCTAGTTACCACTTCAAAAAATTCAAGAAGGTTTGTCAAACATGACCTTCCAGGCACAAATCCATGTTGACTGTTCCTGATCAGACCCTGTTTATCCAGATGCTTATATATATTATCTCTGGCATATTATCACAGACAGCATCCGTCGTCAGGATCGAACCAACGTCTCGGGCCCTGTGAGGCAGCAACTCTACCTCTGCGCCACTGTGTCGCCACACAGCACCAGTTCAATGTTCTCTCTCCCTGTTAGAGTCATAGAGCCATTGAGTCACAGAGTGATACAGTGTGGAAATAGGGCATTCCGTTCAACTTGCCCACACCGGCCAACATGTCCCAGCTACACTAGGCCCACCTGCTTGCGCTTGGTCCTTAGCCCTCCAACCCTGTCCTATCCATGTACCTGCATAACTGCTTCTTAAAAGTTGGAATAATCCCAGCCTCAACTACCTCCTCTGGCAGCTTGTTCCATACACCCACCACCACCCTTTGTGTGAAAAGGTTACTCCTCAGATTCCTGTTAAATCTTTTCCCCTTCACCTTGAACCTATGTCCTCTGGTTCTCGATTCCATTACTCTGGGCAAGAGATTCTGTGCATCTGCCCGATATATTTCTCTCATGATTTTATACGCCTCTATAAGATCACCCCGCATCCTCCTGCGCTCCAAGGTATAGAGACCCAGCCTGCTCAACCTCTCCCTGTAGCTCACACCCTCGAGTCCTGGCAACATCCTCGTAAATCTTCTTTAAACCCTTTCAAGCTTGCCAATATCTTTCCTATAACGTGGTGCCCAGAACTGAACACAATATTCACAGTTTCTCCAGCTTTTTGTGTACCCTCGATTCTCCAGCATCTGCAGTTCCTTCTTTAAAACAATATTCTAAATGCGGTCTCACCAACGTCTTATATAACTGCAACGTGACCTCCCGACGTCTATACTCAATACTCTGACTGATGAAGCATATTGTAGTTGCACATCTGTGAACGTGGAAGGGTTAAACATTTCTTCAGCGAGACTCATTAACGTTCAGTCTCCACGGTGCCTGACTTGCGTCACTTGAGAATCCTCTCTGATAAGGGGCTCCATTCATTGCGCGGTCACACTGCCGGGGACTACAGTTCGTGCGATACCGGCGGGGATCCGCGGCTCCACGGCCACTGAGAGATAGGGCTCGAACTTAGGGACGAGGCAGCAATGGAGCGGAATGTTTTCTGGGCGGCTCACTACATTTTTGCCGATTACGACTGGCTGACATTAGACGATCGGATCTACTGTGTACTGCGGACTATTCAACCAATTTGCTACCCTCTGCTCGCAATCGTCGCCGTTCCCGGTAAGGTTCACTATCCAACCATTAATTTTAAAATCATGGTGTGCGGGGCCGCACGGTGGCGCAGCGCCGGAGACCCAGGTTCGACCCCGCATACGGGCGGTGTCTGTACGGCGTTGGTACGGTCTCCCCGTGATCGCGTGGGTTTTCTCCGGCACTCAAAAGACGTAGGTAAATTCGCTTGGTAAATGTAAAAAATGTCCCTAATGTGTGTAGCATAGTGTTTATATGCCGGGATCGCTGGTCGGCGGAGACCCAGTGGGCAGAAGGTCCTGTTTCCGCGCTGTATCTGAAAACTAAAATATAAACTGAAGTGATTTGATGCAGTTGGTCTTAAAGCTGAATAATGTGGTCGTTTCTCATTAACTTTATTAAGGAGAAACTGGCTTCAGTGAAATAAATTGTGTTCTTCCTGGTATGAAACTAAATTACCAGGTTTAGTCCGCACTGAGCAGTAATGCCGTCACATTAACTCAAGGGAGATTTTTTTGCCAATTTCATCCCAAGGCAATGAACATACAAACCTGTACATCTTTGGAACGTGGGGGGAAACCGGAGCACCCGGAGAAAACCCACGCAGGTCACCGGGAGAACGTACAAACTCCGTACAGACAGCACCCGCAGTCGGGATCGAACACGGGTCTCAGGCGCTGTAAGCGCTGTAACTACTACCGATGCCCAGATATTAAAGGCATACATTATTGTATTTCTCTTATGTCCAGTTTCCTCCTCCAATATTCAGTCTGAAGTAGGGTCCTGACCCGCAACCCCACCCATCCATTCTCTCCAGCGATGCTGCCTGACCCTCTGAGTCACGCCAGTATTCTGCGTCAATCTTCAGTGTAAACCAAAATCTGCAGTTCCTTTCTATACGCGATGATTGCATATTGTATCCATATCGCAGAGCCTGTAATTACTATCTCGTCTTGTTGTAGCGGTTCTTGATCGCCCTCAAATCCCTTAGAGAAGGTGGTTTTAGGCAGGGACTATTTAGGCATTTAAAAGACATTTGGGCGGGTACGTGGATGTGAAGAAGGATATGGGACAAATGCGGGCGGGTGGAGGTGGTATCGATGCGTGGGCAAGTTGGACCTAAGGGCCTATTTCCGTACTGTATGACTGTGCCTCTATGACTAATCCCGATGCTCAGATTCACGCTCACCAACTGCACCCGCAATTCTGCCGGACAATGCCTGCACTTAACGACACTAATACCAACTTTGCGTATGTGTCCTATCTATCCAAGTACACTACCGGAATAAATGTAAACTCTGTTGATGGGCTGATTGAAAGACACATACAGGAACAGGCTCTTCGGGCCACTGGGTCCACGCCGACCAAATGAGGTAGTTGTGGGTGGCAGGGACGATCGCAACGTTGAAGAAACAGATACACGGGCACGACAGGTTTGGAGGGATATGGGCCAAACGCAGGCAGGTGGGATTAGTATAGATGGGACATATTGGCCGGTGTTGGCAAGTTGGGCCGAAGGGCCTGTTTCTACGCTGTATCACTCTATGACCCCAGTTCTTTACAATATATATTAACGATTTACCATATCTAAGTTTGCGGATGACACAAAGCTGGGTGGCAGTGTAAGCTGCGAGGAGGATGCTATGAGGCTACACGGTGGTTGGGTGAGTGAGCAGAAACATGGCAGATGCAGTTTAATATGGATAAATGTGAGGTTATCCACTTTGGTGGCAAGAACACGAAGGCAAGTTATTTTTGGAATGGTGTCAGATTAGGAGAAGGGGAGGTGCCACGAGATGTGGCTGTGTGTTTGTACATCAGTCACTGAAAATAAACATGTCGGTGGAGCAGGCAGTGAAGAGAGCCAATAGCATGTTGGCCTTCATTGCGAGAGGATTTGAGTTCAGGAGCAAGGAGGTGCTACTGCAGTTGTACACCGCCCTGGTGAGACCGCACCTGGAGTATTGTGTGCAATTTTGGTCTCCTAATTTGAGGAAGGACATTCTTGGTATTGAGGGAGTGCAGCGTAGGTTCGCCAGGTTAATTCCCGGGATGGCGGGACTGACGTATGGTGAAAGAATGGGTCGACTGGGCTTGTATTCGCTGGAATTTGGAAGGATGAGAAGGAATCTTATATGAACATATTCAATTCTTAGAGGATTGGACAGGGTAGATGCAGGAAAAATGTTCCCAATGTTGGGGGAAGCCCAGAACCTGGGGTCACTGTTTAAGAATAAGAGGTAGGCCATTTAGGACTGAGATCAGGAAAACATTTTCACCCAGAGAGTTGTGAGTCTGACAATGAAATTCTTGCTTTGCATCATCACAAAGGAATATAGTAGGCACGAATACAGAATACTCAGTGGGCTAATTCTATGCACACTATACTAATATGGGGCGGTGCGTATGTGTGGCAATACTTTACTAAACTGAATGCAAAAAAAAGAGTGTCCAACAGCGGAAGGACCATTGCTGTGGTCCTTATCTTTGGATAGGAAAGATTCAGAAGGGTATGGGTCAAACGCCGGCAAATGAGTCCAGCGTAGATGGGGACATCTTGGTCGGCATGGAATAGTTGGACCGAAGAGCCTGTTTCCCTGCTATATAACGTTATGACTATTATATTTCTTCAAGCGATTTCTACAGGTGCCCTCCAGCAGCATCGTGGCCAACGTGGGCAAGTGGGACTAGCTTAGATGGGGCATCTTGCATGACGTGGATGAACTGGGCCAAAGGGTGCTCTTGACTATAACTGCTTTGCATCAATGCACACCTGTCTGGACTTTGCAAATTCGCCAAAACCTGGGGATACTTGCTTGCGTTCTCAGTGGGCTAATTCTATCCACGTTGTACTAATATGGGTGGTGCGTATGTGTGGCAATACTTTACTGAACTGAATGCAAAAAAAAGTATTTCACTGCACGTCTGCGCATGTGATAATAAAGAACAATTGAACCGTCGAGTTTGTTTTTTAAATGGTTTTCCTCAATTTATAAAATACAGTTTTGCTTGTTGACATGGGTACCAAGGTACAGTGCAAAATATTTTGTTGCGTGCTATCCTGTCAGCGGAAAGACCATACATGATTAAATGGAACCAATTACAGCGTAAAGATATTCGATAAGGGAATAACGTTTAGTGCAAGGTACAGCCAGCAAAGTTCGATCAAGGATAGTCTGAGGATCACCAATGAGGTAGATAATAGTTTTGGACCGCTCTCTGGTTCATAAGGTCATGCTGTGGGAGCAAAATTAAGCCATTCGGCCCATAAAGTCTACTCTGCCATTCAATCATGGCCGATCTATCTCTCGCTCCTAACCCCATTCTCCTGCCTGATCCCCACAACCCCATACACCGGCCTTAGTTAAGAATCTATCTCTCTCCGCCTTAAAAATATCCATTGACTTGGCCTCCACAGCCGTCTGTGGCAAAGAATTCCACAGATTCACCACCCTCTGACTAAATAAATTCCTCCTCATCTCCTTCCTAATGGAACGTCCTTTAATTCTGAGGCTCTGACCTCTAGTCCAAGACTCTCTAACCAGTAGAAACATCCTCTCTACATCCACCCTTTCACTATTCGGTACGTTCCAATGCCCTCACCATCCCCCCCCACTCCCCCCCCTCCCCCCCCCCCTCCCCCCCACCCCTCCATTCTTCCAAACTCCAGCGGTTATGGCAGGATGATCCCGATCTATCTCAATGGATAATTCAGCTGTTCTGTAAACTTAAGAGAATTGTGTACAAAAATCATGATTCATCTTTGTTTGTACATCCTTTGAAATCAATGACAGCCTCTCCCTCAGTTTGGTGAACGAAGATATTTGTCACATAAAATTCGGCCCCTAATCCAAGGTGAACCTTTCACAGAAGCCATTTTCTCCTTAATAAAGTTCATGAGAAACTACCACATTATTCAGCTTTAAGACCGGCTGCATCAAATCACTTTAGTTTATAGTCTAATTTAGAGATATAGCGCGGAAACAAGCCCTTCGGCCCACCGAGTCCGTGCCGACCAGCCATCCCCGCACACAAACACTATTCTACACGCACTGGGGGCGCTTTACAATTTTACAATTTTTACCGAGCCAATTAGCCCACAAAGCTGCACGTCTTTGGAGTGTGGGAGGAAACCGGAGGACCTGGAGAAAACCCACGCAGGTCACGGGGAGAATTCTGGACCTTCCTTCAGTCCGAAAGTAGAAAGGCGGGAACTGGAAGTAAGAAAATGGTTTTCTACCGGAGATGGAGGTCGAGAGGCTGGTGAGAGGACCGGGCAGTCTTCTGATAGCAGCTGGGAAGAACCATTACTCGGTTGATCCTCGCTGTTAAGCTATGTAGTGCCCGGTGGGAGAATAGGTTTTTTTTAAAATGGAAACCTGTTTTAATAAAATGTAGCACTTGGAAAATGTTCAAGTACCTTTGCATTACAAATAAAGTTCCATAACATTTGCAGACTCGGGTGCAATTTAAATGCATTAAATAAAATGGACATTTGTAGGTTATCACAGATTTAATTTAAAAAGCAAATGGCTGAAGTGTAATATAACCTTTTACATTTTAGTAATGATAACCTCATAAATAACGCGCTGTTAACGATTGTGGAATAAATAACTCAGTACTGCTCTGAATTAACACCATTAAAAGACGAGTAAACACTTGCATTGATATTTGATGGAATGCGAATTCCAACTTCTGCTCAAAATTCGTACCCAAAAATGTACATAAAACAGACGCCGTGGGAGCTATCCTAGGGCTACAGTAAGTGTGTGTGCCCATGGATAGTAATCTATATAATCTAATAGGCCTGAAACGTTGCCTATTTCCTTCGCTCCACAGATGCTGTTGCACCTGCTGAGTTTCTCCAGCACTTTTGTCTACCCTCGCTGTTAACTTTGCTCCGAATCAAATCCTCAATTTGATTTCACTTTTCCCGCAGTGAACCTGGTGACCATCACGATCCTGTCGCGGGGAAAGTGCGGCCTCTCCAAAGGCGTGACCCGCTACCTGGTGTCCATGGCGTCGTCCGATCTCCTGGTGGTCATCCTCGACCTGATACTCAGACAGATCCCCATCGCTTTCCCGAGAGAGTTCCGGCTGCTGCGGTCGTTCCCCGCCTGCAACGTCCACGCCGTGCTTCTCTACGCGGCCACCGACTGCTCCGTCTGGTTCACGGTCACCTTCACCTTCGACCGGTGTGTGGCCATATGCAGCGCCAAGCTGAGGAGTAAGTATTGCACCGAGCGAACGGCGGCCATGGTGCTGGGGACCGTCAGTGTGCTGAGCTGTTTGAAGAACATCTTCTGGTACTTCCTGCTGAGGGGGTGGTATTACCTTCTGAACAACCCGTGGTTCTGTTACGGGAGGAAGAATGTTCTCTATTCCCCAATCTGGGCGACGATTGAGTTCCTCCATTACCTCGTCACCCCAGTGCTTCCCTTCATCCTGGTCCTGCTGCTGAACGCCTTGACCATCAGACATGTCTTGGTGGCCAGCCGAGCCCGCAAGAGGCTCCGGGGACCCGGCAGCGGCGAGCAGAGTCCCAGAGATCCGGAGATGGACAACCGCAGGAAGTCCCTCGTTCTGCTGCTGGTTATTTCGGGCAACTTCATCAGCCTGTGGGCCCTCTTCACGGTTTATTACGTGTGGGCCCGCCTGAGGTACCTGGGGCCCGTGTCTACCTTCCCGCCGTGGACGGTGCGCGAACTCGGCTTCATGCTGCAGCTGCTGAGCTGTTGCACCAACACCGCCATCTACGCCGCGACCCAGAGGAAGTTCAGGGAGCAGCTGAAGGAGGCGGTGAAACCCCCCCGGGCTCTCCTTGTGGAGTGCGCTCGCTGCGCTCGTGGGCTGAGAAACCCCCGGCAGTGAACAAAATTGGACATCGAATTCTCCAATTCTAGATAACCTCCAACTATCCCCACCCCCACTCCCTCCCTCACCTACCACCTCCCTCCGCCTAAACCCCCGGGATCTCTCCCCTGTGCACCACAAGGACTCCCATCTATTTCTCCTCACTCCTACTAATTTCCTCCCTCTGGCTTCACAATCTGCAACTCTGACATGTCTCGCCCCTTCTGCTCTTACCTCTGGGCTTTGCCCCAACCATTTGTCTGTCACCCCCCCCTCCCCGCTTGCTTATGTACAGCTATTTACCTTTTACCCGCTTCCAACCTGTGCAGCTATATATTCTCCTCTCTTCCCCCCCCCCCCCCCCAATCAAGATGAAGCAGGGCCTCAATCCCAAACGACACCTATCCATGTTCATCAGATATGCTGCCTGACCTGCTGAGGTACTCCAGCACTTTAGGTCCTTTAATGCTTCAATCCACATGGTTGCCTTCTCTCTAACTCCGGTTTCTTCCCAGAGAAGTCTTGCCGAAGTCTGAAAGAAGAATCCTCACCAGAAACCTGGGCTGTACATTTCTCTCCGGAGATCGTTGAGCCACTCCAACGCTCTCCGTTTTATCCGATTTCTTGCCAAATTCTACGGGTCCACATGAGAAGGGACAATAAGATCATGTGATCAGAGCAGAATTAGGCCATTCGTCTTGGCTGATCTATCTCTCCCTCCTAACCCCATTCTCCTGCCTTCTCCCCATAACCTCTGACATCTGTACTAATCAATAATCTGTCTATCTCTGCCTTAAATATATCCACAGACTTGGCCTCCACAGCCTTCTGTGGCAAAGAATTCCACAGATTCACCACCCTCTGACTAAAGAAATTTCTCCTCATCTCCTTCCTAAAAGAATACCCTTTAATTCTGAGGCTGTGACCTCTGGTCCTAGACTCTCCCACTAGTGAAAACATCCTCTGCACATCCACTCTTTCCAAGCCTTTCACTATTCTGTAAATTTCAATGAGGTCCCCCCCCCCCCCCCCCCATTCCCAGTGCCGTCAAAAACTCATCATGTTTCATGTTAACCCACTCATTCCTGGGATCATTCTTGTAAACCTCCTCGGGGCCCACTCCAGAGCCAGCACACCTTCCTCCGATATGGTGCTCAAAATTGCTCACAATATTCAAAATGCGGCCTGACCAGCGATCCATCGAGCCCCAGCATTACATCCCTGTTTTTGTGTACACCTCCTCTCAGAATAAATTGCGTTTGCTGTCCACTACCAATTCGATTTGCAGATTATTTTTTGGAAATCCTGCACCAGCATTCCCAAGTTCCTTTGCACCTCCGATTTCTTGATTATCTCCCCATTTATAATATAATCTGCGCCTTTATTCCTACTACCAAAATGCACGACTCCACACTTTGCTACGCTATACTGTTGATGCGGATCACAGATTTTTGGGGGAACAGCTCTGCTCTGACCGCAAGCAATTCTGGAGAGACACAAGGAATAGCAGATGCTGGCTCACCTAAACAAAATACGCCAAGTAATTCAAGGGTCAGGCAGCATCTCAAGAGGATATATAAATATACTTTTTGAATGGGACCCTTATTCAACGTGGATGTAGCTCAGTCTTTCATAAAGACCAGGCTGCTACTTGCCCCACTTAGGAAACCTGAACGGAAACTTCTGGAGACTTTGCGCCCCACCCAAGGTTTCCGTGCGGTTCCCGGAGTTTTTTGTCAGTCTCCCAAATGGTCGAAAGTGGTTTCCGTTTTAAAAATCGGTATTTTTTTAGTCGAAGCCGGTTGCGATGCTAGTTGAAGGTGGTTGCCAGAGGACAAAAACCTCCGGGAACCGCATAGAAACCTTGGGTGGGGCGCAGAGTTTCCATAGGTTTTCCTTCAGGTTTCCTAAGTGGGACAGGGGCATAAGTGGGACAGGGGCATTACAACCAACATAATCGATGACCTTTTTCACCGCCGTCGTTCCTTCTTCTCCGGTCCCGCAGCGAAGAAGAGACAAAAGCCTGAAAGCAAGTACCACCAGACTCAGAAACAGATGAAGAAGGGTTCCGAACCGAAGCCTAGTCTACCAGTTCTCCAGAAATGCTTCCTTACCCGCGAGTTACACCAGCATTTCCGGTATTTTTATTTAGTGAACCAGCATCTGCAGGCCCTTGTTCGTTTAGTTTAGTTTAGTTTAGTTTAGTTTAGAGATACAGCGCGGGCCACCGGTGCACTAACCTACACACACTGGGGACAATTTACATGTATAACAAGCCAATGAATCTAGAAAACCGGAACACCCGGAGACAACCCACGCAGTCACGGGGTGATCGTTCAAACGCCGTGCAGACAGCACCCGTGGTCAGGATCGAACCCGGGTCTCTGGTGCTGTAAGGCAGCAACTCTACCGCTGCCCCACCTTGCCGCCATAAAGCGTGTCTATAGCTTCATCGGTAATCAGTTATCCGACACATGAACGGCCCTTCTCTAAGCCAGGATGTAGTCCAGATCGTCCAACCGACCTAAGTGTGGACATTGGACTTTGCAACTGTAACGCTCCAATGCTATAAACTTTATACTGTATGCACTGCTTGTTGCTCTTGCGCTTTGCTCGATTATACGCCTTCATGTCTCAGATGAACCGATGTATCGCATCACTTTTATTTTAGAGATACAGCGTGCAAATACGTCCTTCGGCCCACCGAGTCCGCACCGACCAGCGATCCCCGCACACTGACATTATCCTACACACACGAGGGATAACTAACATTTTTTCACACAAAGGGTGGTGGGTGTACGGAACGAGCTGTCGGACGAGGCAGTTGAGGCAGGGACTATCGCAATGTTTAAGAGGTATTTGGACATGTACATGGATAGGGCAGGTTTAGAGGGATATGGGCCAAATGCGTGCAGGTGGGACTAGCGTAGATGGGGCACGTTGGCCAGTGTGGACAAGTTGGGCCGAAGGGCTATTTTCCACTCTGCATGACACTATAACACCCGGAGAACCCCCACGCGGTCACAGGGAGAACGTACACACTCCGTACAGACAGCGCCCGTAGTCAGGATTGGATCCGGGTCTCTGGCGTTGTGAGGCAGCAACTCTGTTTCCTCGCTGTGTGACTCCAGGTGGGACTAGCGTAGATGGGACATGTTGGCCAGTGTGGGCAAGTTGGGCCGAGGACTCTGTTTACACACTGTACGGCCTCTATGACTCTATATGCAACCACACAAGTGCACGATACACTGAAGTAGGATTATTGGGGCCCTGCTCTATGCTTGACGATTCGATGAATTCACGTACGATCTTTAACCCCACTGCCACATTACTGCACCAACTCGATGCCCCTTCAAATCCATGAATCTTTGTGGAGTACACTCGACAACGAAGCATCCAAGGGACTTTCAGTCGGGGCATTCTAATAGTTTATCACAGCGGGATTGACATTTATATCATCTCTGTACCGAGTTGCTAACTATTTCATTTCTGGCCGTGGTCTCTGTTTTCAGACAACACCACTACTAAAACATCAAATCTGAAAACATCCCGTCAACCCACTGGAGTCTTCACTTTTAGTTTAGAGATAGAGGGAGGCACAGTGGCGCAGCGATAGAGTTGCTGCCTTACAAGCAGATTCGATCCTGACTACGGGCGCTGTCCGTGCGTTTACCTGTGACCGCGTGGGTTTTCTCCGGGAGCTCCGGTTTCCTCCCACGCACCAAAGACATACAGGTCTGTAGGTTAATTGGCTTCGGTAAAAATATAAATTGTCCCCAGTGTGTTGTGTATGCTAGATGTTGTATATGCGCTCACTCGGCGGGCCGAGGGGCCTGTGTCCGCGCAGTATGTCTAAACTAAATTGAGCCTGGAAACATGCATTTCGGCCCATGGAGTCCACACCGATTATCAATCAACCTATGTTATCCCACTTTCCTGTCCACTCCCTACACACGAGGGACAATTTACTGAGGCCAATTGAACTATACATCCGCACGTCTTTGAGATAACATAGAACTCGAGTGAGCGGGTTGGCATGGGCTCGGTGGGCCGAAGGATCTTTTGCCATGGTCTATCTCTAAACTAAAGTTAACTCGTGTCTACACCTCTCACCATCTCCATTCAGGGTCTAAATAGGCCTCTCAGGTAGCCAGAGTTATACATGCACCTCCTCGAACATTCGCCGCTAATAAGTGTAGATCATCCGAACGTTTCAACTCGCACGTGCGATCTGTCCACCGAGACCCGTTAGAGTTCCTCGTTTCACCACTAAAAACACCCCTTCCCGTTCTCATTCCAACCTGTCTGTTGTCGATCTCCTACACTGCCAGGATGAGGCCACCCACAAACTTGAAAGACCAGCGCCACATGAGAGAATTGCGTAGATGCACAGAGTCTCTTGCCCAGAGTAGGGGGATGAAGAACCAGGGGGAAATAGTTTAGTTTAGTTTAGTTAGAGATACAACGCGGAAACAGGCCCTTCGGCTCACCGAGTCCGCACCGACCAGCGATCCCCGCACACTAACACTACCCAACACACACTAGGGACAATTTATTTAAATCCTTTTTTTAATAGCAAGCTAATTAACAAACAACAACCCCTATGCGTCTTTGGAGTGTGGGAGGAAAGTAAAGATTTCGGAGAAAACCCACGCAGGTCACGGGGAGAATGTCCAAACACCGTTTAGATCAGCACCCGTAGTCAGGATGGAACCCGGGTCTCTGGCGCTGTATGGAAGGCAGTAGCTCCGCCACCGTGCTGCCCCGGTGGTTTAAGGCGAGAGGGGGAAATATTTAAAGAGCTGCCGGAGGATATAGACGAGGCAGAAAAGTATCGCAATGTTTAAGAAACATTTGGACAGCTACATGGATAAGGCAGGTTTGGAGGGATATGGGCCAAACGCAGGCAGGTGGGTGTAGTGTAGATGGGACATGTTGGTCGGTGTGGGCAGGTTTGGGCCGAAGGGCCAGTTTCCATACTGAGTCACTCTATGACTCTGTAACAAGTGTACTCTATGCGCCAAGACCCGCTAGAGCTTCCTGTTCCAAATCAATTAAATCTTCCTTTTGACGTTCTGATGTGTCTTTCCTCGAATACCTCCACTCGCAGGGAGCGGCTACGCACACACGTGGAAGACCAGCACTTGATTTTCCGCTTGAGTAGCCGGCATAATAATGACAGGGACATAGTGTTCTCCAAATTTCAAATACCTGCCCACCCTTCCAGTCATCTGATCTACCCAGATCTTTTTACGAAGACATTTTCTTCCAATCCTACGCCACCCTCAGCAAGTTCCTGTTCCCTGTTCCACCATCACCACCACTTGTGATATCCTATGATTCCTCTCTTCGGGTGCCTGACCTTTACACCTTCCGAGATTTCCACCAATCCATTATCTTTCCATCTGGTTCTTCATTCCACTTCATGGCCGCGTGGTGGCGTAGCCGTAGATTTGCAGTTCATTCCTGACTTCGGGTGCTGTCTGTACGGAGTTTGTACGTTCCACCCTGTGAACGCGTGGGTTTTCTCTGGGTGCTCCGGTTTCTCCCCACACTCCCAAAACGCGCAGGCTTGTAGGCGAATGGGCTGGGTATAATTGTAAATTGTATATAGTGTGTGTAGGATAGTGTTAGTGTGCGGGGATCGCTGGTCGGCGCGGACTCGGTGGACGGAAGGCCTGTTTCCGCGTTGTATCTCTGAACTAACTCAAAATAAAAGCCTTTTAATCGCCACTATCGTATCTGCCTCCATCACGGCTTCTGGCAGCGCATTCCAGACACACACCTCACTCATTTGCTGCAACCTTTGCTCCTCTTCGCCTTAACGTTACGCTCTTTGGTTTTTGACATTTCCACTCTGTGAACACGTTTCTCACTGTCTACGACTCTACGCTATCATCATTTTATACACTTCTTTCAGGTCTCCCCTCGATTTCCAGCTTTCCAAACAACACACCTTGACTGTCAACCTCCCCTTCAGCAACGGGGCGACTAGAACAGAGGGCGGCTCGGCGGCGCAGCGGTAGAGTTGCTGCCTCAGAGCGCCAGAGACTGGGGTTCGATCCTGACTACGCTGCTGTCTGTACGGAGTTTGTACGTTCTGCCTGTGACCGCGAGGGTTGTTTTTCCGGATGCTCCAGTTTCCTCCCACGTTCCATTGACGGGCAAGTTTGTAGGTCAATCGCCTTCGGTAAGATTGTAAATGGTTCCTAGTGTGTTGGATAGTGCTATACGGCGTGGTCGCTGGTCGGCGCGGACTCGGTGGGCATGTTTCCGCGCGTTATCTCTGAAGTCTAAAGTCTCATGAACTGCACACAATACATGGAATGCATTATTTTTCAGGCTCCTTAAGCGGGAAATTAGCCTGGCAGCGGAGTAACTCGACGACAGACAGGTCGGAATAGGTTCAAATGAGCGAGGAGGGCCGCTGAGAGCGACCGGGAGGGGTCTCGCCCGCAAACCGCAGAGAACGAGGAGGTACCGTCGAGAGGGAAGAGTGCCGCCGTGAACGAAGGGGGGACACGGCTGGGGGCCGCCAAGAATGAAGGGGGATATGGCGGTAGAGGGTGAGAGAGTGGGGGCAGTGCCGAGAAAGTAGGGGACCTGGCGGTAGTCCGGGTTCGCCGCAACGCGAAGATAAGTCTGTTGGATGCATTATTTGTAACTTTGACTGCGCCAGAAGCATGGCGACTCTGTGTACAGCCTCGGTGAGTTCCGATGTATCATTTTGCATAATTGTCTGGAAAAGCAAAGAATTTCACTGAACCTGGGCACATGTGACGATAACGTATCATTGATGTGTCCAAACCAACCTTTTGTAACGTTGCATCATGGCATCCTGACTCATACTCAAAGCCCTGACCAATGAAGGCAAACATACCACATACGCCGCGGTACCTACATGTGTTGCCACGATCAGCCGGTTATGGGCTTCCTTCCTCATGAATTTAATTCATTCTCTGTTTAAAACACCTGTAGTCCACGTCCTCTACACTTACCAACTCAGTCTTTCATGGTGTCGTCTGTGAAAGGTGAAGAATTAGGCCATTCGGCCCATCAAGTCGACTCTGGCTGATCCATCTCTCCCTCCTAACCCCATTCCCCTGCCTTCTCCCCGTAACCCCCGACACCCGTACTAATCAAGAATCTATCTTTCTCTCCTTTAAAATATCCATTGGCTTGGCCACCACAGCCTTCTGTGGCAATGAATTCCACAATTCACCACATTCTGACCAAATAAATCCCCCCTCGTCTCCTTTCTAAAATAACGGCCTTTAATAATGAGGCTATGGCCTCTAGTCCTAGACTCTCCCACCAGTGGAACCATCCTCTCCACATTCAATCTATCGAAACCTTTGGTTATGGAGCTGTTTAATTGTTATTTTTTTTTAATTTGTTACTAAATCCGCCCTCCTCACCGTTAACTTGCCAATTAATCCCTCCCTACCTTTATCCACCAATCATGTTGCCAGCTCTTTCCCCACCCCTACAGCTCGCCTTTTTTAGTTTAGTTTAGAAATACAGCTCAGAAACAGGCCCTTCGGCCCACTCAATCCGCGCCGATCAGGGATCCCCATACACTAACACTATTCTACACACACTCGGGAAAATTTACAATGATAGCAAGCCAATTAACCTACAAACCTGTACGTCTTTGGAGTGTGGGTGGCACACGGATTAAACGTGCATCGGTCACAGGGTGAACGTACAGGCAAGCACCCATAGTCAGGATCGAACCTGGGTCTCTGGCGCTGTGAGGCAGCAACCCTACCGCTGCGCCACTGTGCCGCCTTGCCGACTGTCCGCATCCAGGTTAGTAGCAATCAGCTATCTCCTCAACTCCATCAATGGAAGAATGGTCCGAAGACAACACCTTGACTGCCCATTCACTCCGCAGATGCTGCGTGACCCGCTGAGTTCCTTCAAGAGTGGGCAATGTTTATGCCACTTCTTACTCTCCAGACTGATAATGTTACTGCTTATCCCGATCCATCACTAAGCACACTGATAATAAGTTCATAAGCCATAGGAGCAGAATTAGGCCATTCAGCCCATTGAGTCTACTCCGCCATTCAATCATGGCTAAGCTATATTTCCCTCTCATCCCCATTCTCCTGGCTTTTCCCCATAAACACTGGCAGCCTTACTCATCAAGAATTTGTCAATCTCCGCCTTAAAAATACCCAATTACTTGGCATCCACAGCCGTCTGTGGAATGAAATTCCACAGATTCACCGCCCTCTGATTTAATGAATTCATCATGACGTTCTTTCTAACGATACTTATTTTCATTCTGAGGCTATGGCCTCTGGTACCAGACAATCCTACTGGCGGAAACACCCTCTCCATATCCACCATATCCAGGTCATTCACTATTCGGTAATTTTCAATGAGGTGTCCCCTCATCCTTCGAAACGCCAGCGCGTAGAGGCCCACTGCCACCAAACGCTCCTCACATGGTAACCCAATCATCACTGAGATCATCCTCGGAAACGTCCTCTGGATCCTCTCCAACGCCAGTATTACAGCTTATCCAGAGCGATCACTGTGAACTCCATTTCAAGAACTAACAATGTTGATGTCACTGCTCATCCAAATGCAGTTTGATAGAACTGTTCATGTCCTCCGCTACTCACGCTGATCAACATACTCATGCTGTCCAAAATGGTTCACGATGTTTACTGGCTGAACTCTTATTGTCATTGGATATGCAAGATAATCACAACGCAGCAAATACAACTGATGCTGCTCCAGCGTGTTGCATTCTGCACAGCAAGTCAGTTTCAGATTAGTTTATTGTCGCGTGTGCTGATGTATGTACGGTGAAAAACTTTCGTTGCATGCTATCCATTCAGCAGAAAGACAATACATGATTACAATCGAGCCATATTGCAGTGTATAGATAGATAGATACGCAAGGGAGTAACGTTTAGTGCAAGGTAAAGCCAGCAAAGTCCATATCAAGGATAGTGCAAGTGTCACCAAAGAGGTAGATAGTAGTTCAGCACTGCTCTCTAGTTGTGTTCGGATGGTGCAGTTGCCTGAGCTGGGGAGAAACTGACCTTGAATCTGGAGGTGTGCGTTTTCACACTTCTGTACCTTTGTCTGATGGGAGAGGGGAGAAGACGGGAGTGGCCAGGGTGTGACTGGTCCTTGATTATGCTGCTGGCCTTGCCGAGGCAGAGTGAGGCATCAATGGAGTCAAGAGAAGGGAGTTTGATTTTATGATTGTCTGGGCAACGTCCACAATTCGCTGCAATTTATTGTGGTCTTAGATGGAACTGTTCCAAACCAAGCTGTGATGTATCCTGATAAAATAATTTATATGGTGCATCTGTAGAAGTTTGTTGAGAGATGTTGGGGACATGATGAACTTACTTGGTCTGCTAGCGAAGCAGAGGCAGTGTTGCTGGTGTGCTGAAATATCTCAACAGCACTTACATTACCCGACCCTCTCAGAGATCTTTTATCTTCCCAAGGAGTGAACACTGGAACGATTCGCTGTGCAAATTATTGTCACAAGCATTTGCGATTCTGTTCCTAATCAGGTTGTTCGCTAGATCCGAGGAGAGAGAAACCAATCACAGGTGAAAAGGGGTGAAATGGATACAAGATGTTGACGGGACCGTATTTGGAGAATTGTGTTCAGTTTTGGCCATCTTGCTATAGGAAGGATGTCTTTAAGCTGGAAGAATCATAAAGATTTACGGGAATGTTGCGAAGACTGGAGGACTACGAGGGAAGGTTGGAGAGGCTGGGGCTTTATTCCTTAAGCCGCAGGAGGCCGAGGAATGCTTTTATAGAGTATGAAACTCACAAGGATAATTGATAGAGAGAATGCACAGAGCCTATTACTTAGGGTAGGGGAAGGAAGGATAAGAGGACAGGGTTAAAGCTGAGAGGACAAGACTTATTTCGAGACCAGGTTTTAGCCAATGTTTTCACACATAGGGTAGTGGGTTTATGGAACGAGAGGAGGTTGTTGAGGTACAATTACAGCATTTAAAATACATGTGGACATGTACATGGATGAATATAGACTAAACATAGAAACATAGAAAACATGGAAAAATATGTGCAGGAGTAAGCCATTCGGCCCTTCGAGCCTGCACCGCCATTCAATATGATCATGGCTGATCATCCAACTCAGTATCCTGTACCTGCCTTCTCTCCATACCCCCTGATCCTTTAGCCACAAGAGCCACATCCAACTCCCTCTTGAATATGGCCGATGAACTGGCCTCAACGACCTTACTTTGGCAGAGAATTCCAGAGACTCACCACTCTCTGTGTAAAGAATGTTTTTCATCATCTCGGTCTTAAGGAATTCCCCCTTATCCTTAGACTGTGACCTCCTTGTTCTGAACTCCCCAACATCGGGAACAATCTTCCTGCATCTAGCCTTCCAACCCCTGAAGAAGTTTGTAAGTCTCTGTAAGATCCCCCCGTCAATCTTTTTTTCTAAATTCCAGTGAGTACAAGCCGAAGTCTATCCAGTCTTTCTTCATATGGATAAGTTCCTGCCATCCCAGGAATCAGTCTGGTGAACCCTCTCTGAAACCCCCTCTATGACAAGAATGTCTTTACCTCAGATTTGGAGACCAAAACTGTACGCATTGTGGTCTCACCAAAACCCTGTACAACTGCAGTAACGCGGGCAAAGAGGACTAGCTCAGATGAGGCAGTTTGGTCGGCATGGGCGAGTTTGACAGAGAGTCCGTGTTTCCATGAGCTAGATAGGCTCTTAAAGATAGCGGAGTTTGGAGACACGGGGGAAAAGGCAGGAACGGGACTGATTGGGATGATTGGGGATGATCAGCCATGATCATATTGAATGGCGGTGCTGGCTCGAAGGGCCGAATGGCCTACTCCTGCACCTATTGTCTATTGTCTATTGTCCCCATTGGCGATTGAGTCCATGACTGTAAGGGAATATTGAAATCATAGTAATTAAACAACAACCTCCGTTATATCTTTCTAAAATTATAGTGGGAAAGATCCATTGCGGTTGAACAGAAAAAATAACATAAATTTATTTTGTGACATTACAAAATAATTTTAATACATTACTCTTAAAAAAAAATTTTTTTTTTGGGTATCTTTTGGTTATCTTGTTTGAGCCATATGTACACGCCGTGGGAGAGAAGTGCTGATTTCTTCGTGAGATTGGACAGTGATTATATTCCTGATCGTAGTTTCTGGACATTTTTCACCTTATGGTGCGATTTCTGGAAGAAATTTTGCGGTATCTCCTTTCTTACATTTTTCTTCAGTTTAGTTCAGAATAATTTATTGGCAACGCGTTTGGGGCAACAGTGAAAGGCTTTTGTTGCTTGCTAACCAGCCTACCATGCGGTATGTGTAGAAAGGTTTAATCCGAAGATAGACACAAAATGCTGGAGCAACTCAGCGGGACAGGCAGCATCTCTGGAGAGAAGGAACGGGTGAAGAAGGGTCTCGACCCGAAACCAGAGATACTGTCTGTCCCGCTAAATTATTCCAGCATTTTGTATCTACCAAACGGTATATTGATTCAACATTTAATCTGGATATGGTGCAGTGAAACGTGGGTGGTTGGACAAAGAAACTTCAGTCTGAAATGAAGTGCAGCTGTGTTCAATGGCTGGAAATAATATTTCCCTCCAGGGAACCTAATAATATCATCATCCTATCAGTTACATAGTGCTGGTTTCCACAACGTTGCAAGTCAGTCTTATTCTGATATCATATTCCTGGAATTACATTTTAATTTCTATTTTTTAAAGAACATTAAACGCCTATGTTTATCTTTTAACTTAAGTAACCATTTTGTTGTATAAACTGCGAAGAATAGGACAAAGAATCGCGTTTGTTATTGTCTTGTTTACCTGGCTTGAGAATAGCGACAAGAGACAATTATTACACATCACAAATTGGATTCATTAAGGACCTGAACTGGTTTAGTCAACCCTTTGCAATTATGTTCCGTGCATATACATGTGCCCGTGTAAAGGCCTCGTAAACACCACAATCGCATCTGCCTCTACCACCACCCCTGGCAGCGCGTTCCAGACACTCGCCAAAAACCTGCCCTGTGCATCTCCTTTAAAAGTTTTTTTGGAAAAAAATGCCTTCAGTCGGTACGTTTTAGCTATTCACGTGAATATGACAATAATACATTCCTTAAGAACAGATGTGCTTCATTATGCCAGACATAGTTCGAATGTGATCAACCTTTCCAAAGAATTGAATAATATTTCATTATCGACGGAAAGGGATAACAGCGACTTCACAGTTCGTTTGATGCAAATCCAAGGGCATGAGGGTGATCGCTGGCCTAGATTTGTCACTTGAAGTAATGCTGCACTGCAGAAAATTGAAGGCACTTATTGATACCACAATGATCTGGTCAGTGATAGGTCTATATATAGTAGTGACATTATCATTGTGGTCAGTGCTGGGCCTGGAAAAGCAGTGTCATTTTCAGTGTGGTCGGCCCATTAGAGGGAGGATGTGGAGGGAACCTCATATCTCAAGCGGAAATATTGGTTTAGAAGGATGACGGGGGAACCTCATTGAAACCTATCGAATAGTGAAAGGCCTGGATAGTGGTAGAGTCTAGGACCAGAGGCCAAAGCATCAGAACGTTCCTTTAGAAAGGAGATGAGGATGAATTCATTTAGTCAGAGGGTGGTGAAGCTGTGGACATGATTGCCAATGAAGGCTGTGGAGGCCACGTCAATTGGTATTTTTAAAGCAGTGATTGATAGATTCCTGATTAGCGTGGGTGTCACGGGGTAGGTGAATGGGGTTGAGAGGGAAAGATAGATTAGCATGATCGAATGGTGGCGTAGACTTGAAGGGCCGAATGGCCTAATTATGCACCTAGAACTAATGAACTTAAGAAAATGATATTTCTATCCTGAGAATTTCTTCAATAAGAAGAACCTCAAGCCGAAACGCCGCCTATTCCTTTTCTCCGTAGATGCTGCCTCACCCCCTTAGTTTCTCCAGCATTTTTGTCTACTTTCTATTGTGAGGCCGCGCCAACTCTGCAAGTGCATTAGTTTCAGAAAAATAATTCCACAATTTTCTGGAAACCGTAAAATGTTTGTCGCATATTCTTGCACATAATGAGTCAGTTTGTGCCGTTCAGAATGTAACTGTCGAGAACACGCGCATAGCCTTATCTTTATATCTTGGAATCTCCAAAGCGTCGGTGCAGTTGCAGCGTTGGTCAAATATAACCATATAACATATAACCATATAACAATTACAGCACGGAAACAGGCCCTCTCAGCCCTTCCAGTCCGTGCCGACTATTTGTTTTCCCCTAGTCCCATCTACCTGCACTCAGACCATACCCCTCCATTCCCTTCACGTCCATATACCTATCCACTTTAGTCTTAAATGTTAAAATCGATCCTGCCTCCACCACTTCTGCTGGAAGCTCATTCCACACAGCCACCACCCTCTGAGTAAAGAAGTTCCCCCTCACGTTACCCCAAAACTTCTGTCCCTTAATTCTCATGTCATGCCCTCTTATATATTTTTTCATTGAATAACGGAACCAAATAACAAATTAGGGAAATCAATGCATTGTCGATTGTTTGTATATGATGTGAAGCGCTAGAGAATCCTGAATACAAGATCATTCCCTACGCAATCTGTTCTGTGTATGTTGCCAAGTCCATCATGACAGACCTGCCGCAATGTCCGCTCCCCTTACCCGCCCCTTCCCGTCGACCGCATCTACACCCCACGCTGCCACGCTGCCAACATCAACGCGGACCCGCTCATCCCTCTCCCGTCGGGCAGAAGATAAAAACGTTTGGAAGCACATAGTACCGGTACTGAAACAGCTTCATTTCCGCTTTCATTAGACTACTGCATGTCCCTACAATAAACTAGGATGCTAAGGAGATAGTGATCGACTTCAGGGAGCGAAGCGGTACACATGCCCCAGTTTGCATTGACGGCGCCGAAGTATAGATGTTTGAAAACCTCAAATTCCCAGGAGTCAATATCACCAACAACTTCTCCTGGACCACCCATATCGAAGCAACTACCAAGAAAGCACATCGACGCCTCTACTTCCTTTGAAGGCGCAGGAAGTTAAGCATGTCCCCTACAACTCTCACAAACTTCTACAGATGTGCTATAGCATTTTTAGTGGGATACATCACAGCTTGTTTTGAGAACAGTTCTATCCTAGACATCAAGATATTGCAGCAAATTGTGGACGCAGCCCAGATCATCACATAAACCAAACCTCCTTCCATTGACTCCATCTACACCTCTCGCTGCCTCGGCAAGGCCAACAGCATAATCAAGGACGAGTCACACCCCGGCCACTCCCTCTTCTCTCCTTTCACATCAGGCAAAAGTGTAGAAGTGTGAAAACCCGCACCTCCAGATTAAGGGACAGTGTCTGCCCAGCTGTTATCAGGCAACTGATATCAGGCATCCTACCACAACCAGGGAGCAGCGCTGAACTACTACCTACATGATTGGTGACCCTTTGATCGGACTGCTGGCTTAACCTTGTACAAAACGTTATTCCCTTATCATGTATCATAAACATTCCCTTATGCACTGTCATGGCTCGATTGTAATCATGTACTATTTTTCTGTTGACTGGTTAACACACAACAAACGTTTTCACTATACCTCGGTACACGTGACAATAAACTAAATTAAACTGAAAACAGTTAGTCCAAATCTTCCAACCTACTTCATTGCGGACCTTGCAATCTTTCTAAATATAATGCGTCCACGCTGTAACACTACATTCTGCATTCTGGTATTTTTCTCTTCGCACTACCTGTTCTACCTGCACAAGGCCGTGGAATATTATTCTGACACAGTTTCATAACATAGAAACATAGAAACAAAGAAACATAGGTGAAGGAGAAGCCATTCGGCCCTTCGATATGCACAGCCATTCAATATGATCATGGCTGATCATCCAAAATCAATACCCCGTTCCTGCTTTCTCCCCATATCCCTCGAGTCAGATCGCCCGAAAAGCTATATCTAACTCTCTCTTGAAAACATCCAGTGAATAGGCCTTCGCTGCCTCCTGTGCCAGAGATTTCCACAGATTTACACTCTCTGAGTGAAAACGTTTTTCCTCATCTCAGTCCTAAATGGCCGACCCCTTATTCTGAAACTGTTACCCCTGGTTCAGGACTCCAGCAACAAAGGGAACATTTGGATTTGATTTTTATTACTTGTCATTCGAACCTCAGAGAGGCTCGAACAAAACTCTGTTTCTACAAGCCATACAAACAGAAGAATTCATAAAAAAACACACAAACAATTCAATTCACACAAACATCCATCACAGTGACTCTCCTCCTCACCGTGATGGAAGGCAAAGTTCTTCTCTCTCCCCCGCACCATTTCTCTCCCGATGTCGAAGCCCCAGGCGGGCGATGTTAAGTCCCGCGGCCATTAAAGCCGCGCCGGGCGATGTTCGGCCCCGCTCCGGGTCGTTCCAACCCCGCGACACGGGCTGGAGAAGTTGTGCAGCGGGAGCTCCGGAGAGCGATCTGCCACCCGGACCCGCGAGCTCCCGATGTCCCGACAGTCCAGCGGCAGTTATGAAACTGTGTCAGAATAACTCCTGCTTCAGGTTTGCTAACGTTCTTTTCGAAAATTGTTTTGAATCGCGGTCAAGTTTAGCAATTATTGCCACTCACTGTTTTTGTCTATCGAGGGGGTGAAAGTCAGTCAACATCTGTCGATATTTTGGTGATCGAATGGTATGACGACGTTGAATATGGAAATTACCGCATTGGAGTCTGTCTTAGTTTATTTTAGCTTGGTTTTTAGTTTAGTTTAGAGGTACAGCGCGGAAACAGGCCCTTCAGCCCTCCGAGTCCGCACCGACCAGCGACCCCCGCACACTTACACATATCAGGGACGGTTTTCATTTATATCAAGCCATTTAACCTGCAAACCTGTACGTCTTTCCAGTGCGGGAGGAAACCGACGATCTTGGAGAAAACCCATGCAGGTCACGGGTAGAGCGTACAAACTCCGTACAGCCAGCACCCGTAGTCAGGATCAAACCCGTGTCTCTGGCGTTGTAAGGCAGTCGCTCTACCGCTACGCCACCGTGCTAACGGAAGAATATTTTTCTACCAAGCCACCCGTTACAGTAAGCCGTCGGCGGTGTGCTTTCGCAGCGGCTGTTGTTGTTGTCTATTGGTGATTTAGGTTTGGTGGTTTCACCACGTTTGTAGCTGACACATTGTGCAAATTCAGAACGACAGCAGGCCAAGAAGAAGCGTTTTGCCTCGTGGATGGAAGATACCGGGTTCCAGTATCTGGGAGTGCCCCCATCCACATTAAGAAAAAAACATTATAGATTAAACATGTGCATAAAATAAGGTATCAAAGCTAAAGGGGGCCTTAGACGTTTGGCTATTGAGTAGAGCTACTGCTTGTAGAAAAAAAAGCTGTTTTTATGTCTGTCTGTGGCGGCTTCGAATGTCCGGAGTCGCCTTCCAGAGGGAAGTGATTCAAAGAGTTTGTGGCCAGGGTGAGAGAGGTCAGAGATGATCTTACCCTTTCGCTTCCTGGCCCTTGCAGTGTACAGTTCGTCAATGGGGAGGAGGTTGCAGCCAACAACCTTGTCAGCTGATCGAACGATTTGGTGGCTGAGCCAAACCAGACCATGATGGAGAAGGTGAGAACAGACTCTACGATGGCCGTGTAGAATTGGGCCATCATTGCCTGCGGCAGGTTGTGCTTCCTCAGCTGCCACAGGAAGTACATCCTCTGTTGTGCCTTCTTGATTGTTGAGTCGATGGTGCCCCCCCCCCCCCCCCCCATTTAAGGTCCTTGGAGATGATGGTTCCAAGGAACGTAAAATATGTGACTGTGGTGTTGTTGATGGTGTGTGGGGGGAAGGGAGGGAGAGCTCTCCTGAAGTCTACTATCAATTCCACTGTCTTAAGAGCATTTAGCTCTAGGTTGTTGCTACGGCACCAGGGCGCCAACTGTGTCACTCGGCAGATTCCTCCCCATCCTGGATCAGTCCAATCAGGGTTGTGTCGTCCTCAAACTTGAGAATCTTGACAGAGGTGTCTGTGGAGGTGCAGTCGTTGGTGTAGAGAGAGTAGAGGAAAGGGGAAGGTACGCAGCCTTGCGATGTTCCTATGCTGAGGGTCTGCGGGTCCGAGATGTGCTTTCCCAGCCTCACATGCTGCTTTCTGTCTGTCAGGAAGTTGGTGATGCACCGACAGAGGGGCTCAGGCACAGTCAACTGGAAGAGTTTGGAGTGTCGTAGCTCTGGCGCAATAGTGTTGAATGCAGAGCTAAAATCCACAAACAAGATACTTGCATAGGTCCCCTGGCAGTCTAGGTGTTGGAAGATATGGTGCAAGCCCAGGTTGACTGCGTGATCCACTGACCTATTGGCCCGGTATGCAAACTGCAAGGGGTTCAGCAGGAGGTTTGCGATATCTGTCAGCTGGGCGGGCACAAGCCTTTCAATTGTCTTCATGAGTAGAGATGTCAGTGCGACAGGCCTGGAGTCATTCAAACCCGGTAATCCTTGTATTTTTGGGTACAGGGAGACTTTGAAACAGGGACCAAATTCGAACATTTATAAGGAAAATGTCACGTCCTATTGTCTTTCCACAAAAGACGGGATGATTATAAGGACATTTCAACGGGTAGATGGTGATAATAGACAATATACAATAGATGCAGGAGTAGACCAATCGGCCCTTCGTGCCAGCACCACCATTCACTGTGATCATGGCTGATCATCCACAATCAGTGCGCCGTTCCTGCCTTCTCCATTGACTCCGCTATCTTTAAGAGCTCTATCTAACTCTCTCTTGAAAGCATTCAGAGAACCGGCCTCCACTGCCTTCTGAGGCAGAGAATCCTACTGATTCGCAACTCTCTGAGTGATAACGTTTTTCCTCATCTCCGTTCTAAATGTCCAACCTCTTATTGTTAAACTGTGGCCCCTGATTCTGGGTGAGATGTTTCTGGCCGTGTGAGAGGCACGAACGAGCGACTACAGGTACAAAATAAGCGGCTGGTACATTTAATCCGAAGAGCGTAGAATGTTATTCTCTCGAAGGGAGTAGACATAAGCGGGATGGTCCACAGCTTTATCTGCTATACCCAGAATGATGCCCATTTTCATGCTCTGTAAATTACCCCAGCTTCCCATTTTTCGTATATCCCTTTCTGTTAGTATCTTGTCCTGTTCGCGGCACATTTTGCATGAAGTAAATTCATTTTGCAACCTCCGTTCCTTCAGTTATCACATTGCAACCACAACTCTCTTTTCGCTATCAAAACATTGGCTATCGCTTTATCCTCTTCACTTTTATCTTCCAGTTAATCTTCTGGCGATTGTAGTCCTGTGCCAAGGAAAATGTGGCCTCTCCACCTGCACCTCTCTCTACCTGCTCGCGATGGTAGTGGCAGACTTGATGGTTGTCATCACCGAGGTCATATTGTGGCAGGTCAGCGGTTATTATTTCCCGGGCTCCTTCCTGAAGATCACAGTCGTGTGTAGCGTCGTTGACGTCTTGGTCCGTTCAGCCATAAACTGCTCCGTTTGGTTCACCGTCGCCTTCACATTCGATCGCTACATCGCCATCTGCTGTGGAAAGCTGAAGAGAACATATTGTACTGCCACGACCGCTGCCGCAGTTCTAGCAATCATCGGCACCGTCTTCACTTTAAAGAATATTCCCTTTTATTTCGCATATGAATTTGGGGAGTTAATTAATAACGTTCCGTGGTTCTGTAAAGTAAAGCCAGACTATTATACTGAGCCCGTGTGGGTGGGATACGACTGGTTCAATACAGTTTTAACTCCATTTCTCCCTTTCTCTTTGGTTCTGCTGTTCAATGCTCTAACGATTAAATACATTTTAGTAGCCAACCGAATCCGGAAGGGGATGAGCGGTCAGAATAGAGGAGCAAATGGCAATGACCCAGAGCTGCAGAGCAGAAGGAAATCAATAATTTTGCTCTTCACCATATCTGGCAGCTTCATTCTCTTTTGGTTGGTCTATGTGATAGAATTCTTGCATTATGCCGTCACGGAAACAGGGCGTTTGGGTTACAATGACTCTCTGCTGATGGTTGAGCAAGTCGGATATATGCTGCTTAACCTAAGCTGCTGTACCAACTCATTTATTTATGGGGTGGCTCAGTCTAAATTCAGAGAACAGTTCATGATCACAGTGAAATCTCCCGTGGCTTTGATCATTCGGGTCATTTACAAACGAAAGAACGCTCAGTGGATTGTCCAATATTTCAAAGCACGAGAAACTGTCTCTTTATAATACACGTCAAACTATCGTTTAATGTAAGCGCAAAGCTGGGGAGGAGTGGAGTGTTGACTGGATGGGGAAAGATGAGAGTATTAGAATTGTGCCAGTATTTACTGTATATTGTAATTCCCCTGTTTAAGAAGGAACTGCAGATGCTGGAATATCGAAGGTAGATAAAAGTGCTGGAGAAACTCAGCGGGTGAGGCAGCATCTATGGAGCGAAGGAAATAGGCAACGTTTCGGGTCGAGACCCTTCTTCAGATTGATGTGATTTAATTCCCCTTCCAGTTTCCATGCTGACCTTTCTGTCCGAGGCCTCCTCCATTGTCATAGTGAGGCCAAACACAAAATGGAGGAACAGCGTCTCATATTTCGCTTGGGCAGCTTACAATCCAGTGGTATGATTATTGATTTATCTATCATCAACTTAAGCAATCCCTGCAGACAATAGACAATAGGTGCAGGAGTAGGCCATTCTGCCCTTCGAGCCAGCACCGCCATTCAATGTGATCATGGCTGATCATCCCCAATCAGTACCCCGTTCTTGCCTTCTCCCCATATCCTCTTTAAGAGCCTGATATAGCTCTTTGAAATCTCTCTTGAAAGACCCTCTCTCTGCATCCCTCTCCCACCCAAGTCACATCAGCTTCAAATTCGTCTTGTTGAGTCTCGTACTCGTTCTCATCCAACAGAAGGCTAACAATGACTTGTTTGCTTTATTATCGTTACTTTTTTTGCATATTTTTCATTCATTTCTTCTATACCTCTCCAGATCACCGTCTATATCTCTCGGTTACCTTTCACCTGACGCTCAGTCTGAATAAGGGTCTCGACCCGAAACATCACCTTGTAGCGGCACCTAGTGGTGGGGCTGGGAAGTCAGAAGCCTCGTCATTGTTCAGCGCTGTGACCGCGGAGGTTCGTTCGCGGGCCTTTAGTTAGTTCACAGCACTCCTCCCAGCTCCAGGAGCTGTGTACTTTAGCGAGACTAGGCACGCGGTTTTAAAAGTTTCTGTTTGCTTTTGGTGAATAAAAAACTATTTCACTCAACCTGCCTGGTCTCGCTTCAGTGGTGACCCCGACGATCCGAACGTTTTTCAGGTCTGAAAATGAACCCCGCCAAAAACTCCACGCCAACCCCGCCCAGCCGGTTGGCGAGCTCAGCCAGGAAACTGTCACCCGTTTGCTCCCTTACCTTCAGAATCCGCCCGCCGTCAATAAGTACGAGGTCCCAAGGCGCTGCTGCTGCGCACCTTCGGGCTCAACCGCCGCGATCGCGTGGTCCGGCTCTCACACATGGATGGGTCGGTATTATGAGTGAGATGCTGTCCTTCAAGGCGACCACCAGCCTTGTTTTCTGTTCGAGTTGGCTTTCCTGGCGCAGATGGCCGACAACATCCGTCTGCTCCTCGCAGGGTGTGACTTCGCCGACCTCCTGCAACTCGCCGAGCGGGTGGACGAGCTCGTGAAGACAATCTCTTCAAAAAGGCGAGGCAAACAATTGGGCTGCAGCCACCTGACAACCAAAATCCATTTTGTGAATACCAACTCTTGAAAAAGGCGATGCAAACAATTGGGCCGCTGTCACCTGACATCCTAAATGCATTTCGTGAACACAAACTTGAAAAAGGCGAGGCAAACAATTGGGCCGCAGCCACCTGACAACCTAAATCCATTTAGTGAACACAAACTCTTGAAAAAGGCGAGGCAAACAATTGGGCCGCAGCCACCTGACAACCTAAATCCATTTTGTGAACACAAATTCTTGAAAAAAGCGAGGCAAACAATTGGGCCGCAGCCACCTGACAACCAAAATCCATTTAGTGATCACCAACCCTTGAAAAAGGCGAGGCAAACAATTGGGCCGCAGCCACCTGACAACCTAAATCCATTTTGTGAACACAAATTCTTGAAAAAGGTGAGGCAAACAATTGGGCCGCAGCCACCTGACAACCTAAATCCATATAGTGAGCACAATCTCTTGAAAAAGACAAGGCAAACAATTGGTCCGCAGGCACGTGACAACCTAAATCCATTGAGTGAACACAAACTCTTGAAAACGGCGAGGCAAACAATTGGGCCGCAGCCAACTGACAACCTAAATCCATTTTGTCAACACAAACTCTTGAAAAAGGCGAGGCAAACAATTGGGCGGCAGCCACCAGACAACCTAAATCCATTTTGTGATCACAAACTCTTGAAAAAGGCGAGGCAAACAATTGGGCGGAAGACTCCTGACAACCTAAATCCATTTTGTGATCACAAACTCTTGAAAAAGGCAAGGCAAACAATTGGGCGGCAGCCACCTGACAACATAAATCCATTTTATGAACACAAACACTTGCAAAAGGCGAGGCAAAACATTGGGCTGCAGCCACCTGACAACCTAAATGCATTTTGTGAATACAAACTCTTGAAAAATGTGAGGCAAACTATTGGTTCAACCTAAATACATTTTGTGAACACAAACTCTTGAAAAAGGCAAGACAAACAATTGGTCCGCAGCCACCTGACAACCTAAATCCATTTAGTGAACACAAACTCTTGAAAAAGGCGAGGCAAACAATTGGGCCGCAGCCACCTGACAACCAAACTCCATTTTAAGATCACTAACACTTGAAAAAGGAGAGGCAAACAATTGGGCCGCAGCCACCTGACAACCTAAATCCATATAGTGAGCACAATCTCTTGAAAAAGACAAGGCAAACAATTGGTCCGCAGCCACCTGACAACCTAAATGCATTGAGTGAACACAAACTCTTGAAAAAGGTGAGGCAAACAATTGGGCGGAAGACTCCTGACAACCTAAATACATTTTGTGATCACAAACTCTTGAAAAAGGCAAGGCAAACAATTGGTCCGCAGCCACCTGACAACCTAAATCGATTTAGTGAATGCAAACTCTTGAAAAAGGCGAGGCAAACAATTGGGCGGCAGCCACCAGACAACCTAAATCCATTTTGTGATCACAAACTCTTGAAAAAGGCGAGGCAAACAATTGGGCGGAAGACTCCTGACAACTTAAATCCATTTTGTGATCACAAACTCTTGAAAAAGGGAAGGCAAACAATTGGGCGGCAGCCACCTGACAACATAAATCCATTTTATTAACACAAACTCTTTCAAAAGGCGAGGCAAAAAATTGGGCCACAGCCACCTGACAACCTAAATGCATTTTGTGAATACAAACTCTTGAAAAAGGTGAGGCAAACTATTGGGTCAACCTAAATACGTTTTGTGAACACAAACTCTTGAAAAAGGCAAGGCAAACAATTGGTCCGCAGCCACCTGAGAACCTAAATCCATTTTGCGAACACAAACACTTGAAAAAGGCAGGCCAAACAATTAGGCCGCAGCCACCTGACAGCCTAAATCCATTTTGTGATCTCAAACTCTTGGAAAAGGCTTGGCAAACAATTGGGCCGCAGCCACCTGACTACCTAATTCCATTTTGTGAAAAGAATCTCTTGATAAAGGCGAGGCAAACAATTGGGCCGCAGCCAACTGACAACCTAAATCCATTTTGTGAACACAAACTCTTGAAAAAGGCGAGGGAAACAATTGGGCCGCAGCCACCTGACAACCAAAGTCCATTTTATGATCACTAACACTTGAAAAAGGAGAGGCAAACAATTGGGCCGCAGCCACCTGACAACCAAAATCCATTTTGCGAACACAAACTCTTGAAAAAGGCGGGCCAAACAATTGGGACGCAGCCACCTGACAACCATAATCCATTTTGTGATCACTAACTCTTGAAAAAGGCGAGGCAAACAATTGGGCCGCAGCCACCTGACAAACAAAATCCATTTTCTGAACACAAACTCTTAAAAAAGGCGAGGCAAGCAATTAGGCCGCAGCCACCTGACAACCTAAATCCATTTTGTGATCTCAAACTCTTGGAAAACGCTTGGCAAACAATTAGGCCGCAGCCACCTGACTACCTAATTCCATTTTGTGAAAAGAATCTCTTGATAAAGGCGAGGCAAACAATTGGGCCGCAGCCACCTGACAACCAAAACCCATTTTGTGAAACAAACTCTTGAAAAAGGCGAGCGAAACAATTGGGCCGCAGCCAGCTGACAACCAAAATCCATTTTATGAAGACAAACTCTTGAAAAAGACGAGCAAACAATTGGGCCGCAGCCACCTGTCAACCTAAATCCATTTTGAGAACACAAGCTCTTGAAAAGCGCGAGTCAAACAATTGGGCCGCAGTCACCTGACAACCTAAATCCATTTTGTGAACACAAACTCTTGAAAAAGGCGAGGCAAACAATTGGGCCGCAGCCACCTGACAACCAAAATCCATTTTGTGAAACAAACTCTTGAAAAAGGCGAGCGAAACAATTGGGCCGCAGCCACCTGACAACCAAAATCCATTTTATGATCACTAACACTTGAAAAAGGAGAGGCAAACAATTGGGCCGCAGCCACCTGACAACCAAAATCCATTTTGTGAACACAAACTCTTGAAAAAGGCGCGGCAAACAATTGGGCCACAGCCACCTGACAACTTAAATCCATTTTGTGATCACTAACTCTTGAAAAAGGCGAGGCAAACAATTGGGCCGCAGCCACCTGACAACCAAAATCCATTTGCTGAACTCAAACTCTTGAAAAAGGCGAGGCAAACAATTGGGCCGCAGCCACCTGACAAACAAAATCCATTTTCTGAACACAAACTCTTAAAAAAGGCGAGGCAAGCAATTAGGCCGCAGCCACCTGACAACCTAAATCCATTTTGTGATCTCAAACTCTTGGAAAAGGCTTGGCAAACAATTGGGCCGCAGTCACCTGACTACCTAATTCCATTTTGTGAAAAGAATCTCTTGATAAAGGCGAGGCAAACAATTGGGCCGCAGCCACCTGACAACCAAAACCCATTTTGTGAAACAAACTCTTGAAAAAGGCGAGCGAAACAATTGGGCCGCAGCCAGCTGACAACCAAAATCAATTTTGTGAAGACAAACTCTTGAAAAAGACGAGCAAACAATTGGGCCGCAGCCACCTGTCAACCTAAATCCATTTTGAGAACACAAACTCTTGAAAAGGCGAGGCAAACAATTGGGCCGCAGTCACCTGACAACCTAAATCCATTTTGTGAACACAAACTCTTGAAAAAGGCGAGGCAAACAATTGGGCGGCAGCCACCTGACAACCAAATCCATTTTGTGAAACAAACTCTTGAAAAAGGCGAGGGAAACAATTGGGCCGCAGCCACCTGACAACCAAAGTCCATTTTATGATCACTAACACTTGAAAAAGGAGAGGCAAACAATTGGGCCGCAGCCACCTGACAACCAAAATCCATTTTGTGAACACAAACTCTTGAAAAAGGCGCGGCAAACAATTGGGCCACAGCCACCTGACAACTTAAATCCATTTTGTGATCACTAACTCTTGAAAAAGGCGAGGCAAACAATTGGGCCGCAGCCACCTGACAACCAAAATCCATTTGCTGAACTCAAACTCTTGAAAAAGGCGAGGCAAACAATTGGGCCACAGTCACCTGACAACCTAAATCCATTTAGTGAACACAAAATCTTGAAAAAGACGAGGCAAACAATTGGGCCGCAGCCACCTGACAATCAAAATCGATTTGCTTAACTCAAACTCTTGAAAAAAGGCGAGGCAAGCAATTGGGCCGCATCCACCTGACAACCTAAATGCATGTTGTGATCTCAATCTCTTGGAAAAGGCTTGGCAAACAATTGGGCTGCAGTCACCATACCACCTAATTCCATTTTGTGAAAAGATGCTCTTGATAAAGGTTAGGCAAACAATTCGGCCACAGCCACCTGACAACCAAAACCCATTTTGTGAAACAAACCCTTGAAAAAGATGAGGCAAGCAATTGGGCGGCAGCCACCTGACAACCTAAATCCATTTTGTGTGATCACAATCTCTTAAAAAAGGCGAGGCAAACAATTGGGCGGCAGCCACCTGACAACCTCAATCCATTGTGTGAACACAAACTCTTGCAAAAGGCGAGGCAAACAATTGGCCCGCAGCCACCTGACAACCTAAATGCATTTTGTGAACACAAACTCTTGAAAAAGGCGAGGCAAACAATTGTGCCGCAGCCACCTGAGAACCTAAATCCATTTAGTGAACACAAACTCTTGAAAAAGACAAGGCAAATAATTGGTCCGCAGCCACCTGACAACATAAATCCATTTTGTGAACACAAACTCTTAAAGAAGGCGAGGCAATCATTGGGCGGCAGCCACCTGACAACCTAAATCCATTTTGTGTTCACAAACTCTTGAAAAAGGCAATGCAAACAATCGGGCCGCAGCCACCTGACAACCAAAATTAATTTTGTGATCACTAACTCTTGAAAAAGGCGAGGCAAACAATTGAGCCGCAGCCACCTGACAACCAAAATCCATTTTATGATCACTAACTCTTGAAAAAGGAGAGGCAAACAATTGGGCCGCAGCCACCTGACAACCAAAATCCATTTTGCGAACACAAACTCTTGAAAAAGGCGGGCCAAACAATTGGGACGCAGCCACCTGACAACCAAAATCCATTTGCTGAACACAAACTCTTGAAAAGGCGAGGCAAACAAGTGGGCCACAGCCACCTGACAACCAAAATCCCTTTTGTGAAACAAACTCTTGAAAAAGGCGAGGGAAACAATTGGACCACAGCCACCTGACAACCAAAATCCTTTTTGTGAAGACAAACTCTTGAAAAAGACGAGCAAACAATTGGGCCGCAGTCACCTGACAACCTAAATCCATTTTGTGAACACAAACTCTTGAAAAAGGCAAGGCAAACAATTGGTCCGCAGCCACCTGACAACCTAAATCCATTTTGTGATCACTAACTCTTGAAAAAGGAGAGGCAAACAATTGGGCCGCAGCCACCTGACAACCTAAATCCATTGAGTGAACACAAACTCTTGAAAAAGGCGAGGCAAACAATTGGGCCGCAGCCACCTGACAACCTAAATCCATTTTGTGAACACAAACTCTTGAAAAAGGCAATGCAAACAATCGGGCCGCAGCCACCTGACAACCAAAATTAATTTTGTGATCACTAACTCTTGAAAAAGGCGAGGCAAACAATTGAGCCGCAGCCACCTGACAACCAAAATCCATTTTATGATCACTAACTCTTGAAAAAGGAGAGGCAAACAATTGGGCCGCAGCCACCTGACAACCAAAATCCATTTTGCGAACACAAACTCTTGAAAAAGGCGGGCCAAACAATTGGGACGCAGCCACCTGACAACCAAAATCCATTTGCTGAACACAAACTCTTGAAAAGGCGAGGCAAACAAGTGGGCCACAGCCGCCTGACAACCTAAATCCATTTTGTGATTACAAACTCTTGGAAAAGGCTTGACAAACAATTGGGCCGCAGCCACCTGACAACGTAATTCCATTTTGTGAACAGAAACTCTTGAAAAAGACAAGCAAATAATTGGTCCGCAGCCACCTGACAACATAAATCCATTTTGTGAACACAAACTCTTGAAGAAGGCGAGGCAAACATTGGGCGGCAGCCACCTGACAACCTAAATACATTTTGTGATCACAAACTCTTGAAAAAGGCAAGGCAAACAATTGGTCCGCAGCCACCTGACAACCTAAATCCATTTAGTGAACACAAACCCTTGAAAAAGACGAGGCAAACAATTGGGCGGCAGCCACCTGACAACCTGAATCCATTTTGAGAACACAAACTCTTGAAAAAGGCGAGGCAAACAATTGGGCGGCAGCCACCTGACAACCTAAATTCATTTTGTGATCACAAACTCTTGAAAAAGGCGAGGCAAACAATTGGGCGGCAGCCACCTGACAACCTAAATCCATTTTGTGAACACAAACTCTTGAAAAAGGCGAGGCAAACAATTGGGCGGCAGCCACCTGACAACCTAAATCCATTTTGTGATCACTAACTCTTGAAAAAGGCGAGGCAAACAATTGGGCCGCAGCCACCTGTCAACCAAAATCCATTTTATGATCACTAACTCTTGGAAAAGGAGAGGCAAACAATTGGGCCGCAGCCACCTGACAACCAAAATCCATTTTGCGAACACGACTCTTGAAAAAGGTGGGCCAAACAAATTGGGACGCAGCCACCTGACAACCAAAATCCATTTGCTGAACACTATAACCTCTGAAAAAGGCGAGGCAAACAAGTGGGCCACAGCCGCCTGACAACCTAAATCCATTTTGTGATTACAAACTCTTGGAAATGGCTTGACAAACAATTGGGCCGCAGCCACCTGACAACCTAATTCCATTTTGTGAACACAAACTCTTGAAAAAGACAAGGCAAATAATTGGTCCGCAGCCACCTTACAAAATATATCCATTTTGTGTACACTAACTCTTAAAGAAGGCGAGGCAAACATTGGGCGGCAGCCACCTGACAACCTAAATCCATTTTGTGATCACAAACTCTTGAAAAAGGCAAGGCAAACAATTGGTCCGCAGCCACCTGACAAAACCTAAATCCATTGAGTGAACACCAAACCCTTGAAAAAGACGAGGCAAACAATTGGGCGGCAGCCACCTGAACAACCTGAATCCATTTTTGAGAACACAAACTCTTGAAAAAGGCGAGGCAAACAATTAGGCGGCAGCCACCTGACAACCTAAATTCATGTTGTGATCACAAACTATTGAAAAAGGCGAGGCAAACAATTGGGCGGCAGCCACCTGACAACCTAAATCCATTTTGAGAACACAAACTCTTGAAAAAGGCGAGGCAAACAATTAGGCGGCAGCCACCTGACAACCTAAATTCATTTTGTGATCACAAACTCTTGAAAAAGGCGAGGCAAACAATTGGGCGGCAGCCTCCTGACAACCTAAATCCATTTTGTGATCACAAACTCTTGAAAAAGGCAAGGCAAACAATTGGGCGGCAGCCACCTGAAAACCTAAATGCATTTTGTGAACACAAACTCTTGCAAAAGGCGAGGCAAACAATTGGGCCGCAGCCACCTGACAACCTAAATGCATTTTGTGAACACAAACTCTTGAAAAAGGCGAGGCAAACAATTGGGCGGCAGCCACCAGACAACCTAAATCCATTTTGTGATCACAAACTCTTGAAAAAGGTGAGGCAAACAATTGGGCGGCAGCCTCCTGACAACCTAAATCCATTTTGTGATCACAAACTCTTGAAAAAGGCAAGGCAAACAATTGGGCGGCAGTCACCTGACAACATAAATCAATTTAACGAACACAAACTCTTGCAAAAGGCGAGGCAAAAAATTGGGCCGCAGCCACCTGACAACCTAAATGCATTTTGTGAATACAAACTCTTGAAAAAGGTGAGGCAAACTTTTGGGTCAACCTAAATACGTTTTGTGAACACAAACTCTTGAAAAAGGCAAGGCAAACAATTGGTCCGCAGCCACCTGGCAACCTAAATCCATTTTGTGAACACAAACCCTTGAAAAAGACGAGGGAAACAATTGGGCCGCAGCCACCTGACAACCAAAGTCCATTTTATGATCACTAACACTTGAAAAAGGAGGGGCAAACAATTGGGCCGCAGCCACCTGACAACCAAAATCCATTTTGCGAACACAAACTCTTGAAAAAGGCGGGCCAAACAATTGGGACACAGCCACCTGACAACCAAAATCAATTTGCTGAACACAACTCTTGAAAAAGGCGCGGCAAACAATTGGACCACAGCCACCTGACAACTTAAATCCATTTTGTGATCACTAACGCTTGAAAAAGGCGAGTCAAACAATTGGGCCGCAGTCACCTGACAAACAAAATCCATTTTGTGAACACAAACTCTTAAAAAAGGCGAGGCAAGCAATTGGGCCGCAGCCACCTGACAACCTAAATGCATTTTGTGTTCGTAATCTCTTGGAAAAGGCTTGGCAAACAATTGGGCCGCAGTCACCTGACCACCTAATTCCATTTTGTGAAAAGAAGCTCTTGAAAAAGGCAAGGCAAACAATTGGTCCGCAGCCACCTGACAACCAAAATCCATTTAGTGAACACAAACTCTTGAAAAAGACAAGGCAAACAATTGGTCCACAGCCACCTGACAACCTAAATCCATTTAGTGAACACAAACCCTTGAAAAAGATGAGGCAAACAATTGGGCGGCAGCCACCTGACAACCTAAATCCATTTTGAGAACACAAACTCTTGAAAAAGGCGAGGCAAACAATTAGGCAGCAGCCACCTGACAACCTAAATTCATGTTGTGATCACAAACTATTGAAAAAGGCGAGGCAAACAATTGGGCGGCAGCCTCCTGACAACCTAAATCCATTTTGTGATCACAAACACTTGAAAAAGGCAAGGCAAACAATTGGGCGGCAGCCACCTGAAAACCTAAATGCATTTTGTGAACACAAACTCTTGCAAAAGGCGAGGCAAACAATTGGCCCGCAGCCACCTGACAACCTAAATGCATTTTGTGAACACAAACTCTTGAAAAAGGCGAGGCAAACAATTGGGCGGCAGCCACCTGAAAACCTAAATGCATTTTGTGAACACAAACTCTTGAAAAAGGCGAGGCAAACAATTGTGCCGCAGCCACCTGACAACCTAAATCCATTTTGTGATCACAAACTCTTGAAAAAGACAAGGCAAATAATTGGTCCGCAGTCATCTGACAACATAAATCCATTTTGTGATCACAAACTCTTGAAAAAGGCAAGGCAAACAATTGGGCGGCAGCCACCTGAAAACCTAAATGCATTTGTGAACACAAACTCTTGCAAAAGGCGAGGCAAAATAAATGGACCACAGCCACCTGACAACCTAAATGCATTTTGAGAACACAAACTCTTGAAAAAGACAAGGCAAATAATTGGTCCGCAGCCACCTGACAACATAAATCCATTTTGTGAACACAAACTCTTGAAGAAGGCGAGGCAATCATTGGGCGGCAGCCACCTGACAACCTAAATCCATTTTGTGATCACAAACTCTTGAAAAAGGCAAGGCAAACAATTGGGCTGCAGCCAACTGACAACCTAAATCCATTTTGTCAACACAAACTCTTGAAAAAGGCGAGGCAAACAATTGGGCGGAAGACTCCTGACAACCTAAATCCATTTTGTGATCACAAACTCTTGAAAAAGGCAAGGCAAACAATTGGGCGGCAGCCACCTGACAACATAAATCAATTTAACGAACACAAACTCTTGCAAAAGGCGAGGCAAAAAATTGGGCCGCAGCCACCTGACAACCTAAATGCATTTTGTGAATACAAACTCTTGAAAAAGGTGAGGCAAACTTTTGGGTCAACCTAAATACGTTTTGTGAACACAAACTCTTGAAAAAGGCAAGGCAAACAATTGGTCCGCAGCCACCTGACAACCAAAATCCATTTTGCGAACACAAACTCTTGAAAAAGGCGGGCCAAACAATTGGGACGCAGCCACCTGACAACCATAATCCATTTGCTGAACACAAACTCTTGAAAAAGGCGCGGCAAACAATTGGACCACAGCCACCTGACAACTTAAATCCATTTTGTGAACACAAACTCTTGAAAAAGACAAGGCAAACAATTGGTCCGCAGCCACCTGACAACCTAAATCCATTTAGTGAACATAAACTCTTGAAGAACTCTTGAAAAAGGCGCGGCAAACAATTGGACCACAGCCACCTGACAACTTAAATCCATTTTGTGATCACTAACGCTTGAAAAAGGCGAGTCAAACAATTGGGCCGCAGTCACCTGACAACCTAAATCCATTTAGTGAACACAAAATCTTGAAAAAGACGAGGCAAACAATTGGGCGGCAGCCACCTGACAACCAAAATCCATTTGCTGAACTCAAACTCTTGAAAAAGGCGAGGCAAACAATTGGGCCACAGCCACCTGACAACTTAAATCCATTTTGTGATCACTAACTCTTGAAAAAGGCGAGGCAAACAATTGGGCCGCAGCCACCTGACAAACAAAATCCATTTTGTGATCACTAACTCTTAAAAAAGGCGAGGCAAGCAATTGGGCCGCAGCCACCTGACAACCTAAATGCATTTTGTGTTCGTAATCTCTTGGAAAAGGCTTGGCAAACAATTGGGCCGCAGTCACCTGACCACCTAATTCCATTTTGTGAAAAGAAGCTCTTGAAAAAGGCAAGGCAAACAATTGGTCCGCAGCCACCTGACAACCAAAATCCATTTAGTGAACACAAACTCTTGAAAAAGACAAGGCAAAGAATTGGTCCGCAGCCACCTGACAACCTAAATCCATTTTGTGAACACAAACCCTTGAAAAAGACGAGGCAAACAATTGGGCGGCAGCCACCTGACAACCTGAATCCATTTTGAGAACACAAACTCTTGAAAAAGGCGAGGCAAACAATTGGGCCGCAGCCACCTGACAACCTAAATCCATTTTGTGATCACAAACTCTTGAAAAAGGCGAGGCAAACCAATTGGGCGGCAGCCTCCTGACAACCTAAATCCATTTTGTGATCACAAACTCTTGAAAAAGGCAAGGCAAACAATTGGGCGGCAGCCACCTGAAAACCTAAATGCATTTTGTGAACACAAACTCTTGCAAAAGGCGAGGCAAACAATTGGCCCGCAGCCACCTGACAACCTAAATGCATTTTGTGAACACAAACTCTTGAAAAAGGCGAGGCAAACAATTGGGCGGCAGCCACCTGACAACCTAAATGCATTTTGTGAACACAAACTCTTGAAAAAGGCGAGGCAAACAATTGTGCCGCAGCCACCTGACAACCTAAATCCATTTTGTGAACACAAACTCTTGAAAAAGACAAGGCAAATAATTGGTCCGCAGCCATCTGACAACATAAATCCATTTTGTGATCACAAACTCTTGAAAAAGGCAAGGCAAACAATTGGGCGGCAGCCACCTGAAAACCTAAATCCATTTTGTGAACACAAACTCTTGCAAAAGGCGAGGCAAACAATTGGGCCGCAGCCACCTGACAACCTAAATCCATTTTGTGAACACAAACTCTTGAAAAAGACAAGGCAAATAATTGGTCCGCAGCCACCTGACAACATAAATCCATTTTGTGAAAACAAACTCTTGAAGAAGGCGAGGCAAACATTGGGCGGCAGCCACCTGACAACCTAAATACATTTTGTGATCACAAACTCTTGAAAAAGGCAAGGCAAACAATTGGGCTGCAGCCAACTGACAACCTAAATCCATTTTGTCAACACAAACTCTTGAAAAAGGCGAGGCAAACAATTGGGCGGAAGACTCCTGACAACCTAAATCCATTTTGTGATCACAAACTCTTGAAAAAGGCAAGGCAAACAATTGGGCGGCAGTCACCTGACAACATAAATCAATTTAACGAACACAAACTCTTGCAAAAGGCGAGGCAAAAAATTGGGCCACAGCCACCTGACAACCTAAATGCATTTTGTGAATACAAACTCTTGAAAAAGGTGAGGCAAACTTTTGGGTCAACCTAAATACGTTTTGTGAACACAAACTCTTGTAAAAGGCAAGGCAAACAATTGGTCCGCAGCCACCTGACAACCAAAATCCATTTTGCGAACACAAACTCTTGAAAAAGGCGGGCCAAACAATTGGGACACAGCCACCTGACAACCAAAATCAATTTGCTGAACACAACTCTTGAAAAAGGCGCGGCAAACAATTGGACCACAGCCACCTGACAACTTAAATCCATTTTGTGAACACAAACTCTTGAAAAAGACAAGGCAAATAATTGGTCCGCAGCCACCTGACAACATAAAATCCATTTTGTGAAAATAAACTCTTGAAGAACTCTTGAAAAAGGCGCGGCAAACAATTGGACCACAGCCACCTGACAACTTAAATCCATTTTGTGATCACTAACGCTTGAAAAAGGCGAGTCAAACAATTGGGCCGCAGTCACCTGACAACCTAAATCCATTTAGTGAACACAAAATCTTGAAAAAGACGAGGCAAACAATTGGGCGGCAGCCACCTGACAACCTAAATCCATTTTGTGAACACAAACTCTTGAAAAAGGCGAGGCAAACAATTGGGCGGCAGCCACCTGACAACCAAAATCCATTTTGTGTTCGCAACCCTTGGAAAAGGCTTCGCACAAACAATTGGCCGCAGTCACCTGACCACCTAATACCATTCTGTGAAAAGAAGCTCTTGAAAAAGGTGAGGCACACAATTGGGCCGCAGCCACCTGACAACCAAACCCATTTTGTGAAACAAACTCTTGAAAAAGGCGAGGGAACCAATTGGGCCGCAGTCACCTGACAACCAAAATCAATTTGTGAAGACAAACTCTTGAAAAAGGCGAGGCAAACAATGGTCCGCAGCCACCTGACAACCAAAATCAATTTAGTGAACACAAATCCTTGAAAAAAGATGAGGCAAACAAGTGGTGCGGCACAGCCACCTGACAATCTAAATCCATATTGAGAACACAAGCTCTTGAAAAAGGCAAGGCAAACAATTAGGCCGCAGTCACCTGACAATCTAAATCCATTTTGTGATCACAAACTCTTGAAAAAGGCAAGGCAAACAATTGGGCGGCAGCCACCTGACAACATAAATCCATTTTGTGATCACAAACTCTTGAAAAAGGCAAGGCAAACAATTGGCCTGCAGCCACCCTGAGAACCTAAATGCATTTTGTGAACACAAACTCTTGAAAAAGGCGAGGCAAACAATTGTGCCACAGCCACCTGAGAACTAAATCCATTTAGTGAGCACAAACTCTTGCAAAAAAGGCAAGGCAAATAATTGGTCCGCAGCCACCTGATAACATAAATCCATTTTGTGAAAACACAACTTTGAAGAAGGCGAGGCAAACAATGGGCGGCAACCACCTGACAACCTAAATCCATTTTGTGATCACAAACTCTTGAAAAAGGCAAACAATTGGGCTGCAGCACCAAGACAACCTAAATCCATTTTTGTGATCACAAACTCTTGAAAAGGCGAGGCAAACCAATTGGGCGGCAGCCAGCTGACAACATAAATCAATTTATGAACACAAACTCTTGTAAAAGCGAGGCAAAAAATTGGGCGGCAAGCCACCTGACAACCTAAATGCATTTTTGTGAATACAACCTCTTGAAAAAGGCGAGGCAAACCTTTTAGTCAACCTAAATACGTTTAGTGAACACAAACTCATGGAAAAAGGCAAGGCAAACAATTGGTCCGCAGCCACCTGGCAACCTAAATCCATTTTGTGAACACAAACTCCTGAAAAAAGACGAGGATACAATTGGGTCGCACCACCTGAGCAACCAAGTCCATTTTATGATCCAAAACCACTTGAAAACGGAGAGGCAAACAATTGGGCTGCTGCCACCTGACAACCAAAATCCATTTGCGAACACAAACTCTGCTAGAAAAAGGCGTGGCAAACAATTGGACCATACACAGCCACCTGACAACTTAAATCCATTTTGTGATCACTAACGCTTGAAACAAGGTGATCAAACAATTGGGCCGCAGTCACCTGACAACCTAAATCCATCTAGTGAACACAAAAACTGAAAAAGACGAGGCAAGCATTGGCGGCAGCCACCTGACAACCTCAATCCATTTTGTGAACACTAACTCTTTGAAGAAGTGAGGCAAACACAATTGGGCGGCCGCCACCTGACAACCAAAATCCATTTTGCAGAACACAAACTCTTGAAAAAGGCGAGGGTAAAACAATTGGGTCGCAGCCACCTGACAACCTAAATGCATTTGTGTTCGCAATCTCTTGGAAAAGGTTTGGCAAACAATTCGGCCGCAGTCACCTGACCACCTAATTCCATTTTTGTGAAAAGAAGCTCTTGATAAAAGCGGGGCAAACAATCGGGCCGCAGCCACCTGACAACCAAAACCCATTTTGTGAACACAAACTCCTTGAAAAAGGCAAGGCAATCAATTGGTCCTCAGCCACCTGACAACCAAAAATCCATTTTAGTGAACACAAACCCTTGAAAAAAGACGAGGCAAACAATTGGGCGGCAAGCCACCCTGACAACCTGAATCCATTTTGAGGAACACAAACTCTTGAAAAAGGCGAGGCAAAAAATTGGGCGCGCTGCCTCCTGACAACCTAAATCCATTTGGGGGGGGGGGGGGGGGGTGATCACAAACTCTTGAAAAAGGAGCAAGGCCAACAATTGGGGCGGCAGCCACCTGAAAAAACAAAACTAAATGCATTTATGTGAACACAAACTCTTGCATAAAGGCGAGCAAACAATTTGGCCTGCAGCCACCTGAGAACCTAAATTGCATTTTTGTGAACACAAACTCTTGAAAAAGGCGAGGCAAACAATTGTGCCACAGCCACCTGAGAACCTAAATCCATTTAGTGAGCACAAACCTCTTGAAAAAGACAGGCAAATAAGGGGTCCGCAGCCACCTGACAACATAAATCCATTTTGTGAAAACAAACTTTTGAAGAAGGTGAGGCAAACAATGGCGGCAACCACCTGACAACCTAAATCCATTTTTGTGATCACAAATGCTTGTAAAAAGGCAAGGCAAACAATTGGGCTGCAGTTAACTGACAACCTAAATCCATTTCGTTCGTCAACACAAACTCATGAAACAAGGTGAGGCAAACAATTGGGCGGCAGCCACCTGACAACCAAAATCCATTTTGAGCGAACACAAACTCTGGAAAAAGGCGGGCCAAACAATTAGGACACAGCCACCTGACAACCATATTCCATTTGCTGAACACAAAACTCTTGAAAAATGACGCGCAAACAATTGGACCACAGCCACCTGACAACTTAAATCCATTTTTGTGATCACTAACGCTTGAAAAAGGCGAGTTCAAACAATTGGGCCGCAGTCACCTGACAACATAAATCAATTTTATAACAAAAACTCCTTTGCAAAAGGCGAGGCAAAAAATTGGGCCCGCAGCCACCTGACAACCTAAATGCATTTGTGGAATACAAACCACTTGAAAAGGTGAGGCAAACTTTTGGGTCAACCTGAATACGTTTAGTGAACACCAAACTCTTGAAAAAGGCAAGGCAAACAATTGGTCCGCAGCCCACCTGGCAACCTAATCCATTTTGTGAACACAAACTCTTGAAAAAGGAACGAGTGAAACAATTGGCCGCAGCCACCTGACAACCAAAATCCATTTTATGATCACTAACTCTTGAAAAAGGAGAGGCAAACAATTGGGCCGCAGCCACCTGACAACCAAAATCCATTTTGCGAACACAAACTCCACTTGAAAAAGGCGGGCCAAACATTGGGACAAAACAGCCACCTGACAAACCATAATACCATTTGCTGAACAACCAACTCTTGAAAAGCACAGCAAGAGCAATTGGACCACAGCCACCTGACAACTTAAATCCATTTTGTGATCACTAACGCTTGAAAAAGTGGAGCAAATCAATTGGGTCCGCTGCCAACTTTGACTACCAAAATCCATTTAGAGAACACAAAAACATGCGAAAAAGAAGATGCAAACAATTGGGCGGCAGCCCCCTGACAACCAAATCAATTTTGGAACACGCGCCAACTCCCTTGAAAAAGGCGAGGCATACAATTGGGCGGCAGCCACCTGACAACAAAATCCATTTGCTGAACCTCACACTCTTGAAAAAGGCCGAGGGGGGGGGGGGGGGGGGGGGGGGGGGGGGGGGGGGGGGGGGGGGGGGGGGGGGGGGGGGGGGGGGGGGGGGGGGGGGGGGGGGGGGGGGGGGGGGGGGGGGGGGGGGGGGGGGGGGGGGGGGGGGGGGGGCAAACAATTGGGCCGCAGCCACCTGACAACCTAAATGCAATTTTGTGTTCGCAATCTCTTTGGAAAAGGTTTGCAAACAATGGCCGCGCACCTGACCACCTACTTCCATTGTGTGAAAAAGAAGCTCTTGATAAAAGCAAGGCAAACAATTGGGCCCGCAGCCACCTGACAACCAAAACCCATTTTTTGAACACACACACTTGAAAAAGCAAGGCAATCAATTGGTACCGCAGCCACCTGACAACCTGAAACAATTTTTAGTGAACACCCAACCCTTGAAAAAGACGAGGCAAACAAGTGGGCGGCGCCACCTGACAACGTAATCCCATTTTGAGAACACAAACTCTAGAAAAAGGCGAGGCCAAAAAATTGGCGGCTGCCTCCTGACACCTACTCCATTTTTGTGATCACAAACCTTGAAAAAGGCAAGGCAAACAATTGGGCGGCACCACCTGAAAACCTAAATGCCTTTGGTGAACACAAACTCTTGCAAAAGCGAGGCAAACAATGGCCTGCAGCCACCTGAGAACCTAAATGCATTTTGTGAACACAAACTTCTTGAAAAAGGCCGAGGGAAACAATTGGGCGCAAGCCACCTGACCAACCAAAATCCCATTTTGGGAACACGAACACTTGAAGAAGGTGAGGCAAACATTGGGCGGCAGCCACCTGACAACCAAAATCCCATTTGCTGAACGCAAACTCTTGAAAACGGCGAGGTCTAACCCTACCACCCACTACGTGGGTCGCAGCCACCCTGACACCTAAATGCATTTTGTGTGCGCAATCCACTTGGAACAGGTTTGGCAAACATTGGGCCCGCAGTCACCTGACCACCTAATCCATTTTTGTAAAAGAAGCCATGAAATAAGCGAGGCAAACATGTGGGCCGCAGCCACCTGACACACCAAACCCATTTTTGTGAACACAAACTCTTGAAAAAGGCAAGGCATCAATTGGTCCGCAGCCACCGGGTGACAACCATAATCCATTTTAGTGACCACAAACCCTTGAAAAAGACGAGGCAAACATATTGGCGGCAGCCACCTGACAACCTGAATCCATGTGGAGAAACACAAACTCTTGAAAAAGGCGAGGACAAAAAATGGGCGCTGCCTCCTGACAACCTAAAATTCCAGTTTGTGATCACAAACTCTTGAAAAAGGCAAGCAAACAATTGGGCGGCAGCCACCGAAAACCTAAAATGCCATTTTTGTGAACACAAACTCTTGCAAAAGGCGAGGCAAAACTAGGTGGGGGGTGTGGGGGCGGGGGGGGGGGGGGGCGGGGGGGTGGGGGCGGGGGGAGCAGGGGGGGGCGGGCGACCTAGGGAACCGAAATGCAGTGGGGGAACAAAACTCTTGAAAAAGGCGAGGCAAACAATTGGCCACAAGCCACCTGAGAAGCTAAATCACATTAGTGACACAAACTCTTGAAAAAAGACAAGGCAAATAATTGGGTCCGCAGCCACTGGACAACATAAATTCCATTTTGTGAAAACCAAACTTTGAAGAAGGTGAGGCAAACAATGCGCAACCACCTGACAACCGAATCCATTTTGTGGATCAACCTAAGGTCCCTGTAAAAGGCAAGGCAAAACATGGGCTGCAGTTTAACTGACAACCTAAATCCATTTCGTCAACCACAAAACTCATGAAAAAAGGTGAGCAAACAAAGTGGCGGCAGCCACCTGACAACCAAAAGCCATTTTGCGAACACAAAACTCTTGAAAAAAGGCGGGCCAAACAATTAGGAAACACACCACCTGACAACCATATTCCATTTGCAGAAACACAAAACTCTTAAAAAGGCGGCGGCAAACAATTGACCACAGCCACCGGACAACTTAAATCCATTTTGTGACACTAACGCATTGAAAAAGGCCGGTCAACAATTAGGGCCGCAGTCACCTGACACCAGAAATCCATTTAGGTGAACTCAAAATCGTGAAAAAGACGAGGGAAATAATTGGGCGGCAAGCCACCTGACAACCTAAATCCATTTTGTGAACACAAACTCCGGGAAAAAGGCGAAGGCAAAACAATTGGGCGCAGTCACCTGACAACCAAAATCCATTTGCTGAACTCAAACCTTCTTGAAAAAAGGCGAGGCAAACAATTGGGCCACAGGCACCTGCGAACTTTAATCCATTTTGTGATCACTACTCTTGAAAAACGGAGAGGCAAACCAATTGGGGCCGCTGCCACCTGACACCCAAAATTCCATTTTGCCGAACACAAACTCGTGAAAAAAGGGCGGGCCAAACAATTGGGACACAGCCACCTTGACAACCATAAGCCATTGTGGACACAACACTCTTGAAAAAGGCACGGCAAACAATTGAACCACAGCCTCTGTGACCAACTTCCAATCCATTTTTGTGATCACAACCTTGAAAAAGGCAGGCAAACAATTGGGCCGCAAGTCACCGACAACCTAAAATCCATTTTGTGATCACAAACCTTGAAAAAGGCGAGGCAAACAATTGGGCGGCAACCACCTGAACAACATAAATCAATTTTATGAACAAAAACTCTTGCAAAAAGCGAGGCAAAAAATTGGCGGCCCAGCCACCTGACAACCTAAATTGGCATTTTGTGAATACAAACTCCTTTAAAAAGGTGAGGCAAACTTTTGGGTCAACCTAAATCCGTTTGTGACCACAACCTCTTGCAAAAGGCAAGGCCAACAATGGGTTCCGCAGCCACCCTGGCAACCTAAATCCATTTGTGAAACACAACTCTTGTAAAATACGAGTGACAATGGGCCGCAGCCACCTGACACCACAGTTCCATTTTATGAGCCTAACACTTGGAAAAAGGAGAGCAAACAATTGGACACAGCCACCTGACAACCATAATCCAATTTGCTGACACAAACTCTTGAAAAAGGCACAGCAAAAATTGGACCACAGCCACCTGACGACTTAAATCCCTTTTGCATCACTAACGCTTGAAAAAGGCGAGGCAAACAATTGGTCCGCGTGCCCACCTGACAACCCTAAACCATTTAGTGAACACAAAATCTTGAAAAAGACGAGGCAAACAATTGGGCGGCAGCCACCTGACAACCAAATCCATTGTGGGGGTGAACACCAACTCTTGATAATGGCGAGGCAAACAATTGGGCCGCAGCCACCTGACAACCAACACCATTGCTGACCTCAAACTCTTTGAAAAAGGCGAGGCAAACAATTGGGCCGCAGCACCTGACAACCTAAATGCATTTTGTCTGTTGCGCAAATCTCCTTGGAAAAGGTTTGGGCCAAACAATTGGGCCGCAGTAACCTGACCACCTAAGTCCATTTTGTGAAAAGAAGCTCTTGAAAAAGCGAGGCAAACAAGTGGGCCGCAGCCACCTGACAACCAAATCCCATTTTTGTGAACACAAACTCTTGAAAAAGGAAGGCATCAATTGGTCCGCAGCACCTGACAACCTAAATCAATTAAGTGAACACAAACCCTTGAAAAAGACAGGCAAACAATTGGCGGCAGCCACCTGACAACTGAATCCATTTTGAGAACACAAACCTCTTGAAAAAGGCGAGGCAAAAAATTGGCGGGCCGCCTCCTGACAACCTAAATCCATTTTGTATCACAAACTCTTGAAAAAGGCAAGGCAAACATTGGGCGGCAGCCACCTGAAACCCTAAATGCATTTTTGTGAACACAAACTCTTGCAAAAAGGCGAGGCAAACAATTGCCTGCAGCCCACCTAGAACCTAAATGCATGTGTTGAACACAACTCTTGAAAAAAGCGAGGAACAATGTGGCGCAGCCACCTGAACAACCAAAATCCATTTGTGAACACTAACTCTTGGAAGAAGTGGAGGCAAACAATTGGGCGCAGCCACCGGACAACAAAATCCATTTGCTGACTTCAAACGCTTGATAAAGGCGAGTAAACAATTGGGGTCGCAGCCACCTGACAACCTAAATGCCAGTTGGGTGTTCCGCAACTCCTTGGAAAAAGGTTTTTTGGCAAACAATTGGCCGCAGCACCTGACCACCTAAATTCCATTTTTGTGAAAAGAACTCTTGATAAAAGCGAGGCAAACAATTTGGCCGCACCACCTGACAACCAAAACCCATTTTGTGAATACAAACTCTTTGGAAAAAGGCAAGGCAATCAATTGGCCCGCAGCCACCCTGACAACCAAAATCCATTAGTGAACGCAAACCCTTTAAAAAGACGAGCAAAACAATTGGGCGGCAGCCACCTGACTAACCTGAATCCTTTTGAGAACACAATGACGCTTGAAAAGCGAGCAAAAAATTGGGCGGCTGCCTCCTGACAACCTAAATCTCATTTTGTGATCACAAACCCCCTGAAAAAGCAGGCAAACAATTGGCGGCACCCCTGAAAACCAAAATGGCATGTTGTGAACACTAACTCGTGCCAAAAGGCAGGCAAACAATTGGGCCCTGCAGCCCACCTGAGAACCTAATGCATTTTTTTTGTGAACACAAACTCTTGAAAAAGGCGAGGCAAACAATTGGGCCACAGCCGCCTGAAACCTAATCCATTAGTACACAACTCGTGAAAAAGACAAGGCAAATAAGTGTCGCAGCCACCTGACAACAGAAATCCATTTTGTGAAAACAACTTTGCAGACGGTGAGCAAACAATGGGCCGGCAAACCACCTGACAACCTAAATCCCTTTTGTGATCACAAATCCTTGTAACAGGCAAGGCAAACAAATTGGGCTGCAGTTAACTGACAACCTAAATCCATTTCGCAACACATACTCAGATAAAGGTGAGGCAAAACAAGTGGGCGGCAGCCCCTACAACCACAAGCCTTTGCGAACACAAACTCCTTGAAAAAGGCGGGCCAAACAATTAGGACAATCTAAGCACCTGACAACCATATTCCATGTGCTGAACACAAAACCTTGAAAAAAGCGCGGCAAACAATTGGACCCACAGCCCCCACCACCCTACACCTTAAATCCAATGTTGTGATCACTAACGCTTTGAGAAAAGGCGAGTCCAAACAATTGGGGCCGCAGTCCTCCTGACAACCTAAATCCATTTAGTGAACTCAAAATCTTGAAAAGGGAAACGAGGGAAATAATTGGGCGGCAGCCACCTGACAACCTAAAATCCATTTTGTGTGAACACAAACTCATGGAAAAGGCGAGGCAAAACCAAGTGGGCGCAGACACCTGACAACCAAAATCCATTTGCTGAACTCAAACTCTTGAAAAAGGCGAGGCAAAACAATTGGCCACAGCCCCTGAGAACTTAATCCATTTTTGGTGAGCCTAACTCTTGAAAAAGAGAGGCAAACAATTGGCCGCGCCACCTGACAACCAAAATCCATTTTTGCGAACAAAACTC
>CM069173.1:7480671-7537410 GCA_035221665.1 Okamejei kenojei
TTCTATACCTCTCTTTGTTCGTTGTATTTTTACAAACTATTTTAGAAAAAGAACTGTTGCACGCGTGCATTTCATGTTAGTTTCATTCTGATAAATGATTCTGTAGTCCTCAAAGTGATAAAAGAAAAGTGTACCGATGCTCAGAATAAAATGTGCACCACAGAATCGCACGATTACTTTAGCAAAGGAGTCAATTTCTGAAAATTGGCGCGATCTTTCATGCGTGTCCCCAGACTGTCATTTAGGTTTGGTCTCAAACGTCGACAACATTCTGAAGAAGTCTTAAAGAAGAACTGCAGATGCTGGAGAATCGAGGGTACACAAAAAAGCTGGAGAAAACTCAGCGGTGCAGCAGCATCTAAGGAGTCGAAGGAGATAGGCGACGTTTCGGGTCGAGACCGTCTTCTGAAAAGGCATTCCCTCTCCCCCCTCCCACTCACCCATCTCTATCTCTCCCCCACCCAAGTCGCACTAGCTTCTCATGTTCACACTACAAACAGCTTACAATGGCCTGTTTCCTTTATCATCGATACTTTTTGCATATCTTTTATTCATTGTTCTTTATCTCTCCACAATCACCGGACTATATTTTAACGTTCCCTGATCCCTGACCTTCTGAAGAAGGGTCTCGACCCGAAACGGTCGCCTATCTCCTTCGCACTTAGAAGCGGCTGCAACCCCTGAGTTTTCCTCCAGCCTTTTGTGTACCCTCGATTCTCCAGCATCTGCAGTTCCTTCTCTAACATTCTGAAAAAGTTGCAAGGGTTCACCAGATTGTCCTGCCTGCTTGCCACTTGCGGTAGCAGAATCTTCCCCCTTATCATCACCCGACTGGTATCCCCATTGGTTCTCAGCAGACCCAGCCGCTCCCCCTTCTTTCTCGCCCCCTCACCCCCCGCCGGGTACCTCCTCTTGCACACCTACACTAGAAAACGCTTTCCCACACTTTCCTACATTTATGATCACAATTCTGGTTTAGAAACACAGAAAAATAGGTGCAGAAGTAGGCCATTCGGCCTTTCGAGCCAGCACCGCCATTCAATATGATCATGGCTGATCATCCACAATCAGTACCCCATTCCTGCTTTCTCCCCATATCCCTTGATTCCATTAGCCCCAAGAGCTAAATCTAACTCTCACTTGAAAACATCCAGTGAATTGGCTTCCACTGTCTTCTGTGGCAGAGAATTCCACAGATTCACAACTCTCTGGGTGAAGAAGTTTTTCCTCATCTCAGTCCGAAATGGCGTACCCCTTATTCTAAAATTGCGACCCCCTGGTTCTGGACTCCCCCATCATCAGGAACATCCCTGCATCTAGCCTGTCCTATCCTATAAGAATTGTATATGTTTCTTTCAGATATCCTCTCATCCTTCTAAATTCCAGTGAATACAAGCCCAGTCGACCTGTTCTTTCATCATATGTCAGTCCCGCCATCCCGGGAATTAACCTGGCGAACCTACGCTGCACTCATTCAATAGCAATAATCTCGTTCCTCAAATTTTGGAGACCAAAACTGCTCACCTGCACCTCCAGGTTTTTATTGGGTCCCCCCCCCCCCCCCCCTCCCCCCCACCCAGGGCCCTGTACAACTGCAGTAAGGGCTTCCTCGTCCTAACTCAAATTCTCCTCGTCTATGAAGGGCAAAATGCATTAGCTTTCTTCACTGCTGCTGTACCTGCAAACTATATTCTTAGTGACTGATGTACATGCACACACAGGTCCTTATTGCACCTCCCTTTTCCAAACTGATGCCCATCAGATAATAATCTGCCTTCCTGTTCTTGCCATCAAGTGGATAACCTCACATTTAACCCACATTAAAACTGCATCTGCCATGCATCTGTCCACTAACCCAACCTATCCAAGTCACCCTGCAGCCTCATAGCATCCTCATCGCAGCTCACACTGCGTCCCAGCTTTTGTCATCCGACAAACCTTGTGAGATTGTCACATTTAATTCGCCACGTCTAAATTGTTAATATATATTGTAAATAACGGGTCCCAGCTTCGAGCCTTACGGCACCCCACCAGTCACTGCCTGCCATTCCGAAAATGACCCGTTAATTCCTGCTCTTTTGCTTCCTGTTCTGCCACCAGTTTACCCTATCCATGTCAATAATACCCAAACCCCCAATACCATGTGCTCTAATTTTGCACACTCAACTCTTGTGTGGGGGACCTTGTCAAAGGCTTTTTGAAGTCCGATACACCGCATCCACTGGCTCTCATCCCTTATCCATTCTAGTTCTATGATTATAGTCCTCAAAAAATTCCAGAAGATCGTCAATCATGATTTCCTCTTTATAAATTCATGCTGACTTTGACTGATCCTGGCACAATTTTACAAATGCCCTGCTATAGCTTTTTCCAGCTCAATTGTTTAGTCGTGTCCATGTGCGAGCCGGGAACACGACTGTTATTTCAGTTGGCTGTAAAGTAACATGCTCATAATTGTAGATTTCTCACGTCAGTCCTCAAACATGACACCTAACCGTGGGATTGAACAATGTGGTCAAATGTAATTGTGCAAAGGCATAATAGCAACTCAATAAAATTTCATTTTTATACCACTTTGGAACATGCCTGGATGCCTTTCTGTCATGTGCTGAGCGAATGTAAGATTACATTATTTCATTAATATGGGGGCGTAGAGCGGCGGGGTGGAAGAAATGTAGGCAGTATTAGAGTGTTGGGCCTGCCGATGTGATTTTAACCTGAAAACATTTATCCACGAGAGGTATCGTTGCTGATGATGAGAAAGATAGTTGAATGCTACGTGGTGCAACTGTCACACTTCCCTGCTCCTCTTTCTGTCTCACTCAAATGAACACACAAACCCACAGTCTGTCCCTCTGTCTGTCTGTCTCTTTGTCTCTGTCTGTCTGTCTGTCTGTCCCTGTCCTGTCGAGTCTGTCTTCTGTCTGTCCCTCTCTTGTCTGTCTGTCTGTCTGTCTGTCTGTCTGTCTGTCTGTCTGTCTGTCTGTCCCTCTCTGTCTTTGTCTCTGTCTGTCTGTCTGTCTGTCTGTGTCTGTCTCTCTGATTGTCAGTATGTCTGTCTGTGTCTGTCTATTATTCCAAATATCTGCCTATCTGAAGATAGACACAAAAAGCTGGAGTAACTCAGCGGGACAGGCAGCATCACTGGATAAACATAGAAAATATGTGCAGGAGGAGGCCATTCGGTCCTTAGAGCCAGCACCGCCATTTATTGTGATTATGGCTGATAGTCCCCTGTCAATAACTGCTAATTCGCGCAGTTATTGACCAAGCCTCTGTTACTCCATGCACCTGATAGTCATGCCTTGGAAAGAACTGCAGAAGCTGGTTTAAATCGAAGGTAGACACAAAATGCTGGAGTAACTCAGCGGGACAGGCAGCATCTCTGGGGGGAAGGAATGGGTGTTGTTTCCGGTCGAGACTGAAGAAGGATCTCGACGGGAAACGTCACCCGTTCCTCCTCTCTAGAGATGCTGCCTATCCCGCTGAGTTATTCTAGTATTTTGTGTATGTCTGCGAGTAAAGCATCATCTACAGTGAATGGCAAACAACCCAGTCTCTAGTTGTTCGCAGAATCCTGATGATTCGTTTGCTGCTCAACGAGGTCTATTGCCTGCTATACAATACGATATGATAGAATTTGATTTATCCCAGGAGAGAAATTCATCTGCCACCAGACAGGAAAACACAAAATCCACAATCCACAAAATACATGAAACATGAAATTAAAGTGACGAGTGGAAAGGCTATGGGTGTGTGCAGAGATTGGGGGGAGGGCGCGTGGGTCAGTCTCAGTCTACCCTACGACAGAAGAGGTAGGAATTGTGAAGTTTGATAGCGACAGGGCAGAAGGATCTCCTGTGGCGTTCTGCTCAGCATCTTGGACAGATTACAATCCAATTATGATCACAAAATTCTAGTTTCCTGTTGTTGGTTTTGTTGCGGTCTGATGCCAGCTGTGGAACTAGCCTTATTTCCGTTGGCTATGATGTAAATGTTAATGTGTGTAGATTTACCTGGCCAATACTCAAACATGAAGTCTAACCTTAGTTTAGATTATTGTCACGCGTATCGAGGTACAGGGGAAGGCTTTTGTTGCATGCTAACCAATCAGCGGAAAGACAATACATTCTTACAATCGATCCATTTACAGTGTATAGATACAAGAGACGGGAATAATGTTTAGTGCAAGGTAAACCAGCAATGTCACATCAGGGATAGTCCGAGGGTCACCAGAGGTAGACAACAGTTCAGCACTGCTCTGTGGTTGTGGGATGATGATTCGGTTGCCCGATAACAACTGGGAAGAAACTGTTACTGAGTCTAGTCGTGTGCGTTTGCACACTTTTGTAACTTTTTCCTGATGGGAGTGGGGAGGGGCCAGGGTGCGACTCGTCCTTGAATATGCTGTTCGCCTTGTGGAGGCAGCGTGAGGTATACTTGGAGTCATTAGAAGGGAGGTTGGTTTGTGTGATGGCCTGGGCTGCGTCCACAATTCGCTGCAATTTCTTGCGGTCTTGGGTGGAGCTGGTTCCAAACCAAGCTGTGATGCAATCTGATATCATGTCATTTATCGTGCATCTGTAGAGGTTGGTGAGAGTTGCAGGGGACATGACAAACTTTCTAAGTCTTCTCAAGCGTTGGTATGCTTTCTTGGTCGTTGCTTCAATCTAGTGGTCCAGGAGAAATTGTCGGTGATATTGACTCCAAGTATTTTTTTTTTACTGCGACACCGTCAATGCAAACTGGGGAATGTTTACCGCCTCGCTATCTGAAGCAGATCACTCCATCCTTTGTCTTGCTCTCATTGAGGGAAAGGTTGTTGTCCCGCCGCCAGGACACGAGGTTCTCAATCTTCCTGTACTTCGTCTCATCATTGTTTCATATCCGCCCCACAATGGTGGTGTCGTCTGCGAATATGGAAATTGAATTAGATTTGTACTTGGCTGCACAGTAGTGGGTGCACAATGAGAAAAGAAGAGGGCTGAGAACGCATTCTTGCGGAGCACAGCTGTTAAAGGTTATCGTGGAGGATGATTTGTCCCCAATCCTCGGGGTCAGTAGGTCAGACAGTCGTGGATCCAGTTGTAATTAGGGTCAGTAGGTCAGACAGTCGAGGATCCAGTTGTAATTAGGGTCTGTTGGTCAGACAGTCGAGGATCCAGTTGTAATTAGGGTCTGTTGGTCAGGAATCGAGGATCCAGTTGCAGTATTGGACGAAGCGGTGTTAGTAGCGGGAAAGCGACAGACTCACAGTTACAACGTTTTTCCCCGCAGCATTTATAAAAAATCTCAGCTTCAGGAGAAAAATAAAGGTGTTTTCAGTAGCAATGTTGCTATGTTGCTGCTAAAAACAGGCTGCGATATGTTCAGTTGTTGCACACATGGGCTTGTTCATCTCAATGGGTCTGAACTTCCAGCCGTGCGCCTGATTACTGCAGGTAGGTTACGTACAAACAGTACCCCCTCCGCAGAAGACTTCCCGCCGGGCTTGCGGCTGCGGACTGGGAACGCAGTGGGATGCCTTTATCGAGGCGCCTCGTCGGTCTCGATGCCTCCTGGACGGCCGTGGAGAAGCCCAGGTCGGGGAACTGGAGCGCGGGGCGAGGGTGGGGGTTGTAACCGTGTAAACGCACTTCATGGGCGACTATTGCAAGCAAAGTATTTCACTGTGAGGCGTCACATGTGACAAAAAAAGTTTTCATAATTAAAATTAATCAATTAATCAATTAATTAATTAATTAATTCATTTATTAATTCACTCTACATTGTTGAGCCATGAGACAGCTATTCAGTTTCTTTTGACAATTTCAGTTGTTTCTCCTTCCCAATCGGATTGCGTTATAATTCCTCCCATCTGAAGCAAATAATGTTCATTATTTCATCACGGGATTATTTTTAATTCGTGTCATGGATATACGCGTGGTAGCAGAACTAGCTACACTTGAGTCACCAACGCATGAGGCTGCTGAGCTTATCTGGTAAGTGGCATTCGTATCTGTAGGTAGATGGGTTTTTGCGAACTTGGTGGGCCGAGGGGTCTGTTTCTGTGCTGCAAGATACAGGGGTGTTACAGTAGCGCAGCGGGTAGAGTTGTTGCCTTACAGCGCCCGAGCCCCAGTTCAATCAATCCTACCACGGGTGCTGTCTGTACGGAGTTTGTGCTTGGCCGCGTGGGACTCCCTTTGGTTTCCTCCCACACTCCAACGACGCACAGGTTTGTAGGCTAATTAGCTTCTGTAATTATAAATTTTCCCCGAGTGTGTTTGACAGTGATTTCGCTGGTCGGAATAACCACGGTGGGGCCGAAGGGCCTATATTCCCCTCGCTATAAACTCTAAAGTAGAAATAATTCCTAAGAACCCTGCTACGGCTATTCACTGGAATATTCTGCAAAATACTTACGACGTATGATGGGCAAGACGGACCGGAGGCTGAAATATAGTTTCAGCAATTTTTACCAAGGTTTTAATTTAGGATATTAACTTGAGTGGGAATTTTCACATGCTTTTTATCAGTTCCCTCATGAACATTGCCTGGGTGATACATAAATACACGGTTGGGCAGCGAGCTAAGAAGCTGCCGCATCACTCCCGTCACACCCGACCTCCCGCCCGCTCGGCGATGGTACATAGCGGATTGTTTGCTGGAGTAACCAGTAGGGTTTGTGATTCGTCTGATAGGTGTAGAATACAATATCTTTGTCTCCACAGTAGGACGAAGCTAACCGGAAAATGCTGAAGAAGTAGAACGATGGACTTCCGTGCCTGTTTTTCTCACCTTCATGTCCTCGGACATTCTTTCCTTCCTGCGCCTTGGGTCCCGGAGTCCTCGTTCGGCGCACTTATCTGCACTCTGCTGGCCGCTAAAAATTACCTGGCGGTGAGGACGTTCAACAGCAAGACAACAACGAAGGGGACACACGGGGTTACAACATAGAAAGTCAATTCAAAGCTGCCCAGTAATCTGAGAGGTAGAAAGTCTGGTTTTCGCTCTCGCTCGCATACCCCCCAAGCACTGATCGGCTGATCTGCTGATGCTCATAAGTAAAATACCACGGGGCGCATTTAAGGGCGCTCAGAACGAGCACGGATCCTATCACCGCGGACGCCGTTCTCTCGGTGCAATATTTTGTCTTCTGCCTGGGAAAGCAGATGGCCACGAACCGATCAAAGGTGAAAGCGACCGTCAGCCACACGGAAACGACAGTGGTCGCAAACACCAAGACGATGTTCAGAGCACACACGGGGGTCACGGAGAGGAAGGAACGCGGAAAAAAAATGTCCGCCAGGCGCCAAAACACCACTTCCGTGACGAGGACCAAGAGGTCGGCCACTGCCATAGCCACCAAATATCGAGTGATGCACCTGGAGAGGCCACACCTTCCCCGCGATAGGATCACAATCGCCGTCACGTTAACTGCAAGAGAGGGAATGGATTACATTTGGGGCCCGGGTGAAAATCAGAGTCACAGAGTCATACAAAACGCAAACATGTCCTTCGTCCTAGGTGCCCCATGTAAACTAGTCCCGTTTACTCATATCAGCCAATGACACTAATAAACATCCTAACCAGGTATCTTCTAAAATATCCTTTAAATGTGTTTATTTTCTATATCACCTGCCTCAAACGTCCTTCATCTCGTATCTCGTTGTGAAGTCATGAGTGGAAAAGGTTGCCCTCTTCTTCCCTGTCTACATTTTCTCCACTTACCTGAAACTACATGCCCGCTAGTTCATGATTCCCCGACCCGGGCATAAAAAAGGTCTGTACGTTCACCATACCCATCCCCTTTATCATCTCATACACCACCATATGATCACCACTCAGACTCACACGCTCTTAGCAATCAAGTAAGACCCAGCCAATGTATTCCGCTAGCTCAGACATCGACTGCTTGGAACATCCTCGTAAATCCAGTTTAATGGCATATTTTCGACAGCAGGGTAATAAAAACTGAACACAGTGTTCCAAATCGGTCTCACGACCGTTTGTAGAATCGTAACATAATTTACTCATTTCTTTAATAGCACCCTGACTAATGAATGTCAATTTGCCAAAAGGCTTCTTCACCACCCGGTCTACCTGCGCCGTCACTTTCAGGGAATTATGTATGGAATTATGTAATTATATAATTATGAATTATGTTTGGGAGGCGCGACGGACGTTGAAGCGGCCTCTGCAGTCCGTCTGTCTTTTCATTATTTTTTTGTCCCGTTGAATGTATAGTTTGTAGTGGTTTAAAATAACATGTTTGGAACTGTGAATGTGTGGGGGGCGGGGTGTGGGGAAGGTGGGGGGGGGAGGGGGTGGGGGAACTTTAAATCTCTTCCCTGCACCGGGACCCGAACCTATCCCTGTCGGGTCTCCGTGTTCGTTGGGGCCCAGCACCGTGGAGCGGCCTCCAACCACGAACGACCTGGGGCTCCAGTCGCGGGCGGCCTGCGGACCTCACCCTAAATAAATAATTCGTGAACTGGCCGAGTTCGGACGGGAAGGAGCTGTGTTGGAGCCGGTTGGCGACCCGACTCCCGGAGCTCGGAGGGCTCCAACCGCAGGTCCGGTGGACGGTGACATCGGGAGCTCGCGGGTCCCTGATGGGAGACCGCTTTTCGGAGCTACCGCAACGGCAAATTCTCCCTCCCGAGTTGCGGGGTTGACAATGGCCTGGGGCGGAGCCTTACATCGCCCGGCGCGGCTATAATGTCCGCGGGGCTTGCTAGCGCCCGCCCGGGACTCCAACATCAAGACCCGGAGCGCGGCCTTGCATCGCCCGGCGCGGCCTTAATGGCCGCGGGACTTACCATCGACCGCCGGGGGCTTTGACTTTGACATCGGGAAAAGAATGGATAGCAGGGAGAGACAAGATTTTGCCTTCCATCACAGTGAGGAGGAGATTCACTGTGATGGATGTTTCCGTGAATTGTGTTGGTGTGTGTCTCGGTTATTTTCTTGTTGTATGACTGCAGAAACCAAATTTCGTTGGAAATTCATTTGAGGTTCAAATGACAATAAACAGTATTGTAATGTATTGTAAGTGTACTCATCGACCCCCCTGCTCTACAAAGGTCTTCAAGCCCCACAAGTCACTATGAAGGTCCTCTTTAATTTGACCTAATTCATTGCGATTGCTGCATAATGCAAGGTCGAGAGAAACAGATTCTGGGATTCCTTAAGATCAAAATAAACCAGTTGCTGTAGGATCCAAGAGGCTCTGGCACCATTTGTGGAGGGAATAGAGAGAGCACACATCAGTCGGACCATTCTTCAGACTGCTGGGGTTGGGGAAGAAAGCTGGACAAGTGTGGTCGGGGCTGGTATAAGCATCCACGACACTACGCACTCACAAGCTAGCACCCGTAATTCTGTTTACTTCCCCTCTTGTGTAGGTTCATCTCCCGCGTCTCCCATATGGCCAAAAGTTCATGTGATGGGAGTAGAATAAGGCCATTTGGCCCATAGAATACTTACCACTCAATCAGGGCTGACCGATCTTTCCTCTTAAAACCCCAAAAAAACCCCATTCTCTTGCCTTCTCCCCATAACACCCGTACTAATGAAGAATTTATCTATCTCTGCATTAAATATGTCCAATGACTTAGCCACCACAGCCTTCTATGGCAAAGAATTGCACAGATTCATCACCGTCAGATTAAATAAATTCCCCCTCACCTCCTTCGTAAAATAACTTCCTTTAATTCCGAAGCTATGATCTCTCGTCCCAGACTCTCGCAGCAGGGGAAACACCATCTACAAATCCGCAATAAGCTGGAGTAAATCACCTGGACAGGCAGCATCTCTAGAGAGAAGGAATGGATGACGTTTGGGTCGAGACCCTTCTTCAGACCCGAAAAGTCGCCCATTCATTTTCTCCAAAGATGCCCCTGTCCCGTTGAGTTACTCCAGCTTTTTGAGTCTATCTTCGGTTTAAAACAGCATCTGCAGTTCCTTCCTAGACATCTCCACATCCACTCTATCCAAATCTTTCTATATTATGTACGTTTCAACGGCCTCCTCCCCCACCCTCCCCCACTCATTCTTCGAAATTCCAGCGAATATAGGCCCTGTGCCGTCAAACGCACATCATATGTAAACCTACAAATTCCCTGGACCATTTTTATAAACCTTCCCTGGAACTTCTCCAGACCCAGCACACCTTCCCTCAGATATGGTGCCCAAAATTGCTCATAATATTCCAAATGCGGACGGACCAGCGCCTTACAAAGCCTCATTATTTCATCACTGGTTTTGTATACAGGGCCTCTCGAAATAAATTCTAGCTCCCACCCTAATGTTGCTCTTTATCCTGTCAACGTCCACCCAAGCCGCTCCTTCCGGTTTTATGTTTCACTATAACTTTTGGGCGGCATTTGACCATGATAAATAGTTACAGGGTTTCTAATTGAATCGTCCCGTGCTCCGAGATAGGGTGAGAGAAAGAGAGGGAGAGAGGGATAGAGATAGATACGCAGATAGATAGAGAGGGGGGAGAGAGAGAGAGAAGGGGGGAGAGAGCGAGAGAGAGCGAGAGAGAGAGAGAGAGAGAGAGAGAGGGGGGGGGTGGGAGAGGGAGAGAGAGAGCGAGAGAGAGAGAGTTTCCATGTTTTTTTCTGCTCGATTTAACCTCTAGTATTTCTCTTCGTAAAGCAAGGAAATGGCTACCAAGCTTTCACGATCTAGGGACAACACTCACTGCCCGTCGGCATTCTATATTAATAGCAGTTAACGAAGATTGACTGATCGTTAACCCTCCCGAGAAAAGTAATTTTATCAAAAACATACATCTGAGAACGATGTAAAAAGAACGGTGATCTATTATAAGACATTTACCAAGTCCAATTTGGATCCAAGGGAGATGTACCTTCCAGAACCGTGAATCGAAAAACAATCTGTTGGAGGAACCGAATGGGCCAGGCAGCGTCTGCAGAGCGGAAAAGACAGCCGATGTTCCGCCTCAGTCTGTAAAAATATGTGACGTCACGAAATGTCGTCTGTCAATTTCCCTCCACAGATGCTGCGTGACCCGCAGAGTTCCCTCAGAGAGTTACAATAGATTGAAGCTACGCGTATTAGGTCCTACCTACAACTCCAAACACTCCCAGAATTGTGTAGTAAATTGATTCTGTCAGACGAACAGCCTTGTACACTTGGTCCATTTTCTGCGTAACGCGCCGCTGAAACCGTTGCTAACAACCTCTGTAAGCACTGGCTTTCATTCGCTTTCTCGGCGATTATTGCGGGCTTCTGATTTATACTGGGAAATATTCTCTTGGGATAAGCACCATGTCATAATTACTATGCGATACAGATGGAGAAGGCGGGGACAAAAATGTTGCCGTGAAACGTACTGTGTCATAAATATGTTGGAAACCGTGCAGTCGGCCTCTTGTGCTTGTTTGTAAATGTTGATCATTGAAGGATACAGATTGGGAAAGTACATAAGGTGCGATGGCTTCGTGCGAAGCCTTTTGGAGTGAATGTGTCACAACTCTGAACAAAAGGCACTCGAAGATTTCCGCTGCTCACACGATATACACACACACAACACACGCACACACAACAACACACACACACACACACACACACCACATCACGTCACACACACAACACACACACACACATACGCACTACACACACAAACACACACTACACACACACACACACACTACACACGCGATTTACACACACACACACACACCACACAGGTGGGCACACGAAACCACACACACACCACACATACACATCCACAACACACACACCCACACCACACAAAACACACACACACACATTCGAACACTGGCACACACACAAAAAACACACCACAATAACAACTCAACACACACACACACACACACACACACACAAACACACCACACACTTACAACGCACAAACACACACACACACCACACACACACACCCCACACGCAAAACATCGCACGGCACACACGCACACACCAACAACCACACACGCACACACTCACGATATAAAACTGACACATTCAGGGAAGAAGGTGCGACCTGTTTGCCCAAAGATACAAATCCGGCCTCCCTCATCAAACCCTCGGCTCCACCATTCAGCAAATAACAATTGCCCTGGTAACAAATGAAGGACCTTTCCTCCGAAAATGTTTGATGCTAATTCAGTGCGACAACATTGTAATTGCCTTATTTAGACAATCATCCTTTAATAAATTGTATCAGAAACAGAACAACAGAATCATGGCCAGGCAGCATCGCCGGAGAACATGGACAGGTACAAGCTGCTGGAGTAACTCAGCGGGTCAGGCAGTGTCTCTGGAGAAACATGGATATGTACAAGTCCTGGAGTAACTCAACGGGTCAGGCTATGGAGAGAAGGAATGGATGGATGTTTCCCGGTCCAGAACCTTCTTCAGATTGAGAGTGATAGGGAAAAATTAAACGAGAGATATAGACAGTGATGTGGAGAGATACAGAACAAAAGAAAGAAATATACGCAAACAAGGCAACAAATTAAAAAAAGGAAACAGGCCATTGTTAGCTGTGAGCTTGATGAAGAGTTACAGACAATATAAGACTCAACAGGATGACATAACTTGGGTGGGGAGGGATAGAGAGAGGGGGAAAACATGGGTTACTTGAAGTTTAGAGAAGTACCTCAATGTTCGTACCGCTGGGTTGTCAGACTGTCCAAGCGAAATGTGAGGTGGTGTCCCTTCACTTTTGCGCCGGGCCTCACCCTGACAATGGAGGAGGCCCAGGACAGAAAGGAACGGTGTGGGAATGGCAGATTAAGTGCCGAGCTAACCGGGAGTTCAGGTAGGCACAGCCAGGACTGAGCGGAGGTGTTCTGGTCGTTTAGTTTAAGGTTTGAGTTTAGAGTTGTGAGTTTAGCTTACATTCATTTCAATTTAGTTTGTGTTATAGTTAAGTTTTTGTCTCTGTAACCCCCTCCCCCTACCCTCCTCACCCCCACCCTCTCTTCGCATCCCTCCTCTCCCCTCCCTCTATCTCCCTCCTCTCCCTCCCTTTCTTCCCCCATCTTCTCCTCTCTCGCTCTGCGCACATCTCTCCCCCTGTCCCCACCTCCCTCCCTCCCTCCCACCCCCCCCCCTCCCCCTCCTCCCTCCCTCCCTCCCCCCTCCCTCCCTCCCTCCCTTCCTCCCTCCCACCTTCCCTCCCTCCTCCCTCCCTCCCTCCCTACCCTCCCCTCCCTTCCTCCCTCCCACCTTCCCTCCCTCCCTCCCTTCCCTCCCTCCCTCCACCCTCCCTCCTCCCTCCATCCCTCACCCCTCCCTCGCTCCCCGACGTCGCCAAGCGCCATACACGGGCTTGGGAGAGCACAGGTGCGGCTGCTCGCCAAAGGCATCGGTACCTTGACCCCACACAACATGAAGACCCTTCTGCTCTTCGTCTTCCTCGGACTCGCCGGTAAGTATACTCCACCCGGGCACAACACACCTCCACTCTCCCCTTCTGCCTCCCCCTCCTCTGTCTCCACTCCTGACTCCCGCCCTCCTCTCCCCCTCTCCCTCCCCTCCTCACTTCCCTCCTTTCTCCCCTTCTGAACCCCTTCCCTCTCACCCCTTCTCCCTCCTCTCATATCTCTGCCCCCGCTTTCCCCCATCTCCCCCTCTTTCAACCCTCTCCTCTCTCCACCACCTCTCAACTCCTCCGCTCCCCCTCACGCGCACATCTCTCCCCCTGTCCCATCTCCCTCCCTCCCTCCCTCCCACCCCCCCTCCTTCCCTCCCTCCCTCCCTCCCTTCCTCCCCCCCCCTCTTTCACCCCCCTCCTCTCTCCACCACCTCTCAACCCCTCCGCTCCCCCTCCTCTCTCCCCTCCTTTCCCCTGCTCTCTCTACCTCACGCTATCTTCCCCCGTTCCTATCTCCTCCCCACTGGCAGTGACCTTGTTCCTCTATCTCCCTCCATCGGTTTCGTGTCCCTCAAAGTCGGCCACCAAATGTGCAGCGGAGCCTTGATTAACCCGGGCTGGGTGGTGTGCGCAGCTCAGTGTACCACTGGTAAGTACAGGGAGCTACACCCCTCACTCCGACTCTGATAACCCCTCCCCTCCGACCGCTACGCCCCCTCTATCGGTTTCTGTAATCCCCTCCCCTCCGGCCCTTACACCCTTTCTCTCTCCCCGTCTCGGTTACCCCCTCCTCTCCGGTCGGGGTTGGTTTTAAGTCGCGGTCTGGTTTTACGCTATGTTCGTAAGAGAATAGAGGTTCGTCTGGGACAGAATGATGTAACGGCTACGGAGGGGACGGAACAGCTCCCGTCTCTCACCCTTCTCTCCCTCCCTCCTCTCTCTCTCTCCCTTCTCTCTCCTCCTCTCTCTCCCTTCTTCTCTCTCTCCTCCTCTCACTCCACTTCTCTCTCTCCTCCGCTCTCTTCCCCTCCTCTCTCTCCCCTCTCTTCTTTCTCTCTCCCTCTCTTCGCGCTCTCCCCCTTCACTCCCCCTTCTCTCCCTTCTCCCTTTCCCCTTCTCTACCCCTTTTCTCTCCTCCGTCTCCATCCGCGGGGAGCGTCCACATTCACTGACCGCAATGCACCGCCATCGGACCCCAAGCCCCACACTAGAATGATCCCCCCCCCCCCCCCCCCATCTCTCCCTTCTCTCTCTCCCCTTCTCTCCCCTTATTTCTCTCTTCCGTCTCCATCCGGGGGAGGGTCCGACATTCACTGACCGCGATTCGCCCGCCACGGGACCACAACCTCCACACCAGAGTGATTCCACCCCCCTCCTTCCGACCGCGGTCAGTGACTGTGGGGCGCTCGTGCGGGTGGAGACGGGAGTGGGGAAGAAGGGGAGAGAAAGAAGGGACACTGGGGGAGGGAGAAGGGGGAGAGAGAAGGGGAGAGAGAGAGAGTGGAGGAGAGAGAAGGGGGAGAGAGAAGGGAGAGAGAGGGGAGAGAAAGCGGGGGAGAGGGGAGGGGGAGTGGGAGAGAGGAGGAGAGAGAAGGAGAGAGAAGGGGATATGAGGGAGAGTGGGAGGGGGAGAGATATAGGCGGAGAGAGAAGAGAGGGAGAGAAGGGGTAGACGGGAGCGTGGGGTTCATTTCCCACACAAGCCATAGGTGACTGGGCAATCTGAACCCAAGCACCAAGTTGAAAGCGGGCCGAAGGTGTGCAGTCCCCACTCTCCCACTGCCACCCTCCGCGGGCCGCGGGTCGGGTGGAGCGGAGGTTTGGGACAATGTTCGTGCCCACACAGTGATGTGATGGACGCGGGGGTCTGGACCAATCGCTGACAGGTCCTGCCCCCTTTTCTGTTGAGCGGCAGTAGGTCCTTTGGCTTGTAGGCACCGCCGCCTTTCGGGTAGGTGGCTTTTCGACAGAGCTGCCATTCGGTAAGTTTGCTTTTAGACGACGCACCGTTTCGGTTCGTCGTCCCGCCCTCTTGTTTAGTTTGCATTTAGGCATCCCATCCTTTCGGTTAGTAGGCGTTTCGTCTTCGGATTCTTTCAGTTTATCGGCGTTTCGGCCTCGTTTCCATTCCGTTCTAAGGCTTCGACTTCTTTGCTTCGGCCTCTTATCTGTCGGCTCCACGTCCGGGTTCGTTTACACCCCAGCAGCATGAACAATGACTTCTCTAACTTCAAATAGCCCTTGCTTTCTCTCTCTATCCCCTCCCCCTTTCCAGTTCTCCCACCAGTCTTACTGTCTCCGACAATATTCCACATTTTTCCCGCCCACTCCCCTGACATCACTGAAGAAGGGTCGACCCGAAACGTCGCCCATTCCTTCTCTCCAGGGAAGCTGCCTGTCAAAATGTCCCACCGGCCAACATGTCCCAGCTACATAAATCCAAACTGCCCGGGTTTGATCCATATCCCTCCAAGTCTGTCCTATCCATGTCTAACTCTTTCTTAAATGTTGGGCTAGTGAAGGCCCAACTACTTTCTCTGGCAGCTCGTTCCATACACGCGCCACCATACATGCACCATCAAAAAGTTACCCCTGAGATTCCAATCAAATCTTTTCCCCTTCACCTTAAAACGATGTAATCTGGTCCTCGAAGCACCTACTTCGGGCAAGAGACTGTGTGCATCAACCCGATCTATTGCTCTTATGATTTATTACACCTCTATAAGAAATATTAAAAAAACAGAAAAATGGGTGCAGGAGTAAGCCGTTCGTCCCATCGAGCCAGCACCGCCATTCAATATGATCATGACTGATCATCTAAAAGAAGTACATAGTTCCTGCTTTCCCACTGTAAATGAAAACTTTACAAGCTCTTAAGTGTGCAACATCTTTTAATGATAGCACTGGGTATTACATACACCTTCAAGCACAGGCTACATTCTTCTACTGCTGTGCCCAGGAAGGGGAAGGCGTTATGATTGATGTTAACTGGGCGGGGTTAATGGGAGTGAGGTAACTATATTATTGGTTGCATATAAACCATCTACATCCTTCCCCTTAGAAATCAAAAAACAGATTGTTGTCACGACAACAGAATTAAACAGCAGAATTAAACAAAATCGCCGTAGCGAACAGGCGGCTTACTGATCCTGCCCGAGCGCGTACGGATGTCTCCCCCTCCCCCCGAAAGAGCAGAAGAAACAGGAGGACGCGAGGCAGCTGGGGAACCAGGGAAGGGCATTGGGGCGGGAGAAACAGGAGAGGGAGAACCGCGACCGGCAACAGGGGACCCGCGCAGAGGGGAACCAGGCGCCCGCGACGGGGACCGAGGCATGCAGGGAACACCAGCCGGGGCGGCAGCCGGCTGCTGATAGGAGAGTGGAGGGGGCATAGGGCCCAGGGGGCTGCGGCTGTGGCTCATTAACCGCAAGCAGGTGTTGTCGGCTTCTTCGGTAGATGGAACCCTCACAGTCGACCAGATACGAACGAGGTGAGTCGGCCACCCCAACCACGGTGGCCAGACGGTAGTGACCACTGGCGGTCTGCAATCGAACAACCTGTCCGGGCAACAGAGGATCGAGTGGTCTGCACGACCGATCGTGGGAACGCCGCTGGCTGTCATGTTTCTCTTGAATTCGCCTCTGCACGGAGGCGGGCTCCAGCACCCGAGGTTTCAGCTGGCGCTGGGCAATCGGGACGGTGGATCTGGTAGTTCTGGACATCAGACGCTGAGCAGGTGACCCCATGGCCGGATCCCTGGAAACATTCCTGAGGTTCAGGAGATCCAAATACAAATCCGAATTGGATAGTCGCGCCTGTTCCATCAGAAGCTTGGCGCTGCGGACGGCCCGTTCTGCAAGGCCGTTGCTCTGTGGGTACTCTGGGCTGCTGGTGAAATGCACGAAGTTCCACTTGTCGGCAAAGCTTTTGAATTCTCGGCTTGTAAACTGCCTGCCGTTTTGTCTGCAGCCTGACCGGGGTCCCAAAAGTGGAGAAGTGTTTCCGCAGCTTGCGGATCACCATCTCCGACGTGAGGGATGTCAGCAAATCCACTTCGAAACCAGTTGGAGTACGAGTCGACCAGGACAAGGTAGTGGTTACCACGCCACTCGAATATGTCGTCAGCCAACGAGGACCAGGCCAAGGCAGGGGCGGGCTGTTGCAGCAGGGGCTGTCGCTGCTGGTGTGGCGCAAGACTGTTGCACGTGGAGCAGGCAGAAACTCGGTCTCGGATATATTTGGCCATTCCAGGCCAATAGAATTGGCACTGAGCGTGGGCGAGTGTTGCATCGACCCCAGGGTGTCCGCTGTGGGCTGCACAAAAGTAAAAGTCAAACAGGGAGGACGGGACCACAACTTTATGTCCCTTGACGATAACGCCATCCTGGAGCACGAGTTCGTCGCGGACCAGGAAGAAAGGCTGTGTTTCAGACGGCGCGGCGGAGCGCTTTGTTGGCCACCCTGCTTTAATCACAGAGGCAAGCTGCTGCAAAACCGGATCGGCAGCGGTGTGCTCGGCCAAAACCTGCAGCTGCTTGGTGGGAATAAAGTTAACGCCCAGTACGAGCAAGTCCTCTGTTTCGTAGGGGTGGCGAGCGCAGGAGGTACGCGGGGCGCGCGACAGGGTGTCCGCAATGTGCATCTCGGTGCCCTTCTTGTAGATTATATCAAAGTCGAAGCGCTGGAGCTGCAGCATCATACGCTGCAGTCTGGCAGGGGCAGCGTGAATCGGCTTGTTCAGGATTGTCACCAGTGGCTGGTGGTCGGTTTCGACCGTAAATCTGCTGCCGAACAAGAAGTCTCTGAATTTGGAGCAGGCGAACACCACCGCGAGCAGCTCTTTCTCGATCTGAGCGTACCGCTGCTCGGTGTCCGTCATGGTGCGGGAGGCATAGGAGACAGGATGCAGCGATCCATCGACAGACTGAAGGCAGGCCGCACCCAGGCCGAACTTGGAAGCGTCACAGGTGACGGTGATGGGGCGACCCCACGTCGAAGAACCGCAACGTCGGAGTGCTAATCAGTTTCGACTTGAGGCGGTCAAAGGCCTGCTGGTGATGTGGGAGCCAGGCCCAGGCAATATCCTTTTTTGTCAGCTGCCGCAGGGGAGCACTCAGCTCACTGAGGTTTGGTACAAACTTTCCAAGGTAGTTCACCATGCCCAAGAATCGTTGCAGACCTGGCACGTCAGTGGGGGCTGCCATTTCGGAGATGGCAGCTGCCTTCAAGGGGTCGGGCTTTAGTCCGTTAGGGGTGAAAAACATGTCCAACATACGTGACCTCTGAGACACGAAACCGGCACTTCTTGGGATTCAGCTTCAGGTGCGCCTGTCGCGCGCGATCCAGGACGCGGCGGAGGTTCAGGTCGTGCTCGGCAATGTCCTTAACCATAAACCAGGATATCATCCACGATGATGGCACATGGCAGGTCCGAGAATATCTGCTCCATCGTCCGCTGGAACACCTCGCTAGCAGAATTGATGCCGAATGGCATTCGCAGGAACTTGAATCTGCCGAACGGTGTGGCGAAGGTCGTCAGGTCAGAAGACGCTTTGTCCAACGGGATCTGCCAAAACGAGTTCTTAGCGTCTAGGACCGAAAAGATGGTGGCTTGCCCGACCTTTGCCGCCACATCCTCAACAGACCGCATGGGGTAATGTGGTCGCCTGATGGCAAGGTTTAAGTCCTTCGGGTTGATACACACGCGTATCTCGTTCTTGTCTTTCTTAATCGTGGCAACCATGGTGGAGACCCAATCGGTGGGCTCGCTAACTGCTACTAGCACCCCCTTTTCGACCATCTCGTTGAGCATCGCCTCGACCTTGTCCTTCATGGCGTGAGACACCCTGTGAGGTGCGCGGACCACGGGTTGTATATTTGGGTCAATGGAAATATGGTATGACAGTGGTAACTTTCCCAGGTCATCGTCGAACAGGTCCTGGTATTCTGCAACCGGGTCAAACGACAGTTGCACTTTGTGGACCGTGCGGTCAAAGGAGACCAGGCCAAGATCCTGGCACGCACGGTTGCCCAACAGGGTTACACAGTCAGAGTTCAAAACATAGAAAACCAGGTTTCTTGTGGCCTTTTGCAGCACGCAAGTTAAAGTGGCCCTCCCCGCAGGCCTTAGAATCTCTCCACCATAGGCGTGCAGGGTAGCATCGTCAGCAACCAGAGGCTCATTATTCCTTATCTTGTTGAAAAGATTCATGAACAAAACATTGACTTTCGCGCCAGTATCTAATTTAGCAAAGAAGGTTACACCATTGACAGTCACAGGTACGGAGGGATCATTGCGGTGGGTGGGTGTCTGTAAGAGGGTAAACACATGCGAGTCCTCGGCAGAATTAATTGGCTCTGCACCATTGCATTCAACTAAATTGGGCTGTGAGTCGAAACAGATATCAGATTGCCCCAGCATGTTTAGACTGGGTCCGGAAGCTTGTGCCTGGCTCCCACGGGAACGGAGTAAGCGACAGGAGGCTGAGAATGGTTCAGCTTTTTACAAAACTTACAGGTTTTACCAAAGGCGGGACACGTCGACAGTCTATGGTGCATGTAGTTACAGTTCGGGCACCTTTTTCGGGGCACATCGCCAGGTCCAGGGCGGGCACGCGGCAGAAAAACATTGTTTCCCATCCGAGGCTGTGGGCTCCTAAACCCAGCCAGGTTGACAGATTTATTGCCCGAGTCCCGGTGGTCCTCTTGCAAAACAACGACCTCAGACAATCTGCAGGCATGCATAGCTTTTTCCAACGTTAGATCCGGATCCCTCAAAAGCTTCACATCGCAGCTTCTGGTCACACATGCCAGTTACTAAATGTCTCTAGTGAGCTGGTCTGTCATGTCGCCAAAACGGCACCGCTGGGCGAGATGACGCAAATCAGCAATAAAACATTCAACATGTTCATCCGGCAACTGTCTCCTTGTAAAGAACCGTGCCCTCTCTAGAATGCGGTTCGAGGGCAGGTCACAAATCTCCCTGAACTTACGTAGCAGGCAAGCGGGGTCGTCGGCAGACTCTGCAGGAGTAATCACCTCGTCATCGACGCCCAGGACCGCTGGAGCGTAGGTGAAAGTTCTGGCTCTCTTCATGGCATCAGGTCCGACAAGGTTGAGTAGGAGGGAAGCTTTAAGGGAGTCAGGATCAGCACGGTGTGCGACGTTGACAAAGTGTGTGAAATCAAATTCAAACGTGGCCCAGCGCTCAGAGATGTCGGCATCGAAGACAAGCTGCTCGGGCTTTCTGCAAGAGGACGCCATGGCCAGAGAGATCAAAAGCACAAAAAACACAAATCAAAAAAAAGAAATAAAAACCGATAAACAGGAGACGCAAGTATCTTCCAGCTTTGACACCATGTAAATGAAAACTTTACAAGCTCTTAAGTGTGCAACATCTTTTAATGATAGCACTGGGTATTACATACACCTTCAAGCACAGGCTACATTCTTCTACTGCTGTGCCCAGGAAGGGGAAGGCGTTATGATTGATGTTAACTGGGCGGGGTTAATGGGAGTGAGGTAACTATATTATTGGTTGCATATAAACCATCTACACCCACCATATCCATTGATTATTTTAGCCCTAAGAGCTAAATTTAACTCTCATCCTCTCTTCTCCCCTCATTCGCCTGCGCTCCGAGGAATGGTGTCCCAGCCGACTCAACCCATCGCCATAGCTTAGACCATCGAGTCATGGCAACATCCTCATAAATCTTGTCTGTATCATTTCCAGATTAACAAAATCTTTCCTCTGGCATGAAGCCCAGAATTGAACACAATAATTTAAATGCGGCCTCAAAAAGATCTTGTAAAACTGCAAGATGACCTCCCAACTTCTATACAGTACTCTGACTAATGAAGTCCAATTTGCCAAAAGCCTTTTTGCCCACAAGATCTACCTGCGATCCCACCATGAAGGAATCATCACCTAAACTGCTGGATCGCTCTGCTCTACAACACTCCACCTACCCCTTCCGTTCACTGTTTAGGCCCTGCCCATGTTACACTTCCCAAAATGCAACATCTCACATTTCTCTGTATTAAATTCCATCAACGATTCCATAGCCCACCTTGCAACTCGATCAAGATCCTGCTGCAAATTTTCACTACCATCTTCACTACCTGAAAATGCACCCACTTTTGTATCATCTGCATACTTGCCGTGTGTGGAAAATGGTCTTGACATGGTGGATTTGGATTGAGAATTGGACGTTACAACACGTAAAGCCTATACGGGGCGTTTTAGTAATAATCTAGTCGTTTCAGGCCACTGTTTTGCAAAGGGAAGTGGATGAATATTATTGGAAGTGCAGACAGTAAGCGTGATTCGTAATGCAGATTATCGGCACTTAACTGTGTTCTTGTTAAATGGCAATGCAGTGCATCAAGTAAAGATTACTGGGTTAGAACCGAAAGATTCTACACATCTCGTACAATTTCCTTTTAAAATAGCTGGGGAAAAATGTAAATACTTGGTATTGAAATCACTAGATGATATCAAGACATGCTTAATGCAAACTATAACCCTGTACTTAAAAAAACTACATAATTTAATAAAATTCTGGAAAACGCTTCCGATGTCCTTAATAGATCGAATAAATGCCATTAAAATGATTCTATACCTGTTCTAATCAATCCCAGTATACCTACCCAAAACGTTTTTTTTGAAATTGGACTCAGATATTACAAATTTTATTTGGGATTATAGGTCCCATAGAATACATAGACCACACCTGAATAAACCCAAAGTCGTAGCGGGGTTAGCACTCCCTAATTTCATGTATTATTATTGGTCAGTAAATATTAGAAATATGATTCAATTGTTGGATAACTCACCTCAACAACCGGAGAGGATCATTATGGAGAAAGAGGACTGCTCCCCTCTTAATATTGGTGCGATCCTTCTCTCACCAATGACGGTGAATAATACAAACTACAACAAAAAAACCCAATTATACATAGTACAATCAGAATTTGGAAACAAAGAAAATACAACTTAAAATTAAGAAACTTATCTCTCCCATCTCCTATTGCTAAAAACCCTCTGTTTAAACCCTCAATTATAGATAAAGCATTTAAACAATGGGAAAGAGCAGGAATTAAAACGTTGGGAGATTTGTATGAAACGGGAAAACTACTATCATTTAAAGAATTACAACTAAAATACAATCTGGGTAACAATCAGTATTTTAAATATTTCCAAATATGTGATTATCTGAAAAAACATGGACAAGAATTTTACAAAATGCCATCAGACTTACTAGATGAAGCAATGAATACAAAGGCGGAATCAGCAAATTTAATTTCATATATAATTAATATTATACTAAATGCAGTAATACCAACAACGGAATATTTCAGAGGTGAGTGGGAAAACGAATTAAGCATAAACATTTCCAATGAAAGGTGGAAAGAGTACTTATTAAATGTGCATAAATGCTCAATTAACGCAAAACACACTTTAATACAATTTAAAATTTTACACAGATTATACTACTCAAAAACTAAATTAAATAAATTCTTCCCCAACGTATCGCCATTTGTGATAAATGCCAGTTTCAATAAGCTACTAAAGCGCACTCGTTCATCTTTTATACAAAAATTCAAAGGTTTTGGATTGAAATCTTTGAAATCTTCAAAAAATTGTTTAAAATAAAAATGACACCAAACCCAGAATAGATTATTTTTGGAATGACAGAAGGTAGTTCGGTATTAAATGTGTATCAAAAGAATCGATTTGATTACGGCTTAATAATAGGAAAAAAATATTTCCTGTTAATCTTAAAATTCTGGAAAAATGCTCCCATACCAACATGTGTGGATTTCAAACTATGTTTGAAACACTACATCTAGAAGATATTAGACTCCGCCTGGCAGGAAAATCAGATCGTTTCATTCATAGAATTGCTAGCAAGATAGGGTGCAAGAATACCTCGGGTCTTGGTGGGGGGGGGGGGGGGGGGGGGGGATGAAAAACTCTGAAGTTGGTGGATTCCTTTTGCGTGATATATATAATATAGTAACTGGCTTTTATTTCTCTTTTTCTTTCTCTATTTTTTTCTTTTTCGTTTCTAGGGTCTATCTCTTAATCCCCTTTCTCTAATTCTTTGACCAAGGTTTTTTTTCTCCCCTTTGGCACGCTCTTTCACGTTCACAACACTTTTCACCTACTTTACCCTCTTTCTTTGTATTCTTGTTTCGTAAAAGTCATAAAATTATGGGGTACAATGATTGTAACAATATATATGTGATGTACACTAATGTATTTACCTCTATTAAATAAAAAATAAAATAAAATAAAATAAAATATTACTGCGTTATCCCCCTGGTTAAGAAAATCTGACATACGTGTGATATAGGAGAGGGGAATGACGGTGGCAGAAGCGTGATGGAACATGCATAGACAGACAGCAGGAAAATGACGATGAAGGAAAAATGTTCCCCATGTTGGGGGCTGGGGGGGGGGGGGGGGGGGTGGGGGGGGGGGGGGGGGGGGGTCCGGACAAAGGGGTCATTGTTTGAAAATGAGTTGTAAGCCATTTAGGACTGAGATGAGGAAAAACATTTTCACCCAGGGAGTGGAATGTGTGGAATTATCTGACAGAGACTATAGTGGTGGGCAATTCACTGGATCTTTTCGACAGAGTTAGAATTAGCTCTTAGGGCTAAAGGAATCGATGTATATGTGGAAAAAGCAGGAAGGGCATATTAATTTTAGATGATCAGCCATGATCACATTGATCGGCAGAGCTGGTTCAATGGGCCGAATGGGCTACTCCAGCCTCTATTTTTCAATGTTTCTATGGAGATCGTGTGATAAACAAGAGTCAATAGAAAATATTAATACGTGAATTAGTGTCGCAAGATGGGGAACCAATCAAAGAGAAGATGAAGAATAAAAGCTGCTCGACCTACTCCTCATCTATTAGGTTTCCCACTGGACTTTTACCCTTACTATTCATTCTTTATGAGACCAACAAGCGAAGGCACGTTTGGAAATAGAGAATATGAACGAGACATTGCACAACCCTGTGAGATTTCAGAGCCAAAGAAAAGCAACATCAACATTTAATTCGTGTGCAGCGAGTTATTTAATAAAGCCACTTGGACGCCCGCGGAGCCAGTCGTAACACAGTAGCAAGGATTATCTTAAAGAATCGCATAATTGTCACAGTTAAGGTCATCCTACGGCCATTGTTCTGTTGGAAGGGGTCAGCAAGGATGTTGCCAGGACTAGAGGGTGTTAGCTGTAGAGAGAGATTGGTGTGGCTTTGGCTCTATTCCTTCGAGCGCAGGAGGATGACCGCTGATCATATACAGGTGTATACAATCATGAGTGGAATAGATCGGTTAGAAGCACAGTGTATCTTGCGCAGAGTAGGGGCATAGAGGACCAGATGACATAGGATCAAGGTGATGGAGCAAATATTGACTAGGAATCTGAGGGGTAACCTTTTCAAATTAAGTGTGGTTGGTGTATGGTACAAGCTACCAGAGGAGGGAGTTGAGGCTGGGACTATCCCAACGTCCAGAAACAGAGGGACAGGTACATGGATAGGACCGGTTTGGATGGACATGGGCAAAGCGCAGGCAGGTAGGACTAGTGTAGCTGGGACATGATGGCTGCTGTGGGTAAGTTGGGCCGAAGGGCCCGTTTCCACACTGTATCACTCGACGACTCTACCCCTCTAAATGAAAATTATATCCAACACGCTGTATGATGACTCGGGGAAGAACAAATACGGCTCAATTGACTCTTTGAAAAACTTGGACTACGATTTAAACACTTTCACGACTAGATTCAAGGGAGCCCTCGCCAGGTTCCACAGCTCTTGCCTGAATCGTCTCTGGGTTAAGATATAAATACACGTGTTGGTGCAGGAACTGAGCATTTGCAGCATAAATGCAGCGGCTTGGGCGATGTAATTTGGGTCAGAATAAGAATAATACCTGACATCTGTTAATCTTCTGTAAATATTAAACAGAACATTTGTCAACCACAGCAATATAAAACTGCCCGTTATACTGAAGAGCAACACGATAGATTTCTTCCGGTTGTCCATCTCCGGGTCTTTGTCGTTCTCTCCATTGCTGCGGCTCCGGAACCCTCTGCGGACTCTACTTGCTGCTAAAATCCGTCTGACCGTCAGAATATTGAGCAATAAAATCAGAAAGAACGGGATAAAGGGGGTTATCATACGATCAATCAAGTCAAATGCGGCCCAAGATTCTGAAGTTAGGAAATGCATTGAAACATGACAGCCCAAGGGAACACCGTTAATGTAACGGCCGGGTTCATATATAAAGTACCAGGGTACACTCACCAAACAGCCCAGCACACACACTGTTCCCACAACTATAGCCGCTGTTCTCTCTGTACAATATCTCGTTTTCAGCTTCTCACAACAAATGGCCACACATCGATCAAACGTGAAAGCGACTGTTACCCAGACAGAGATAGCCGTGGCCGCTGCGAGCAAGACGATATTGAGACTGCACACGGGAGTGATGCGTAGGAAAGAATTTGGGAAATAATACCGACCAGTCCACCTCAGTAGGGGATTAGTGAGAACGAATAGGAAGTCGGACGCCGCCATGGCGATCAGATAGCGAGTGACACATTTCGAGAGACCGCAGTTTCCTCTGGACAGGATCACGATCGCAATCAAGTTAACTGTAAGATAGGGGAAAGAAAAGACAGATATTGCTGTTTAGTTCCACTGCCGGGGCAGCTGCTTGACAATTTCAGGCGAACATGTCCACTTTCTTTGCTGTGTATTGGTACGAAAAGGTTTAACTGAACAGTTCAGCGATGCAGGAGGATTCACAAAGTACATTTGAAACTCAGGTAACTGAATTACGTTGTGTGTAAACTGAGTCTGTTTTCAATCGGAGAAATCAGTGAGGTCTTGTGTTAAAGAATGAACTGCAGATGCTGGAGAATCGAGGGTACACAAACGGCTGGAGAAACTCAGCGGGTGCAGCAGCATCTAAGGAGCGAAGGAGATAGGCGATGTTTCGGGTCGAGACCCTTCTTCCAATCAGTGAGGTCGATGTGTAAACTGGGAAGAAATATGGGTGACTGATCAATTCTGCGGAAAATCCAAATATGGGCATCGTGAACACCCAGAGCTTTGGAGAAGGGGTGGGTGTGAAGGCGATAAATAGAGCATGTTCTGCTGCGGAACATATATTGCACAGCCTAGTTGCGCAAGTTATCGTAATCGGAGATCGAGGTCGCGACGAAAAAAGGCGGCTGGGCGTGGAAGGGGTGGTGTGCTGAGAACAAGAAGGAGTTCCCTGGTGGGAGTTCGGGTAACGATGAAGGGAGTAACACAATTTCAGGACACGTTGTAACTTTATCTGCGACTTATAGCAACCTTCTTTCGTGTGGCGTGCACAGCCTAAAGTTCTTGGACAACTTGTTCTATTTGATCTTCCGTTTCGTGCACGTCGAGTTGATTGCATTGGTCGAAACAGGGCGGACCACGTGAAGGTTGCAATTTTCCACCTCATGACAACCTTTTTGTGTACCGTGTACGAAAAAACAGATAGTCTCACGGTACATGTGACAATAAAGTATCTTTGTCTGTCTGTCTGTCTGTCTGTCTGTCTGTCTGTCTGTCTGTCTGTCTGTCTGTCTGTCTGTCTGTCTGTCTGTCTGTCTGTCTGTCTGTCTGTCTGTCTGTCTGTCTGTCTGTCTGTCTGTCTGTCTGTCTGCCTGTCTGTCTGTCTGTCCGTCCGTCCCGGCAAATCTTTAACTGGAAGCAAATGTCACAGAATAATTATCCTGTGAACCGAGAGCAGATCGAACGAACTTTTTAGAGACAGAGATACAGATACAGCGAGGAAACAGGCCCTTCGGCCTATCTAGTTCGCGCAGACCAGCGAACCCCGCACATTAATACATGAACACTAGAGACAATTTACACATTCAGCAAGCCAATTAACCGTCTTTTGTAGTGGGAGGAACTGAAGTTCTCGGAGAAAGCTCACGCAGGTCACGGGGAGAAAGTACGAACGCCGGACAGATTCAGGATTGAACCCGAGTCTCCGCGCTGCAAGCGCTGCAAGGTAGCAACTCTACCGCTGCGCCACTGTGTCGCCCTCGCGAGACACAACATGGTGTGTAGTAACTAAGCGGGTCAGGCAAATCAGCGAACAGCTTACAACCCAGCGGTATGAATATTGATTTCCCTCGCGTCGAGTAATCCTTGCAATCCCTCTCTCTCCGTCCCTCCCGTACACTAGTCGTTCTGTTCGTTTCATTGTGGTCCTGCTTAGTTTCGCGGTTTCACTCGTTAATTTCGCTCGTTATCTGCTTCTCCACAGCCAACAATGGACCATTGTGGGCTCCACCTTTCCCTGATCGTCGTTGCTGGCTTTGATTTGTCCTTTTGGACAACTTTCATTCATTTACTCTTTGTACCTCTTCATATCTGTAGTTTCCCCTCACCCGTGACGCCCAGTCTGAGAGAAGGTCAGGACCCGAAACGTTACCTATTCCTTTTCACCAGAGATGTTACCTGTCCCTGCTGAGTTACCAGCATATTCAGTGCCTCCCTTCAAATCTTTTATTGTTGCTGCTTTACGGGCCTACTTTACAGGAAGGTAACAAATAGCCACACCGTAAACAATAAGAAAGTAACCTATTATTATTCCTATGTAACTGGACCATGGCGTTCTAATCCTCAATACTCTATACACCCTTACCGGTGATTGGTTGAACTCACTGAAATAAACCATGGGAAACAGCCTACTCGGCGCACCACGTCCACGCCGATCACCGATCACCCGTTGAAATTAGTTCAATATGGAGTTCAATCTGGTCCCATAAGTGCGAGAATGTGCAGAGGCCAATAAACCTACAAACCTGCCGATGTGGGAGGCGGGGGATACCGAAGCACCCAAAATAAATATGCATGGTGACATGGAGAAGGTGTAAACTCCACACCGATAGCACCCTGGATTAGAATCGATCCTGGGTCTCTGTGGTGGCAGCTATTTTAGCGGCGCCAGGTTGTCGCCTTGTGCTTATGCAAATGAACATAACATATGCAGTTGATCTATGCCCTGCATGCAAACCAATTTGGGGGGAAAAAACGTATGAAACAAGTTTTAATCTTGTCGATAACGGCATGCACAAGAACCAGCGTACCCGTCAGGTGAGGCAAGAAAATTACTGGGAACATGTTTGCTTCAAATTTACCAGCAACGGCAACGTCCAAGAAATACAGAGCAACTTCGGCATTAGCGTCATTTCAGTTCCCCATGTCAGCCTGGTATGTGCGCCCTTACGTAGAATAAAAACCGCACCCGTGAGAGAAATACTTTCCCGCAAAATCAGGCGATGGGTTGATCGAGAGACACGTTCTACGTTTCCCTAGGATTTTCCACCCCAACAGGGCACACCTCATCATCGTGACTTAATATATTTCACTTGCCTGACTCACCACATGTCAAAACATTTAATACACATTATCAGTCAACGAACGTAACGAACGCAATCTCAACACAGCAAGAACAAATGATGATGGGGATTAAATAGCAAAACTAGAAACTCGGGAGAAAAACATCAGAAACTGCTGTTAACACGACGGCAGGCCAGGCAGCATACTAGAAAAGATAGAATGTAGAAACGAGGAACTGCAGAGACTGGTTTCACACAAAAGAATGAAGAATTATTTTCCCGATGGGAAACGTCACCTATCCTTGTTTTCCAGAGATGCCGTCTGACCGGCTGAGTTATTCCAATACTTCAGATCATATCTTGTTCGAAGTGAAATATTCTAACTTTCAGACGCCGATGTACTGCATCTACAGATCGTCCAAACACCGAACTGAAGTTATTGCGGAGCTAGGAACAATTCAGTCTGAGGGCGAGATTTGGCTCAACAAAAGAGATGCGAGAAGAAACGATATTGTTACAACACAATTCCACATGGCAAACAGATTGAGCGAGCCAAAGGGTTTCACGTATTCCGCGCAGTAAACTAAACTATATCATTGAACTTGGAGCAGGCGACTTACTCGGAATTCCGATTGCTGAAATGATGGGATAATAAATACGCTCGATGCGCATGATTGGTGCTAACGCCATTGTCGAGAGAAGCTTCGGCGACAGCTCCGGCGAACTCTCTGATTTAAAGCATTCCAAGGATTCATGCTTTATATGGGAGATAGTAACTCCCCGAACACATCCATGCCGTTGATCATTAGCTCCCGAACAACGTTACACCCGCGACAACAAACTCATTATTGCTGGATCATTCGTCCTGTTGAAAATAAAGTAGTTAAATCAAAATAAACATGTCAAATATACGTAATTGATCGAGTCAGCCTCGTCAGACTGGACGAACACCAAGATGTTGTAGTATTGATAAAGCGATTATGTAAATCCAATTTTACCGGATACCGTTTCGTGAAGTCAGATAGCTAAAACGATGATGCATTTCTTAATTTTACATTTGAGTTGACATTGGTTCGGTGATCTCAACTGTTAACTCACAGGAAAATGAAAATCAGGGCAAAGTGTAAATTCAGTGACGAAAGCAGGCCCTGTCACTATGTTTCTGAGTTTTCATTGAACCGAATTCTGAGCCGGTATTAGTTTAGTTTAGTTTAGTTTGGTTTAGTTTATATTAGTTTAGTTTGGTTTAGTTTAGTTTTGTGTAGGTTAGGTTAGTTTAGTTTAGTTTAGCTTAGTTTAGATATACAGCGCGGAGACAGGCCCTTAAGCACACGGAGTACGCGCAGACCCACCATCTCCGCATAATCACTCTATGGAACACGCACTAAGCACAATTTACAATTTTACCAGGCGAATTAGCCAACAAACTTGCACGTCTTTGGAATATGGGAAGAAACAGGGGCACCCGGAGAAAACCCACGAAGGTCACGGGGAGAATGTAAAAAATCCATGAAGCCAGCACCCGAAATGAGAATCGAACCGGGATCTCAGGCGCTGTAAGTCTGCAATCTTCCGCTGCGTCAAGGTGCCGCCCCCCAATTCGTAAATTAAATCACTTTTCATAAAAAAAACATCAGAGCTGATCGGTGATACTTGAGCAGGTAGTATTAAAGGCTGTCTCTCTTCGGTTTAAACCATTTTCTGCAGTTCCTTCCTACAAAGTGTTACAGGGTGGTGAGAGAACATGCCTAATTCATATTCCTCTCTCGAATATTTTCTGAATTTTCATCCTGGCTTCTCCAAAGTAGACGATCAAGGTGGCGATTATAATGGGTGCAGATATTTGGCTTCTGTCTGCTCGTGATCGCCTCCAACATACGAACTTGCCGGGCGAGACGGACGGAGATACAGTGGCTTAACAGTTATCTTCAGCGCAACTACAGTTGAGAATTATTAGTGACCCGGGATTTCAGGAGCTCGGAGCAATTCTGACATCTGTAATGAGAAGTGTGTTTAAAGTCTTCAAATTAATACAGGCAGGCTATGAGAAGTGGTACCGATATCGATTTTTTTTGTCGGGCGAACCGAGATACAGTAAAATGCGTGTTTTGCAGTCGGATTGCAGTAAAGCAAAACACAGAATGCTAGAGAAACCTTGTAGGTCTGAGAGCATCTGTGGAACGAATGGACAGTCGACGTTTCTGATCGTAACCATTTTTCAGACTAATCGGTGAGATGCAGCATAATTTCCTTCCTTGTCCGTTCCCTCAGGAAATACTGCCTGACACATTGAATTCCTCTGTCTCCACTATTTTGTGTTCAGGTCATTATTCGAATGTTTGCAGTCCCTTGTGTCTCCAAACCACATTATACGTGAGTACAAGAAAGCCATGCACAAGTACATATGGTAATACAATCGGGAAAGTGTCGAATAAGCGTTTCGATCACATATTTAAACTACCATCTTAAAGTAAACTTGTTTCAATCTGTAAGAAACGCGGGAGAATTTAAACTGTTCGTGGCGCGTTAGTGGGAGCAGCTGACGCTCTGTAGGGCGCTGGTCAGGGTGCATTTGGAGTATTGTGAGCAATTTTGGACAACATATCTGAGAAAGGATGTGCTGGCTCTGGAGAGGGTCCAGTGGACGTTTACAAGAATTATTCCCGGAATGCGTGGGTTAACATATCATGCGCGTTGGACGGCACTGGGCATGTACTAGCTGGAGAGATAGATTCTTGATTCATACGGGTGTCAGGGGATATGGGGAGAAGGCAGGATAATGGGCTAATGAGGGAGAGATAGATCAGCCATGGTTGAATGGGGGAGTAGACCTGATGGGCCGAATGGCTTAATTATGCCCGCTGACAGGAGGGATATGAACAGGATGTGCTGACATTTCATTTCCGACTCAGAAAGGTGCGGGAGAATTTAAAAGGTGAGTGGCGGAAGTGGAGCCAGATGAAGGTCGGCAAACCTGAGAGGCGGGGCAACAGAAAGTGATCCAGTGGAATGGTCGGAGCTAATATATTGGCCAATTAAGAAGCTGATATAAATAAAACAAATACTAGGGGGAGCGGTGTATTAGGGGCGGCCGCATTGAGGTGAAGTGCTGTTCTGAGGGCAAGCGTGAGTATCTGGTTTAGGAGCCTTTCGCGAAGAAGCCGGGGCAAGTATGTTGTCATGATGCGGACAGGAGGGCACGACATACAGCCACGTCGTCACGCCCAAGGCCCGGGAACGAAGGTGGGTGACAAAGAGCAATGTAAATGAACACGGAGTGCAAGTGACCACTGTGGCCGCCCTCCTATAAAAACAGATACACCATTTTCGATGTTATCGGGGAAATAGCATATTAAGTATGAAAATCTGTTCTTGCCCGAGATGTTCTCATTCTCTTGGAACGCCCCGAGGTCATCCAACTGCAGCTCCAGTCCCCCAAAGTAACTGAGCCAAGAAAGAGCGAGAAGAAAATTACAACATACCTAGTCAGGAACAGATTTTATCTTATCCTCCTGTCCGCATCAGGATTACATTCTTGCCCCAGCCTCTTCGCCAAAGGCACCTGAACCAGATGCTCACACTTACCATCAACATAGCAGTTCACCTCAACACGGACGTCTGTAATAGGGGCTGGTGGAATCAAGGGATATGGGGAGAAGGCAGGCACGGGTTATTGATTGGGAACGATCAGCCATGATCTCAATGAATGGCGGTGCTGCCTCAAAGGGCCGAATGGCCACCTCCGGCACCTATTTTCTATGTTTCTATGTTTCTACTACACGGCTCCACTAGTCCTTGCCTTATTTACATCAGCTTCTTAATTATCTTGGAAGCTCTGACCAATCCACTGTTTAACTATCTGATGTTCCGCCTCTCCGATTTAACGGCATTCAGCTGGCTCTAATATTCTGCCACACACCTTTTAAATTCTCCCGCACTTTTCTCGGACTGAAAAGGAATGTCAGCACCTCCTGTTCGTGTCCCTCCTGTCAACTGTCTTCATAAGGTCATAAGTGGTAAGGGCATAATTAAGCCATTGGGCCCATCAGGTCTCCTCCCCCATTCAATCATGGCTGATCTATCTCTCCCTCATATCCCCTTATATCCTACCTCCTCGCGATAACCCCTGACACGCGTACTAGAATCAAGAATCTATCTCTCCAGCTGGTACATGCCCAGTGCGGTCAAAGGTTCATCATATGTTAACCCACGCATTCCGGAGATAATTATTGTAAACCTTCCCTGGACCCTCTCCAGGGCCAGCACATCCTCCCTCAAATATGGTGCCCAGAATTGCTCACAATACTCCCAATGCAGCCTGAACAGCGCCTTATAGAGTGTCAGCTGGTCCCACTGATGCGCCATGAACATTTTAAATTCTCCCGCGTTTGTTCTAGAGTGAAACAAATTTAGCTTATGATGGTAGTTTAAAGATGTAGTCGTAATGCTTATTCTGCACTTTTCCAATTTTATTACCATATGTACTTGTGCATGGCTTTCTGTTTCTCACGTATAGCGTGCTTTGGAGACACAAGGAACTGCAAACATTCGAATCTTGACCTGAACATGAAATAGTGGAAACAGATGAATCCAATGTGTCAGGCAGTATTTCTGGAGGGAACGGACAGACTTTTAATGTAATGATGTTTCTTCACACTGATTAGTCTAAACAATGGTTACGACCAGATACGTTCGACTGTCCAGATGCTGTCTGACCCATTAAGGTTTCTACAGCATTTTCTGTTTTGCTTTACTGCAATCCGACGGTATCAATAACACCCATTTTACTGTATCTCGGTTCGCCCGTCAAAAATAAACCGACAACGGTACCAATTCTAAAAGCCTGTCTGTATTAATTTGAAGACTTTAAACACACTTCTCATTGCAAATGTCAGAATTGCTCCGAGCTCCTGAAATCCCGGGTCACTAATAATGCTGAAGTGTGGTTGCGCTGAAGATTAGTGTTAAGCCACTGTGGCTCAGTCCGTCCCGCCCCACAAGTTTCGTATGTTGGAGGCGATCACGAGCAGACAGAAGCCAAATATCTGCACCCATTATAATCCCCACCTTGATCGTCTACTGTGGAGAAGCCGAGATGAAAATTCTGAGTTTAAAAAAAAGTGATTTCATTTAAAAATTGGGGGCGGCACGGTGACGCAGCGCCTGAGACCCGGGTTCGATTCTCACTACGGGTGCTGTCTCCATGGAATGTTTACGTTCTCCCTGTGACCTTGGTGGGTTTTCTCCGGGGGCTCCTGTTTCTTCCCATAATCCATAGACATACAAGTTTGTATTCCACACAGCCACCACCCTCTGAGTAAAGAAGTTCCCCCTCACGTTACCCCGAAACCTCTGTCCCTTATTTTTAATATCATGCCCTCTTGTTTGAATCTTCCCTACCCTCAATGGGAAAAACGTATCCACGTCAACTCTGTCTATCCCTTTCATCATTTTAAAGACCTCAATCAAGTCCCCCCTTAACCTTCTGCGCTCCAAAGAATAAAGACCTAACTTGTTCAACCTTTCTCTGTAACATAGTTGCTGGAACCCTGGCAACATTCTAGTAAATCTCCTCTGTACTCTCTCTATTTTGTTGACATCCTTCCTATAACTAGGCGACTAAAATTGTACACCATACTCCAGAATTGGTCTTACCAATGTATTGTACAATTTTAACATTACTTCCCTACTCCTATATTCAATGCTCTCTGATTTATAAAGGCCAGCACACCAAAGGCTTTCTTTACCACCCTATCTACATGCGATTCCACCTTCAGGGAACTATGCACAGTTATTCCTAGATCCCTCTGTTCCACAGCATTCCTCAATTCCCTACCATTTACCATGTACGTCCTATTTTGATTTTTCCTGCCAAGATGTAGCACTTCACACTTATCAGCATTAAACTCCATCTGCCATCTTTCAGCCCACTTTTCCAAATGGCCCAAATCTCTCTGTAGACTTTGAAAATCTACTTCATTATCCACAACACCACCTATCATAGTATCATCTGCATATTTACTTATCCAATTTTCCACCCCATCATCCAGATCATTGATGTACATGACAAACAACAGTGGACCCAACACAGATCCCTGAGGCACCCCGCTGGTCACCGGCTTCCAACCTGACAAACAGCCATCCAGCATTACTCTCTGACATCTCCCATTCAGCCACTGTTGAATCTATCTTGCTACTCCGCCATTAACACCTAAAGATTGAACCTTCTTAAACACCCTTCCATGGGGAACCTTGTCAAAGGCCTTACTGAAATCCATATAGACAACATCCACTGCTTTACCCTCATCAATTTCCCTAGTTACCGCTTCAAAAAATTCAAGAAGGTTTGTCAAACATGACCTAAATGTAAAATTAGGAAAGGCATTCTCGTTTTAGCTATCTGACCACAAAAGTGAATCCGGTAAAATGGGCTTTACATCATCGCTTCATCTATTCTACAATATCTTGGTGTTCGTCCAGTCCCGGTACAAGGCTGAGTCGCTCAATTAGGTATATTTGACATGTTTATTTTAATGTAACAACTTTATTTTCAACGCGACGAATGATCCAGCATTAATGAGTTTGTTGACGCGGGTGTAACGTTGTTCAGGAGCTAATGATCAACGGCATGATTGTGTTCGGGGAGTTACTATCTCCCATATAAAGCATGAATCCTTGGAATGCTTTAAATCAGAGAGTTCGCCGGAGCTGTCGCCGAAGCTTCTCCCAACAATGGCGTTAGCACCAATCATGCGCATCGAGCGTATTTATTATCCCATAATTTCAGCAATCGGAATTCCGAGTAAGTCGCTGGCTCCAAGTTCAATTATATCGTTTAGCTTACTGCGCGGAATACGTGAAGCCCTTTGGCACGCTCAATCTGTTTGCCATATAGTTTCTTCTCGCATCTCTTTTGTTGAGACAAATCTCGTACTCAGAGAATTAACGTCCTCCGGATCCGCATTAACGTCTGTTCGGTGTTTGGACGATGGGTGGACGCAGCATAACGGCGTCTAAAATTTAGAATCTTTCATTTCGAACAAGAAAGGATGTGAAGTTCTGGAATAACTCACCCGGTCAGACAGCGTCTCTGGAAAACAAGGATAGGTGACGTTTCCCATCAGGACAGTTCTTCATTCTTTTGTGTGAAACCAGAATCTGCAGTTCCTCGTTTCTACATTATCTCTTTTCTAATATGCTGCCTAGCCTGCCATCGTGGTTACAGCATTTTCTGTTTTTTTATATTGAGTTTCTAGTTTTTCAATTTAATCCCCATCATCGTTTGTCTTTGCTGTGCTTAGATTGCGGTGGTTACGTTCGTGAACTGATAATTGTTGCAGAATATCATGGACCGTGTACCTGGTAAGATGTGGTCTGGCAATATATTTTCCATGTTAGGATTGTGCTGTACCTGGAGAGGGAAAGAAAAATTATTTCTGAACTGTTGTCGTTGAACTTTTGGCGATAGGGCTCGGGCATGTGAGTGGTGTTAATGGCATAACATGGATACGTAAAATAGATGCATTTTGAAGATGACACACCGCTGTGCCGCTGTGGGCGATGAGGACTTGTAATGCTTAGGGTGAAAACGTTTGGTGTTAGACATCCATCTCGCGTACGGGTGCTACCAGACTCTGAACGATGTAGGAAATGTGGTGTCAGGCAAGTGAAATATATTGTCTCAATGTTGAGGTGTGGCCTGTTGATGGTGGAAAATCCTAGGGAAACGTTGAACGTCTCTCTCGCCCAACCCATCACATGATTTTGCAGGACAGTATTTCTCGGACTTGTGCGGTTTTATTCTGCGTAAGGGCGCACAAACCAGGCTGACAGTGGGGAACTGGGGTAACCCTCGTACTGTGCTGATGCCGAAGTAGCTCTGTATTTCTTGGATGTCGCCGTTTCTGGTAAAGTTGAAGCAACAATGTTCCCTGTAATTTTCTTGCCTCGCCTTAGGGGTACGCTGGTTACCGTTCATGCCGTTATCGATAAGACTAAAAATGGTTTCATGCGTTTTTTGTTCCAATTTGGTTTGCATGCAGGGCACAGATCAACTTCAGATGTTGAACTAATTTCAACGGGTGATCGGTGATCGGCGTCGGCTCGGAGGGCCGAGTGGTCTGTTTCCCTGTGTTTCTTTCAGTGAATGCAATCAATTAATCAATCAATCACCTGTAAGGGTGCACAGATTATTTCGGATTAGAACGCCATGGTCCTGTTGCATTGGATAAATAATAGCTTACCCTCTTATTGTTTACGGAATGGCTATTTGTTGCGTTCCTGTAAAGTAGGCCCATAAAGCAGCAGCAATAAAATATTTGTAGGGAGGAACTGAAGATGCTGGTAACTCAGCGGGACAGGTAACATCTCTGGAGAAAAGTAATAGGTGACGTTTCGGGTCATGAATTTTCTTCAGACTGGGCGTCACGGTAGAGAGAAACTACAGATATGAAGAGGTATAAAGAGCAAATGAATAAAATATATCCAAAAGGACAAATCAAAGCCAGCAGCTCCGATCAGGGGAAGGTGGAGCCCACAATGGTTCATTGTTGGCTGTGGAGAAGATGATAACGAGTGAAATTAACTTGTGAAAAAGCGAAAGTAAGCAGGACGACAACGAAACTATCAGAACGACTAGTGTTCACGACGACGAGAGGGAATACAAGGGTTACTAGAAGGTAGAAAAATCAACATTCATACCGCTGGGTTGTAAGCTGTCCGCTGATTTACCTGACCGTTGAGTTACTACTTTTGTGAATCGTCAGGGCGGCACAGTTGCGCAGCGGTAGAGTTGCTGCCTTGCAGCGCTTGCAGCGCCGGGGACCCGTGTTCGAACCTGAGTACGGGTGTTGTCTGGCCGGAGCTTGTTCGTTCTCCCCGTGACCTGCGTGGGTTTTCTGCAAGATCTTCGATTTCCCCCATTATAAAAGCGTACGGGTATGTAGGTTAATTGGCTTTGTGGATGTGGTCTGGGCGAACTCGATAGACCGAAGGGCCTGTTTCCTCGCTGTATATGTATCTCTATTTCTAAAATGTTTGTTCGATCTGCTCGCGGGATAATTATATTGTGACTCTTGATCCAGTCAAAGATTTGACGGGACGAACAGACGACAGACAGACAGACAGACAGACAGACTGGCAGGCAGGCAGGCAGACAGACAGACAGACAGACAGACAGACAGACAGACAGACAGACAGATAGACAGACAGACAGACAGACAGACAGATAGACAGACAGACAGACAGACATGGTACTTTATTGTCACAGGTACCGTGAACGTGCAGTGAAATTGTTTTGTTTTTGCGGACAAAGTACACAAAAGAATCGCCAGAAGTCACATATCAAGTTACAAAGTCCCCTGAAATATTGTTGGTCCCTTCTTCGTTCCCCCATCTCACACCACTACCAAAGGTGCTTCTTATGTCCCCCCCCCCACCCCACCACCACCACAATCCACGCCCGGCACCCTTTGTTCTTCGTCACCTCGACCTTCGATTACGATAACTTGCGCAACTAGGCTGTGCAATAAATGTTGCGCAGCAGAACATGCTCTATTTATCGCCTTCACACCCAAATCTCTATTTATCGCCTTCACATCCAAATCTCCGTATGTTCACGATGCCCAAGTTTGGGTTTTCCCGATGAATTGATCAGACGCTCATTTTTCTTCCCAGGCTAACACATCGACTTCACTGAGTTCTCCGATGGAAAACAGACTCAGTTTACACACAACGCAATTCACTTTTACCTGAGTTTCAAATATATTCTGTAAATCTTCCTGCATCGCTGAATTGTTCAGTGAAACATTTTCGGACCAATGCACAGCCGAGAACGTGGACATTTCCGCGTGGATTTGTCAAGCAGCTGCCCTTCCACTGGGAGTAAACAGCAATATCTGTTCTTTCTTTCCCCTCTCTTACAGTTAACTTGATTGCGATCGTGATCCTGTCCAGAGGGAACTGCGGTCTCTCGAAATGTGTCACTCGCTATCTGATCGCCATGGCGGCGTCCGACTTGCTATTCGTTCTCAGTGATCCCCTATTAAGGAGGACTGGTGGGTATTATTTCCCAAATTCTTTCCTGCAAATCACTCCCGTGTGCAGTCTCAATGTCGTCTTGCTCGCAGCGGCCACGACTATCTCTGTCTGGGTAACAGTCGCTTTCACGTTTGATCGATTTGTGGCCATTTGTTGTGAGAAGCTGAAAACGAGATATTGTACAGAGAGATCGGCGGCTATAGTTGTAGGGACAGTGTGTGTACTGGGCAGTTTGATGAGTGTACCCTGGTACTTTATATATGAACCCAACCGTTACGTTAACGGTGTTCCCTTGGGCTGTCATGTTACAATGCATTTCCTAACTTCAGAATCTTGGGCCGCATTTGACTTGATTGATCGTATGATAACCCCCTTTATCCCGTTCTTTCTGATTTTATTGCTCAATATTCTGACGGTCAGACGGATTTTAGCGGCAAAGTAGAGTCCGCAGGGGGTTCCGGAGCCGCAGCAATGGAGAGAACGACAAAGACCCGGAGATGGAGAACCGGAAGAAATCTATCGTGTTGCTCTTCAGTATAACGGGCAGTTTTATATTGCTGTGGTTGACAAATGTTCTGTTTAATATTTACAGAAGATTAACAGATGTCAGGTATTATTCTTATTCTGACCCAAATTACATCGTCCAAGCCGCTGCATTTATGCTGCAAACGCTCAGCTCCTGCACCAACACGTGCATTTATATCTTAACCCAGAGACGATTCAGGCAAGAGCTGTGGAACCTGGCGAGGTCGCCCTTGAATCTAGTCGTGAAATTGTTTAAATCGTAGTCGAAGTGTTTCAAAGAAGCGAATTTATCCATATTTGTTCTTCCTCTAGTCACGCTACAGCTTGTTGGATATATTTTAATTTTGAGTCGTAGAGTCGTCGAGTGATACAGTGTGGAACAGGCCCTTCGGCCCAACTTACCCACTGCGGCCAACATGTCCCAGCTACACTTGTCCTACCTGCCTGCGCTTTGCCCATGTCCATCCAAACCTGTCCTACCACGTGACTGCCACAGGTCTCAGCCACGGGTCCTGCACTCAGGAGAGAAACAGAAGAGTTAAGTACATAGCATTCACCAGGGGTGGGGGGAGTACCTAACACCCCCACCCAAAGATACTGAATAAGCTTCGGAAGAAACTATTCAGTAACAAAGGAACTTGCCAATACCCTTTTAGCAAGTATTTTAGCAACTTAGACACAAAAGATGCACTGGAAGAGGATAGCAATCCGGCTTATTTACACGATTCACACTCCGAAAGTATGTGCAAGACCTGTCCTCCCAATTAGCCTTCGTAGCCAGTAGACACGGAGAACTCCACGGACTACAACTAGGTTCAGCAATTGCATGCTGCAGCATAGGCGTCTGAGAAGGTGCATCCGAGAACAGTGACCCATTTGACCCCACCAAAGCAAGCAGATCATCCCGCTGACTTTCAGTCAAATGAGACAACCGCAAGGGAAGCGATTTCAAATCTTCAAAGTTGCACAGCTTTCCCAGCGTCACTGCCGCAGACATTCCTGCCTCTACCACATCACCACCCGTGTCAGGGGGCAGCACTACTGCAGCCAAAACCGGCTTAGACAAAACCGAAGGACACAGCTCCTCCCCATCAACCTGTACATGCTCCTGCTCATGGTACTGCTTCAGCTGAATCATCTGCGAACTGGTGTTGGGCGTTTCAATCATAACATGAAACGTTGGGGACTGCGCCCATCAGCAGCCTGTACTTGTGGACACCCCGACCAGACCGCACACCATGTAATCCACGACTGTCCCACCCTCAGCCCACCAGATACCACTACCATCGACCTGACCAACCCCAATCCTGACACAGTGAACTGGCTGCGACGCCTGAATCAAACTGTGTAACTGACTCATACGCAAGAAGAAGGAGAAGAAGAAGAAGGGGTACCAGTAACGTAATCCCTTGCACCAACCTTCTTAACCACCTGATAGGGACCACTATACCGAGCCTGCAGACTGGAACCAGGAACAGGCAACAACACCAGGACTTTGTCACCTGGAGAAAAATTCCTACTAGCAGCCTTCCTTTCGAACCAGCCCTTCATCCTAAACTGGGCAGAAGCAAGATTACCCATTGCCAGTTCGCATGCTCTCCACAGTCTAGTCCTAAAAGTACAGACGTGGTCTAAAATACTACGTTTTGAATTCTCCTGCAACCATTTTTTCCTTCAGGACCCTCAACGGTCCACAAACTGTATGCGCAAACACCAGGTCAGCAGGTCTGAACCCTAAAGACTCCTGCACGACCTCACGCACCGCAAACATAACGAGATGAACCCCCTCATCCCAGTCTTTTTCAAACTCCAGGCAGTAAGTCCTCAACATGGATTTCAAAGTCTGGTGAAACCGCTCGAGAGCTCCCTGGCTCTCTGGATGGTACGCACTGGAGTAACAATGCTCAATATCCAACAACTTCATTACCTGACCAAAAACCTTTGAAATGAAGTTGGAACTTTGGTCACTCTGCACAACCTTGGACAAACCGAACAATGAAAAAACAACAGTGAGAGATTTCACAATAGTAGGGGGAGTAATGTTACGCAAAGGGACCACCTCCGGAGAGAGGGTAGATGCACACATAATTGTTAATAAAAACTTGTTGCCCACCATTGTCCGAGGTAGAGGACCCACACAATCAACTAGAATCAGTTCAAATGGCTCCCCGACCACAGGGATTGGATATAAACGCACAGGTACAATCGATTGGTTCGGCTTTCCTGCCACCTGGCAAATGTGACAACACCTGGAGTGCTTTTTCAACCCTGGCCAAACAAAAATCCGAAAAATACGGTCATACGTCTTAATGACCCCCTAAAGTGCACCCTCCATCATGAGCCAAACAGAGTATCTCGTCCCTATACCTACGAGGTATGACAATCTGATCAACCAAATCATCCTGCCCTGACATATCCAAGGGAGACCACTTTCGCATCAGCAAGTGCTGTGAAATTATTCAACGCTCAATCCGACGCTCCTTTACCAACGTGACAGCGACCCTGGCACATCAGACAAGACCCCATCGTCAGGTCCACTACACTTCAAAACTTTCCTGGCTCTTATGACAGCACAAGCTGTGAAGACCGTCGGACGCCAATATATCAATGTAAAACAAAATCCCACAGCCCACAATGGGAAAACACCCAACAATTACCCGACCAGAAACCAACTCGGACTCGAGACTCACGGTATGCAAAGGCACTACCATGTCCTGCAACCCGAATCCTACCACAGGGACACTGGACCCAACCGATGACTCCCCAGAAAACGGCAGTACACTATCCAATATAAAGGACTGAGTAGCACCAGTATCACGCAAGATGGATACTGGAACTCTATGCCCCCATTCTCTAGAGAAACAAAACCTTTCGTGATGAACGCAGAATAATTCCCACACTCATCAGACGCAGGCATCCCAGGAACCGCAGGTGCTCTTTGTGTACCCACCAAAGCCACAGGCTTTGCATTTTTCCTTTGCTGGACGGGACACGATTTTAAGATGTGCCCGCTCCCTTTACAATAGTAACACACAGGCCCTTCCTTAGTCCTGAAATCTCCGTCAACCTTCTCAGCTCGGACCACCCCCTGTATTAATGAGCTGACACTTGCAGGCACAGAAACAGCTTTGGCACTGCCACCGGTGACACCTCCACGATTAAACGGCCGTGCACCAAAACTATGGGGTGCCTCAGGGATCTGTGTTGGGTCCACTGTTGTTTGTCATGTACATCAATGATCTGGATGATGGGGTGGAAAATTGGATAAGTAAGTATGCAGATGATACTAAGATAGGTGGTGTTGTGGATAATGAAGTAGATTTTCAAAGTCTACAGAGAGATTTGGGCCATTTGGAAAAGTGGGCTGAAAGATGGCAGATGGAGTTTAATGCGGTTAAGTGTGAAGTGCTACATCTTGGCAGGACAAATCAAAATAGGAAGTACATGGTAAATGGTAGGGAATTGAGGAATGCTGTGGAACAGTGGGATCTAGGAATAACTGTGCATAGTTCCCTGAAGGTGGATTCGCATGTAGATAGGGTGGTAAAGAAAACCTTTGGTGTACTGGCCTTTATAAATCAGAGCATTGAATATAGGAGTAGGGAAGTAATGTTAAAATTGTACAAGGTATTGGTAAGACCAATTCTGGAGTATGGTGTACAATTTTGGTCGCCTAGTTATAGGAAGGATGTCAACAAAATAGAGAGAGTACAGAGGAGATTTACTAGAATGTTGCCAGGGTTCCAGCAACTATGTTACAGAGAAAGGTTGAACAAGTTAGGTCTTTATTCTTTGGAGCGCAGAAGGTTAAGGGGGGACTTGATTGAGGTCTTTAAAATGATGAAAGGGATAGACAGGGTTGACGTGGATACGTTTTTCCCATTGAGGGTAGGGAAGATTCAATCAAGAGGGCATGACATGAGAATTAAGGGACAGAAGTTTCGGGGTAACGTGAGGGGGAACTTCTTTACTCAGAGGGTGGTGGCTGTGTGGAATGAGCTTCCAGCAGAAGTGGTGGAGGCAGGATCGATTTTAACATTTAAGACTAAAGTGGATAGGTATATGGAAGTGAAGGGAATGGAGGGGTATGGTCTGAGTGCAGGTAGATGGGATTAGGGGAAAACAAATGGTCGGCACGGACTGGAAGGGCCGGGAGGGCCTGTTTCCGTGCTGTAATTGTTGTATGGTTATATGTTATATGGTTATAGGATCGCCCAGCAAAGTCAGTTTTATGAGTCAATACATGCGTAGATTGACTGATCGTTAATCCTCCCGAGAAAAGTAATTTTTATCAAAAACATACATCTGAGAACGATGTAAAAAGAACGGTGATCTATTATTAGACATTTACCAAGTCCAATGTGGATCCAAGAGAGATGGAGCTTCCAGAACCGTGAAACGCAAAACAATCTGTTGGAGGAACAGAATGGGCCAGGCAACGTCTGTAGAGCGGAAAAGACAGCGGATGTTTCGTCTCAGTCTGAAAAAATATGTGACGACACGAAATGTCGTCTGTCAATTTCCCTCCACAGATGCTGCGTGACCCGCAGAGTTCCCCCAGAGATTGACAATAGATTGAAGCTACGCGTATTAGGTCCTACCTACGACTCCGAACACTCCCAGAATTGTGTAGTAAATGGATTCTGTCAGACGAACAGCCTTGTACACTTGGTCCATTTTGTGCGTAACGCGCCGCTGAAACCGTTGCTAACAACTTCTGTAAGCACTGGCTTACATTCGCCTTCTCGGCGATCATTGCGGGCTTCTGATTTATACTGGGAAATCTTCTCTTGGATAAGCACCATGCCACCATGCATAATTAGTATGCAATACAGGTGAAGAAGGCGGGGATAAAAAATGTTGCTGTGAAACGCATTGCGTCTTAAATATGTTGGAAACCGTGCAGTCGGCATCTTGTGCTTGTTTGTAAATGTTCATCATTGAAGGATACAGATTGGGAATGTAGATAAGGTGCGATGGCTTCGTGCGAAGCCTTTTGGAGTGAATGTGTCACAACTCTGAACAAAAGGCACTCGAAGATTTCCCCTGACACCACACACACACACGCACACACACACATACACACACACATGCACACACACGCACGCACACACTCACACACACACACACACACACACACACACACACACTCACACACACACAAACACACACACACACACACACACACGCACACACACACATACACACACACACACACACACACACACACACACACACACACACACACACTCACACACACACAAACACACACGCACACACACACACATACACACAAAAACACACACACACGCAGACATACGCACAACCACACACACACACTCACACACACACACACAAACACACGCACACACACACACGCACACACACACACAAACACACATACACACACACACACACACACACACACGCACACACGCACACACATACACACAAAAACACGCACACACACGTACAGACATACGCACAAACACACACACATACACACAAACACACACACATACACACAAACACACACACACACACACATACACTCAAACTACACACACATACACACAAACACACACGCACACACATACACTCAAAGACACACACACATACACACAGACATACACACGCGCGCACACACACACACACACACACGCACACACACATGCACACACACACGCACACACACATGCACACACATACGCACAAACACACGCACAAACACACACACACACACACATACACACACACACAATACACACACACACACACGCACACACACAAGCACATGCACACACGCACACACTCACGATATAAAACTGACACATTCAGATAAGAAGGTGCGATCTGTTGCCCAAAGAAAGAAATCCGGCCTCCCTCATCAAAGCCTCGGCTCCACCATTCAACAAATAACATTGCCCCTGGTACAAATTAAGGACCTTTCCTCTGAAAATGTTTGATGCTAATTCATTACTAATTCCGGCTTGGAAGAGCACAGGTGCGGCCGCTCGCCAAACGCATCTGTACCTTGACCCCACAGAACATGAAGACCCTTCTGCTCTTCGTCTTCCTAGGACTCGCCGGTAAGTATACTCCCCCCGGGCAAACATACCTCCACTATCCCCTCTGCCTCCCCCTCCTCGCTCCCCCCTCCTCTGTCTCCACTCCTGTCTCCGCCCCTCCTCTCCCACCCTCCCCTTCCCCTCCTCACTCCCCTCCTTTCTCCCCTTCTCACCCCATTCCCTCTCACCCCTTCTCCGTCCCCTCATATCTCTGCCCCACTTTACCCCATCTCCCCTCTTACCTCTCCCCCCCCTCCTCCCTCCACCTCCTCTCAACCCCTCGGCTCCCCACCTCCTCCTCTCTCTCCCCCTCCTCTCTGGCCCTCCTTTCCCCCTTCTCTCTCTACCTCACGCTATCCTCCCCCCGTTCCACTCTCCTCCCCGCTGGCAGTGACCGTGTTTCTCTCTCTCTCCCCACCCTCACAGTCGCGGCGCCCACATACGATGACAAGATCGTGGTGGTACGTGTGCAGTAAGAACGGATCGTGTTCCTCAAAGTCGGCCACCAAATGTGCAAGCGGAGCCTTGATTAACCCGGGCTGGGGCGGTATCCGCAGCGCAGTGTCACCACTGGTAAGTACAAGGGGCTACACCCCTCACTCCGACTCTGATAACCCCTCCCCTCCGTCCGCTACGCCTCTTCTACCGGCTTCTGTAATCCCCACTCCTCCGGACCTTACACCTTTTCTCTCTCCCCGTCTCGGTAACCCCCTCCTCTCCGATCAGGGTTGGTTTTAAAGTCGCGGTCTGGTTTTACGCTATGTTCGTAGGAGAATAGAGGCTCGTCTGGGCGAAGAATGATATAACGGCTACGGAGGGGACGGAACAGCTCCCGTCTCTCCTCTCACCCTTCTCTCCCTCCCTACTCTCTCTCCCTTCTCTCTCCTCCTCTCTCTCCCCTCTTCTCTCTCTCCTCCCTCTCTCTCCACTCTTCTCTCTCTCCTTCGCTCTCTTCCGCGCTCTCTCTCCCTCTCTCTCCCCTCTCTCTCCCTCTCTTCTCTCTCTCCCCCTTCACTCCCCCCTTCTCTCCCTTCTCTCTTTCCCCTTCTCTACCCCTTATCTCTCTCCTCCGTCTCCCTCCGCGATGCGTCTCACATTCACTGACCGCGATGCACCGCCATCGGGGACACCAACCCCCACACCAGGGTGATCCCACCTCCCCTCTCTCCCATCTCTCTCTCCCCTTCTCTCCCCTTGTTTCTCTCCTCCGTCTCCATCCGCGGGAGCGTCCCACATTCACTGACCGCGATGCGCCGCCACGGGACCACAACCTCCACACCAGAGTGATTCCACCCCACTCCATCCGACCGCGGTCAGTGACTGTGGGACGCTCGCGCGGTTAGAGACGGGAGGGGGGAAAGAAGGGGTGAGAAAGAAGGGACACAGGGGGGAGGGAGAAGGGAGAGAGAGAGAGAGAGAAGGGGAGAGAGAGAGTAGAGGAGAGAGAAAGGGGAGAGAGAAGGGAGAGAGAGGGGCGAGAAAGCGGAGAGGCAAGGGGGAGAGAGGGGGAGAGAGAAGGGAGGAGACAGGGGGAGATAAGGGAGAGAGGGAGGTGGAGAGATAGAGGCGGAGAGAGAGAAGAGGGGGAGAGAAGGGTAGATGGGAGCATGGGGTCATTTCCCACACAAGCCATAGGTGACGGGGCAATCTGAACCCAAGCACCAAGTTGAAAGCGGCCGAAGGTGTGCAGTCCCCACTCTCCCACTGCCACCCTCCGCGGGCCGCGGGTCGGGTGGAGCGGAGGTTTGGGACAATGTTCGTGCCCACACAATGATGTGATGGACGTGGGGGTCTGGACCAATCGCTGACAAGTGCTGCCTCCCCGGCAACCTCATGTCCGTTATTGGACTTTTCTGTTGAGTGGCAGTTGGTCCTTTGGCCTGCAGGCACCGCCGTCTTTCGGGTAGGTGGCTTTTCGACAGAGCTGCCATTCGGTAAGTTTGCTTTTAGACGACGCAGCGTTTCGGTTCGTTGGTTTTTAGTCGTCCCGCCCTCTCGTTTAGTTTGCATTTAGGCGTCCCATCCTTTCGGTTAGTAGGCGTTTCGTCTTCGGATTCTTTCAGTTTATTGGCGTTTCGGCCTCGTTTCCATTGCGTTCTTAGGCTTCGACTTCTTTGCTTCGACCTCTTGTCTGTCGGCTCCACGTCCGGGTTCCAGTTTACACCTCAGCAGCATGAACAATGACTTCTCTAACTTTAAATAGCCCTTGCTTTCTCTCTCTATCCCCTCCCCATTTCCAGTTCTCCCACCAGTCTTACTGTCTCCGACAATATTCCACCTTTTACGCCCGCCCACTCCCCTGACATCACTGAAGAAGGGTCGTACCCGAAACGTCGCCATTCCTTCTCTCCAGGCAAACTGCCCTTCAAAATGTCCCACTGGCTTAAATGTCCCAGCTACATAAATCCAAACTTGCCCGGGTTTGATCCATATCCCCCAAATCTGTCCTACGCATGTCTAAAACCTTTCTTAAATGTTAGTTCCAGGCCCAACTACTTTCTCTGGCAGCTCGTTCCATACACGCGCCACCTTACATGCACCATCAAAAAGTTACCCCCTCAGATTCAAATCAAATCTTTTCCCCTTCACGACTTAAAACTATGTCATCTGGTCCTCGAAGCACGTACTTCGGGCAAGAGACTGTGTGCATCTACCCGATCTATGCTGCTCTTATGATTTTATTACACCTCTATAAGAAACATAAAAAAACTGAAATGGGTGCAGGAGTAGGCCATTCGTCCCCATCGAGGCCAGCACCGCCATTCAATATGATCATGACTGATCATCTAAAAGAAGTACCCAGTTTCCTGCTTTCCCACCATATCCATTGATTAATTTAGCCCTGAAGAGCTAATTTAACTCTCATCCTCTCAACTCCCCCTCATCCGCCTGCGCTCCGAGGAATGGTATTTGTCCCAGCCTACTCACCCATCGCCATAGCTTAGACCATCGAGTCATGGCAACATCATCATAAATCTTGTCTGTACCATTTCCAGATTAACAAAATCTTTCCTCTGCATGAATCCCAGAATTGAACACAATACTCTAAATGCGGCCTCAAAAAGATCTTGTAAAACTGCAAGATGACCTCCCAACTTCTATATAGTAATCTGACTAATAAGTCCAATTTGCCAAAAGCCTTTTTGACCACAAGATCTACCTGCGATCCCACCTTGAAGGAATCATCACCTAAACTGCTGGATGGCTCTGCTCTACAACACTCCACCTTCCGTTCACTGTTTAGGCCCCTGCCCATGTTACACTTCCCAAAATGCAACATCTCACATTTCTCTGTATTATAAATTCCATCAACGATTCCATAGCCCACCTTGCCACTCGACCAAGATCCTGCTGCAAATTTTCACTACCATCTTTCACTACCTAAAAAAATCACCCACTTTTGTATCATCTGCAAACTATTGCCGTGTGTGGAAAATGGTCTTGACATGGTGGATTTGGGATGATTTAGAATTGGACATTACAACACGCAAATCCTATACGGGGTGTTTTATTAAGAATCTAGTCGTTTCAGGCCACTGATTTGCAAAGGGAAGTGGGATGAATATTATTTGAAGTGCAGACAGTTAGCGTGATTCGGAATACAGATTATCGCGCTTAACTGTGTTCTTGTTAAATGGCAATGCAATTGCTTCAAGTAAAGATTACTGGGTTAGAACCGAAAGATTCTACACATCTCGTACAATTTCCTTTTAAAATAGCTGGGGAAAAATGTAAATACTTGGTATTGAAATCACTTGAAAGATATCAAGACATGCTTAATGCAAACTATAACCCTGTTAAGAAACTACATAATTTAAAAAAATTCTGGAAAACGCTTCCGTTGTCCTTAATAGGTCGAATATATGCCATTAAAATGATTTATACCTGTTCTAATCAATCCCAGCTTATCCATATAAAATTAACCATATAACCCATATAACAATTATATCCAGACCACGCCATACCCAGTATACCTGCACTCTACCATAATTCCTCCATCCCTTCACGTCCACCTTCTCCCAAAAGTTTTTTTTTGAATTGGACTCAGATATTACAAATTTTATTTTGGGATTATAGGTCCCATAGAATACAAAGACCACACCTGAATAAACCCAAAGTATTAGCGGGTTAGCACTCCCCAATTTCATGTATTATTATTGGTCGGTAAATATTAGAAATATGATTCAATTGGTGCATAACTTTTCCTCAACAACCGGAGAGGATCATTATGGAGAAAGAGGATTGCTCCCTCTTAATATTGGTGCGATCCTTCTCTCACCAATGACGGTGAATAATACAACACAACAAAAAAAACAAAAAAAACAATTATTACAATCAGAAAAACACACAAACAAATAAGACGGACATATTGCTAAAACACCCCCGGTTTAAAAACCCTCAATTATAGATAAAGCATTTAAACAATGGGAAAGAGCAGAATTAAAACGTTGGGAGATTTGTATGAAACGGGGAAAACTACTATCACTTAAAGAATTACAACTAAAATACAAATCTGGGTAACAATCAGTATTTTAAATGTTTCCAAATATGTGATTATCTGAAAAAACATGGACAAGAATTTTACAAAATGCCATCAGACTTACTAGATGAAGCAATGAATACAAAGGATGGGGAATCAGCAAATTTAATTTTCATATATATATATATATATATATATATATATAAAATATATATTTATATGATTTATATATATATAATATATATATATATAATTATATAATATATATATTTATATATATATTATATATACATATATATATATTATTATACTAAATGCAGTGATACCAACAACGGAATATTTCAGAGGTGAGTGGGAAAACGAATTAAGCATAAATATTTCCAATGAAAGGTGGAAAGAGTACTTATAAAATGTGCATAAATGCTCAATTAACGTAAAACACACTTTAATACAATTTAAGATTTTACACAGATTATACTACTCAAAAACTAAATTAAATACATTCTTCCCCAACTTATCACCATTTGTGATAAATGCCAGTTTCAATAAGCTACTAAAGCGCACTCATTCATCTTTTATACAAAAATTCAAAGGTTTTGGATTGAAATCTTTGAAATCTTCAACAATTGTTTAAAATAAAAATGACACCAAGGCCAGAATGGATTATTTTTGGAATGACAGAAGATAGTTCGGTACTAAATGTGTAGCAAAAGAATCTATTTGATCACCGCTTAATAATAGGAAAAAATGATTTCCTATTAATCTTAAAATTCTGGAAAAATGCTCCTATACCAACATTAAATATGTGGATTTCAAGCTATGTTTGAAACACTACATCTGGAAGATATGAGACTCCGCCTGGCAGGAAAATCAGATCGTTTCTATCAGACGTGGTCTGCATTCATAGAATTGCTAGAAAGATAGGGTGCAAGAATACCTCGGGTCTTGGTGGGGGAGGGGGGGGGGGGGCGGGGAATGAAAAACTCTGAAGTTGGTGGATTCCTTTTGCGTGATATATATAAAATAGTAACTGGCTATTTTTTTTCTTTTCTCTTTTCTCTCTTTTTTTCGTTTTCAAGGATCTATCTCTTAATAATCCCCCTTTCTCTAATTCTTCGACCAAGGGGTTTTTTTCTCCCCTTTGGCACGCTCCTTCACCGTTCACAACACTTTTCACCTACTTTAGCCCTCTTTCTTTCTATTCTTGTTTCTTAAAAGTCATAAAATTATGGGGTAACAATGATGGTAACAATATATATGTTGATTGTACACTAATGTATTACCGCTCTATTAAATAAAAAATAAAATCTAAAATAAAATAAAATATTACTTGCGTTATCCCCCTGGTTAAGAAAATCTGACATACTTGTGATATAGGAGAGGGGAATGACGGTGGCAGAAGCGTGATGGAACATGCATAGACAGACAGCAGGAAAATGACGATGAAGGAAAAATGTTCCCCATGTTCTGGGGGGCTGGGGGGGGGGGGGGGGGGGGGGGCGGGTCCGGACAAAGGGGTCATTGTTTGAAAATGAAGTTGTTGTAAGCCATTTAGGACTGAGAGATGAAGGAAAAACATTTTCCCACCACCCAGGGAGTGGAATGTGTGGAATTAATCTGACAGAGACTATAGTGGTGGCACTTTCATTCACCCAATTCACTGGATCTATTTCTTTTCGACAGAGTTAGAATTAGCTCTTAGGGCTAAACGAATCCGATGTATCTATGTGGAAAAAGCAGGAAGGGCATAATAATTTTTTTTAGATGATCAGACACCATGATCACATTGAATGACAGAGCTGGGTTCAATGGCCGAATGTGGTGGGCAAACTACTCCAGACTAACTCCAGCCTCTATTTTTTCAATGTTTCTATGAGATCGTGTGATAAACAAAAGTCAATAGAAAATATTAATACTGATTAGTTGTCGTGAAATGGTGAACCAGTCAAAAAAGAGAAGAATAAATAAGAAGCTGAAAAATGCGCTGCTGCTCGACCACCTACTCCCTCATCTATTAGGTTTCCCACTGACTTTACCCTACACGTACTATTACATTCTTTATGAGATACCAACAAGCGAAGGCAAAACGTTAGGAAATAAGAGAGTCATATCAACGAGCACATGCACAACCCGTGTGATTTCAGAGGTTCAGAGCCAAAAGAAAAAACATCAACATTTAATTCGTGTGCAGAGCGAGTTATTTAATATAAAGCCACTCACGTTGGACGCTCCGCGGAGCCAGTCGTAAAACACATTAGCAAGCTAGATTATCTTAAAGAATTGAGCAGGGTAATTGTCACAGTTAAGGTCATATCCTAACGGCCATTGTTTTCTGTTGGAAGGGGTCAGCCGAGGATGATGCCAGGACTAGAAGAGGGGTTGTTTAGCGTAGAGAGAGATTGTGTGTGGCCATTTGCTCTATTTTTCCTTCGAGCGCAGATGATGACCGCTGATCATACACACCAGGTGTATACAATCAGGAGTGGAAAGATCGTTAGAAGCACAGTGTATCTAGCGCAGAGTAGGGGGATATAGGACCATAGGACATAGGATCAAGCTGATGGAGCAAATATTGACTAGAATCTGGGGGTACCTTTCAAAATTAAGTGTGGTTGGTGTATGGTACAAGCTACCAGAGGAGGAGTTGAGGCTGGACTGACCCAACGTCCAGAAACAGAGGGACAGGTAAATGGAAAGGACCGGTTGGGATGGACATGGGCCAAGAGCGCAGGCAGATAAGACTAGTGTAGCTGGACATGATGGCTCTGTGGGTAAGTTGGGCCGAAGGGCCCGTTTTCCACACTGTATCACTCGACACTCTACCCCCCTCAATGAAAATTATATCCAAGGGGGGGGGGGGGGGGGGGGGGGGGGGGGAACGTACGTGTATGATGACTCGGGGAAGAACCAATACGGCCTCAATTGACTCTTTGAAACACTTGGACTACGATTTAAACACTTTCATTCACGACTAGATTCAAGAGAGCCTCGCCAGGTTCCATAGCCTCTGCCTGAATCGTCTCTGGGTTTAAGATATAAATACACGTGTTGGTGCAGGAACTGAGCATTTGCAGCATAAATGCAGCGGCTTGGGCGATGTAATTTGGGTCAGAATAAGAATAATACCTGACATCTGTAAACTTCTGTAAATATTAAACAGAACATTGTCAACCAACCACGAGTACAAAACAATATAAAACTGCCCGTTATACTGAAGAGCAACCCGAATATATTTCTTTCCCGTGTCCATCTCCGGTCTTGGTCTTCTCTCCATTGCTGCGGCTTCCGGAACCCTCTGCGACTCTACTTGCTGCTAAATCCGTCTGACCGTCAGAATATTGAGCACTTTTTTTAAAAATCGAAAGAACGGGATAAGAGGGGTTATCATACGATCAATCAAGTCTAAATGCGGCCCAAGATCTGAAGTTTTTAGAAATGCATTGAAACATGACAAAAGCCCAAGGGAACACCGTTAATGTAACGGCCGGGTTCATATATAAATTACCAGGGTAACACTCACCAAACAGCCCCGCATCACACAAACTGTTCCCTACAACTATAGGCCGCGTTCTCATCTGTCACAATATCCGTTTTCAGCTTCTCACAACAAATGGCCACACATCGACAAAAGAACTAACGTGAAATTCGACAGTTACCAGACAGAGATAGCCGTGGCGCTACGAGCAAAGACGATATTTAGACTGCAAACACGGGAGTGATGCGTAGGAAAGAATTTGGGAAATAATACCGAACCAGTCCACCTCCAGTAGGGATTAGTGAGAACGATTAGGAAGTCCGGACGCCGCCATGGCGTTCAATAGCGAGTGACACATTTCGAGAGACCGCAGTTCCTCTGGACGATCACGATCGCATCACATTAATCTGTAAGATAGGGGAAAGAAAAGACAGATATGCTGTTTAGTTCCCACTGCCGGGCACTGCTGAACAATTTCATGCGAACATGTCCACTTTCTTTGCTGTGTATTGGTACGGAAAAGGGTTAACTGAATCAGTCGCGATGCAGATGATTATAAAAGTTCATTATGAACTCAGTAACGGAATTACGTCTGTGTGTAAACTGATCTGTTTTCAAATCGGAGAAATCAGTGAGGTCTTGTGTGGTTGAAGAAAGAACTGCAGATGCTGGAGAAATCAGGGTACATCTAAACCGGCTGGAAAACCGCGGTGCAGCAGCATCTAAGGAGGCGAAGGAGATAGGCGATTTTCGGGACGCGACCCTTCTTCCAATCAGTGAGGTCGATGGTAACCTGGGAAGAAATATGGTGACTGACAATCTGCGGAAAATTCCAAATATGGGCAATCGTGAACACCAGAGCTTTTGGAGAAGGGGTGGGTGTGATGGCTAGAAATAGAGCATGTTCAGCTGCGGAACATATATGCACAGCCAGTTTTGCGCAAGTTACGTAATCGGAGATCGAGGTCGCGATCGAAAAAAGGCGGCTGGGCGTGAAGGGGTGGTGTGCAGAGATCAAGAAGAGTTCCTGGGTGGGAGTTCGGGTAACGATGAGGGAGTAAAACAATTTCAGGACACGTTTGTACCCCTTAATCTGGCGACCTTATAGCAACCTTCTTTTCGTGTGGCTGTACAGCCTAAAAGTTTCTTGGACAACTTGTTCTATTTGATCTTCCGTTTGTGGCACGCCGATTGATTGCATTGTCGAAACAGGGCGGTCAACGGGAAGGTTGCAATTTCCCCACCTCATGACATCCTTTTTGTGTACCGTGTACAAAAAAAACCAGATAGTCCGTCTCACGGTACATGTGAACAATAAAAGTATCTCTGTTCTGTCTGTCTGTCTGCTGTCTGTCTGTCTGTCTGTCTTCCTGTCTGTCTGGTCACTGTCTGTCTGTCTGTCTGTCTGTCCTGTCTGTCTGTCTTCTGTCTGGCCTGTCTGTCTGTCCTGTCTGTCTGTTCTGTCCGTCCGTCCGCGGCACAAATCTTTAACGGAGCAATTGTTACAGCATAATTATCCTGTGAACCGAGAGCAGAATCAAACGACCTTTTTAGAGACAGAGATACAGATACATCGAGGAACCAAGGCCCTTCGCCTATCTAGTACGCGCAGTACCAGCAACCCGCGCAACATTAATACATTAACACTAGAGACTATTTGACACATTCTGCAAGCCATTAACCGTCCTCTGTATGGGGAGGAACTGAGTTTCGGAGAAAAGCTCACGCAGGTTTACGGGGAGCAAAGTACGAAACGCCGACAGAGTCAGGAGTTGAACCCGAGTCTCCGGCGCTGCAAGCGCAGCAATGTAGCAACTCTACCGCTGCGCCACTGTGCCGGCCGGGGTGCCCGCCGACGCGGAGACACAAAATGGTGTATAAACTAAGGCGGTCAGGCAAATCACGAACAGCTTACAACCCAGCGGTATGAAATATTGATTTCCCTCGCGTCGAGTAAATCCTGCCATCCCTCTCATCTCCGTCCCTCCCGTACATCTAGTCGTTCTGGTTCGTTATTGTCGTCCTGCTTAGTTTCGCGGTTTCACTCGTTAATTTCGCTCGTCATCTGCCTTATCCACATGCCAACAATGGACCATTGTGGGCTCCACCTTTTCCCTGATCGTCCGTTGCTGGCTTTGATTTGTCCTTTTGACAACTTTCATTCATTACTCTTTCCTACCTCATCATTATCTTTAGTTTCCCCCCCTCACCGAGGACGGCCGCAGTCTGAGAAGAAGGTCAGGACCCGAACGTTACCTATTTCCTTATTCACCAAGATTACCTGTCCCCTCTGCGTTACCATCCGCCCCCGCATATCAGTGCCTCCCTTCCAATCTTTTATTGTTGCTGCTTTAAACGGGCCTCTTTACCAGGAATGGTAACAAATAGCCACAGGCACCGGTAAACAATAAGAAATAACGTATTTATTATTCCTATGTTAACTGACCATTGGCGTTCTAATCCTCAATACTCTATTATACCCTTACCGTGATTGTTTGAACTCACTGAAATAAACCATGGGAAACAGACTACTCGCGCACCCACGTCCACGCCGATGCACACCGCTCACCCGTTGAAATTAGTTCAATATGGAGTTCAATCTGGTCCCATAAGTGCGAAATGTGCAGAGGAGCCATAAACCTACAAACCTGCCGATGTGGGTGGTGGGGGATCCGAAGCAACCCCAAATAAATAAAGGCATGGTGACATGGTGAAGGGTAAACTCACACCGATAGCACCCTGGATTAGAATCGATCCTGGACTCTGTTGGGGCAGCTATTTTAGCGCGCAGGTTGTCGCCTTGGCCTATGCAAATGAACATAACATATGCAGTTGATCTATGCCCTGGCAATGCAAACCAAACTGGGGGAAAAAAACGTTGAAACAAGTTTTAATCTTGTCGATAACGGCATGCACAAGAACCAGCGACCCGTCAGGTGAGGCAAGAAAATAAACTGGGAACATGTTTGCTTCAAATTTAACAGCAACGGGCGACGTCAAGTAATACAGACAACATCGGCATAGCGCAAGTGCGAAGCGTCACTTCAGATCGCCATGCCAGCCCTGTATGTGCCGCCCTAACGTAGAAAAAAAAAAAAAAAAAAAATTTAAAACCGGCACCCCATCAGAGAATACTTTCTCCCCCGCAAATCAGTGATGGTTTTGATCGAGAGACACGATTCTAACACGTTTCCCGAGGATTTTCCACCCCAACAGGGCACACCTCAGCTTCGTGACTAATATATTTCCACTGCCTGACTCACCACCTGTCAAATATTTAATACAATCTTAATCAGTCAACGAACGTAACCGAGCTGGGGGGGGGGGGGGGGGGGGGGGGGCACTAGGGGGGGGGGGGGGGGGGGGGGGGGGGGGTGGGTGTGT